>JAODJU010000048.1:5837493-5876897 GCA_026776725.1 Gnathonemus echidnorhynchus
CATCTGTGGCATTTTAATGTCCATGTGTACAAAGGAGGGGGGGGGGGTGCCATGGGAGGGGGGGGGGTTCTGACCGGAAACATCTTGAAGATCTGGACCTTGGCAGTGGTGCAACCTTTCCTCCTGGTGTAGATGGGGATAGGGAGGGACCAGTTTCTGAGATACTGGGCGAAAGCCACAATTAGGAAAATACACCTGGGGAGGGGAAAAAAGGAACGAGTTGGACAGGCATCAGTGAAAATAATTATATGAACACATTTTCTAGGGGCGGAGACCAGGATGTGGGACGGGGGAACCAAAGGAACCCGGACATGATGTAAGTGGAGCTGGAGGAGAAATGTAAGATGACAGGAAAATGTAGAGGAAGAAAGATGGAGAGGTGGAAGGAGGAAAGGCGGGGGAGAGGATCTGGAGAAAGGGAGGGGGCAGAGGAAGAGGTGTGAGGGGTTAGGGTCTCACAGCAAGGAGAGGCCCCAGTGTGTTCCGGCACGTTCTCCGGCTGTCTGGAAGACGGAGAGGCCGATGAGAGACACCGTAGGGGTAACCGTCAGGGGCCCGATGTAGTTAAGCAGGATTCCAGGGAGCCCGACTAGGCCGATGAGGACCTCCACCACGCTGGACACCATGATGGCACCCTGGATCTGTGGGGGGATAGAGGGCCAGTTGTCATGGGGACAGATTGGCTCCACGTGGTGGCCAGGTGGACGCACAGACACGCAGGCCTACCTCCCTGATCCGGGGGTGCCAGATGTGAGAGGTGTTCAGGGGCAGACTCCAGTTGCCGTACACCTCCTCTGCGACGCGAAGGAGTCAAAGTCGTGTGGAGTCAGAGAGAGTCAGAGAGGGTGTCTCGTTATGGCCAGAAGCTGTCGTGGTTAAAAGCCTCTTGCCCATGTTATTGTAATGGAAGACAGAACTGCAGAACTGGGCCTCCCCATTCTAAGCACTAGCATTGGGAAAGATATCGCTATGGTAACGCCATGGTACTGCTAAGACGATGGAACCCGCTCACAGAAATCAATGGAGTACTTTCAGACACTTTCTGAATAGGGCCATAAAAACAGGGCCTGATGGCAGAGGAGATCATGCAGATCCTGTCGGAAGTGCGGCGCCTCAAAGGATTGTGGGTACATACCGTCCGGGGGACACTTCCACCTGTCAAGGCCCATGATGGCCTGAGCAGGGATAAGGAAGGCGAAGGCGCTGGCCTGAAAAAGCGGCAACCTGGAGGGAAGAGATGGAGAGAGCCAATCACAAAGCGGCTTCAGGATAGGGGCGGGGCCAGAGCAGAGTGGGCGGGGCCGGGTCAATGTGGGTGGGGATAGAGCAGTGTGGGCGGTGCCAGAGCAGTGTGTGCGGGGCTGGCCACACCTGACTCCCACCGTGGTCTGGATTAGCGTGGTGATGCCCACACAGGTGAAAATGGTTCCCACCAGCTGGCTGATGGAGTACTGGTCCCGTCCCACGCACATGGCTTCAGCCAGCAGGAACGGCACCGCGATGGTGCCACTGAAGCAGGTCAGGTAGTGCTGGGGACACACGGAACACAGCGGCTGCTATTCACGGCGTCGGCAACTTTACTCAACTGCTGCTCCAGTTGTTTATTTAACCTTCCAATGCATGATATTTGTAACACTCTTTGATTGTCTATAAGCATCACCGTCAATATTCGCACCGTAATCTTTGAAACATAATCACAAAAAAACTGTACATATCAGAGTCACTGACAACCAGATAAATATCTCCTATGTGTGTGAATGTATATCTGGCTAATAAACCTGGTTCTGATTCTTTCCACGATGGTCAGGTATCAGTTCTGTGTCGCGGTGACACTGCATGGTCTGTGCAATAAAACTGAATGATAAGGAGAAGCAAGCAGTAGGTGATTATTATGTTAATGAAGACTGTGCTGTATATATTACATTGTGGGGACCAAATGTCCCCATGTTATTTTGACGTTGTGGGGACCATTTTTTCAGTCCCCACAAGGGAAAACTCAATTTTTTTAAAATCTGTGACTGCAAGCAAAAAGCTAAAAATGCTCGTATTTTGTTTGGTTACTTATGGTTAAAGTTACGTCTGGGTAGGAGTTAAGGTTGTGATTGTTGGGATTAGGATTATGCCCATAGAAATGAATGGATGGTCCCCATAAAGCCATGAATACAAACTTTGAGTGTGTGTGTGTGTGTGTGTGTACCTGTAGCCCCAGTAGGATGCACAAGTACCAGGGCGGCACATCTTCTATCTTGTAGATCATCCCAAAGCCCTGTGGTTGTTCTTCAGGAGGAGTTTCCACCTCCTCAGGCTACGGAATGAGAAGAACACTCTCAGGGCGCAGACACTGCCTTCGCATTCCACACTCTTTTGTTCCACACACATCTGCCGCACGTCCCAGCTGACAAAGCTTTTCTTGCCCAAGCGATTGGTCGCTCAATGACAGTTCAGCGTCGCCCAGCGTTACGTTGCCATGGCTGCCGACCTCACTGAGATTCCCTCTGCTCGCTTGTCCTGGTGGTTCTCTCACAATGAAACCCCACCAGCCAGGACTCCAGACACAACGACTCATGTCCAGATTTATGTGGAGACATCTAAAGGGGCTTCACGGCTGGATCCTGCCAATATGCTAACCCTCAAACCACCAGCACACAGCATAAACGGTCACAAATGGAGTATGCAGTGAAACGGGGACTGAATTAAAGCCCACACGGAATTTGCACTGCATTACAGACAACGTAGCACCTAACTTGGCACCACTCTGAGCACCAACAAAGACAGCACAGGCACGGTAAGACAGCCAAAATGAGCTCATTAATGAGCAGAGACTCTACCACCGACAGCCCGTAGGTCGAGCTGCAAATTGATGGCAGCTTGCTGTAACACGGAGTCCCATGGCAGAGATGTCCTGGCATCCCCGACAGTGCGATTACCTTGCGGTGTGCGTCTGCATGTCTGTCCTCCTGGATCATGTCTAGTCGACTCTGCTTCTGATATTGACTGGAGGCCCAAAGTGCTTCTCTGCACTCTTTCCTAGAAAGACAGCACATTACCCCACCCCCCCCCCACGGTGCCTTTATGGGAGAAGACGAGCCAGATTAGGCAGGTTAATGATCCCCCCGAGTGGACTTTATACTCTGCTGTTAATCAAGGAGTTAAAATTGTACTGTAAATGACTGGATCAGAGGTCAAAATCTTTCACAGAATGCGGTTTCACAAGAGAGTCGGCGGCCATTTTTTTTAGAGGGTTACACACAAAACAACTGAGAGCATGTTCTGATCTTATCAACTGAACAGTCGTGCCATAATAACCTCATTCTACGCCCCTTGTTTTTGGACTTTTGCCGACACACGTCAAAGTCAGGCTCGTTTTTGGCGTCTTAGAAGAGTTTCGAGATCTGTCTCGACTTCTTCTCGGGTAACATCAGGTGAGAGCTTGCGAAGGACGGACTGCACACCCTTTCAGCCTCCTTGAAGAAGATTTGTCAGCCAATTAACGGAGCTTCAGATCCAATCTGTTTCCTGACAGGCTTTCCAGGGGCAGTGACCACATCCTGTTATACATGATAGCCTTTCCAGACCTCCACCCCCCCCAGAAGAATCCCCAGACACTCAAGAGAGCTACATTTTATCTCCAGCCCGCCCAGCAAAATTAATTAACGGCTTAAAGTTTAGCCGATTAATGGTGTTATCTGGAATACAGGAACTCTTTACATATCCAGATTCCCTTAGTGGTCACTTAAAGGCAGTCTTTTCATAAAGTGGCTGATGTTTAATGAGCCTGGCGTTAGACACTTCACGGCACTGAAATCTCTGAGCAAAAAAAAAAAAATGACCAAAAATGGCTTTACTGTAAATTACAATAATTAGTCAGCAAAAAAGAATGAGGTGGGACATTCACAACAACAGCTGCACTCTTTTATCCTTCCGCTGCAACCCTGTTTTTGCACGTGGGCGTTCATATAGAAGAATGCTGCGGTAGCCGGTGCTTTCCGGCTTAATGTACAGCAATTAAACAACCCCGGGATCGTATCTTATATTAACCACTAGGGGGAGACAGATTTCCAGTTAATTTAATAATCTGCCTGTAAGCAGATGTTTTCACTGCGGTTACACAAAATAAAATTGGGAGTTGTATGTTATTTCACAGAAGCCAGATGTTCTGAATAAAGGAGTTCCGTGGCAAAACGGGAAGTTTTAAAATGTCTGATTAGCTCCATGCTTTTATCCAAAGCAACTGGCAGCTTCACGGCTTTATACAGCCGGACAATTAATTAGACCGATTATAATCTCCTTGCTAAAGGACGTAATAGCAGAAACCGTTAAAATCAGGAGTTCATGAGCTGTGAAGCTTCTCGTTATAAAGTTGATGAGAGAAAAGTGGAGCAGTAACTTTTTAGTCGTTTCTCGATCCTGGAAGTGGATTGTGGTGCAGTTGTGTGTTCAAATAAAGGGCCAGCTAATGTATCATTTGATTGACAAGTGGGATAAAAGAAAATCTGTTTTCAGTCGTTTTTTAAGGACCAAATTAAAGATAAAAAGGTAAAAAAAAATAAGATGTATTGACTGGTCCATAGTTTGCATCCGAAGTGTACAAGATAACATCACAGATACCATCAAGGGAATTTCCTAAAACTAGTTTTAGTGCTTCTAGGGAATTAATTTGTAAAAGCTGCCGGAGCTCACGGACCACGATGACGTCATAGACACAAATCAGTCTCTAACAAAGGTGATTCACTTGAACATGTAACAATGTAATGTTTTCTATCGACACCTGTTAGTTACATTAAACGTTTCATCTGCGTTGCACTATCCTCGCTCCTTCTCATTAGCATTATCACCCACAAGCGCCGCTCCTCTCCTCGCTGTTTCTGCTTGTTCTTCCGTCAGATGTTCTGGTTCATTTCTGCTCTGCTCGGGTTCTGATAACGATATTTTCGATTAATTATTTTGTTGGAACAACCTGATGTGTAGCCTCATCTATTTTAACGGCCAAACGGTAGGTGTTTCTGCGCGCGTGCGGTGCGGTTTTCCCTGCATCAGTCAGACACGAAATGTACTGATTTAGGCGGATGTATGTCAAAAACAATCATACGTATTTATAAAATCGATTGCGTTGTATTTTTAGTTCAATTTGCATTACAGTAACTCAGGTTATTTTATTAGTTGCAGCGTTAGAGGTGCCGGATCGTAGATGCCCTGGAACAAATTAAAAACGGCGTAAAACTTAAATAACCTTTAGGAGCTGCATTGGAAACAGGACACGTGAGTGACTCCACGTCACCTGGAGGATGCTGCACAGACAGGATACTTTCAGCGTCCACAATCTGCGGCGCCCCCTGCTGCCAACTAACTCAACACCCTTCACACACTCTCTCCCCTGCGGCGGACATCGGACAAACTTCCCCGCTGCGGTGGCCTCATGCAAAGCGGCATGAATGAACACAGGAAAAGCCATCCGGAGGAAGTGAAGTTAGATCTCGTCAGCAGGGCCTGGTCACCTGACGCAGATGGAGGAATTCCCCCCCCCGTTCTCAATATTAAGTGCCAAACACAACCAGAACAGCAATGTAAACCCCGACAAACAAAAATATCATTTCAGATCAAATCAATCACAAACACTTCTGACAGGCAGAAGGCAGCTTTGAACCAAACTTTATTTCCATGTACATAAATAAATATTTGGTTGAACAATATAACAAAACAAAACAAAAGTGGCACAGTGAGGGACCACCAGCCCCCCCCCCATCATCAGAAAGTCCGCTTGGTATTCAGAGACTGTGAGGTGTGTGGAAATGACCGGTCGGGCCAATCCACTTCACACTCACTCTGTGGGTAATATCACACCTCTACTGCGGTGCTTCCTAATCCGGACCTCAGACAGTCCACGTTTTTGCTCCCTCCCAACTCCAAATATGTGGACTGTCTGGCAGGGAGCTCAGAGGGAGCAAAAACATGGGCTCTGATGCATAGTCCAGCTGCTGTGAGATGACGTCAGTGAGGGTGCCCTGCTCGCACGTGTGTGTGTGTGTGTGTGTGTACATTTCCGTGAGGTCGTCAGGGCTCCTCACTGAGCCCTCCTGGACATCAGCATCTCCCGGATGTTGTCTTCTGCCTCCTTGACGCTGCGCTCCAGGTAGGTCTTCTTTTGCTGCAGGAGATGAGAGCAACAGGAAGTGGGTCAGTCCCACTCATACACAGTCAAGTGCAGATGACGTCCTGTCTGGGGGCGATAGTCGGTGGCAGGAAGTCCCAGACCTACAGACTAGGGAGACCCAGACAGCACGGGCCAGCGCTGGGCCAGCAACACCTCAAAACCTCACTGGGTGCAGCGAATCATCGCTGGTCTGCTCCCACACAATCCTGATTCACACAAGCCTGCACTTCTACCCCAGAAACCATGGCAACAACAATCGATTACAGGTTCAAAAAGAGAGGTTTGACCCCTGAACGCTGTGAGAAGCAAATTTGAAGGAACGAACCCAGGGCATGTTGAGATATATCTCTACGACAGTGTAACTACTTCAGAGGCACCCAAGTCCACAGCCAATAGACTGGCAGTCTTCCTATCCCACCCCTACGAGACAATGAAGCATCTCTGAGGGCTCTGGTCAAAGGCAGGACCTATTGGCTGAATCTCAGGGTTAGCGGCAGTTTGCAGGAGTGATGACAGGAGAGCTTAAGGAGGACGGACCTAGACTATAGGTAGAGAGAGGGGGAGAGAGAGACACTACAGGTAGAGAGAGAGGGAGAGAGACTACAGGTAGAGAGAGAGGGAGAGAGACACTACAGGTAGAAAGAGAGAGGGAGAGAGACACTACAGGAAGAGAGAGGGAGAGAGACTACAGGTAGAGAGAGGGGGGAGAGAGACTACAGGTAGAGAGAGAGGGAGAGAGACTACAGGTAGAAAGAGAGGGAGAGAGACACTACAGGTAGAAAGAGAGGGAGAGAGACACTACAGGTAGAAAGAGAGAGGGAGAGAGACACTACAGGTAGAGAGAGGGAGAGAAAGACTACAAGTAGACAGACGGGGAGAGACAGACTGGAGGTGGGGGGAGACTATAGGTAGAAAGAGAGAGGGAGAGAGAATAGAGGTCGAAAAGAAACTTCAGATGTACAGAAAGAGGAAGAAGAGACCCTGAGACCCAGATAAAGGGAGAGAGAGAGAGAGATAGGGACTCCAATTATAGAGAGAGAGAGAGAGAGAGAGACGCACTCCAGGATCAGGCTGGAAGCCAGAAAGCCCCAGACACACTTGCGGGGGGGGAGGCTGATGTAATGGGCCCAGTGTCTGCCCACTGTCCTGTGTGGCGAAGGACCACGGGGGGTAGGGGGGGCACTCATGGCACTGCAGCTCAGCTGCTCTTACAGACCAAAACACAACCAGAACCCCAGGGCCCGACCAAACCCAGAGAAAGGGGCAGATGCAGCAGGAGTCTGTCTTTCTGCATTAGCACCTCCCCACTCCTCAAGGACGTCTGTACACGGGGGCCTCACACCGACGGTCAGAGACGCTCGGCACATTTCACTGGCTTTCCTGCTCTAACTGCAGTGCGAGTCCTCATGTTACACCTCACTCTAGTTATAAACCTTTGCTTTATGAGCCTCGCTGAGCTCTCAGGCTCTGTAATGCTGCCGCCAATTCTGAGGAACTACCTCTACTACTCATTCGAGAAGCGTATAATCTACCAAGACTAAGGTTTGACAAGCGGGTCCAGAAATTAGAGCCCGGTACTGGTAGTAGACGGGTCTAAAAATCCATCAGACCCGGAATTTACGCCAGTGATAGCAATATGACTGGCACCACAGTGCTCCTCCAAGATGGCTGTTTTGCCTTTCTGGCTAAGAGGAGCCACAGTGACACAGACAGCAAAGGGCCACCTAAGGGGGGGGTGACCCAGTTAGGCAGAGGCAGCAGAAATGAGAGCTTCTTAGGGACTCTGTTAGCAACGGGGGTGCCGAGAGAGTAGAGGTGCAATGATCCGATATTCGGGATCAGTATCGGCACCGATCCATACCTATTAGACGGATCGGGTATCGGTCATACGTAACCAATCCTTAGCCGATACTTATTTCGTTTTTGGCAGACTGTAAAAAGATAGACTGCGGCATTCAAGCTGAATGCAACTCACTAAGTTTGCCACTCAGTGGGTGTGAGTACAGTGACTTCCACCTGCTGTGACGTCATGCACATACCCTTCGCAGTAGGGAGAGCGTAGAACAACATCAGATAAGAGGATGATGATCTGGAAGTATTTTACGGTTTTAACAGCAACTAGTAGCACAGCGATTTTGTAAAACAAAGTTTTTAGAGGTGGGAGTAGCGTTAAGTGGAAAATCCCACTAAACAAAGCGCACGCAATCGTGTGAGACGAGAGAAATCTGAAAAAAGCAGTGGATGATTTGGGGGTTGCTAGCTGGGGCTGTTTTGCACACTCAGTACAGCTTGTGATACTCGAGGGGCTGCTATTGCAGCGGAGTGTAAGTGAGGCTGTTGCCAGTGTGAGAAACATCGTGGGGCATTTTAAGCATTTGCCACTTTGTGTATACTTGCTTGGAAGATACTCAAACTGAACTGCAAATGCCTCAAAGACGCTTAAAACAAGACGTACAAATGAGGTAGAACAGCACGTTATGTATGTGTCTAGTAGCCTAATTAAAGCTTTTTTGGCATACATTTTTTCATCTGTATTTACTAGCTTAAAATATGAATTATATAAACATATTATATATATTTATTATATTAAAATATTAAAGTAAAAAGAGCTCTTATATCGGAATCTGTATCGGTATAAGCAGTTGTGTACCAGAATCGGATCGAAACTGAAAAAATGTGGATCGTCCCCTCCCTACGAGGGAGGCATGCAATCGCCATGACAACGGATGGACAGAGGCTGGGGCTACGGCAGGGATACCAGTGACACACAATTACATACCCCTTACATTACTCACAAGGTGACTTTCCAACAAAACATGCTACCCATTTACACAGCAGCATTGTCCATTCGAGGACAAAAAAAATCCAAATAAAATCCCCCCCCCCCCCAAGTGCAAAACCACAAATCTCCCCAGGATCTTCATTGCGAAATGCGCATCAGCATCATCGCCTTCACACCTCGCAGGGCACAAGGCGCCGAGCATCATGGGACAGTTCTGTCAGGGCGTCCACGGGCTGTTAGAGCCGACGCGCTCGGGCCCTCAAATCGGGGTCTCGACTGGCCGCACAAACACAGACGCTCTGAGGACCGCGGTCTGTGCGCTCCACGCCCACGCAGGGCCGCGCTACGGGCTCGTCGTCTGCTGGCTGAACAAACGTGTCCATTCAAAAATCCCGTGGTGTGGGAACGCCCCAGCACTGAGCGCGTCCGGCTCCATTCAGCAGCGCCCCCCCCCCACACCCCCACCTGCCATACCCTCGGACCACCAGGCTTGGTTCGGCAAAGAGTGCCCCCAGGGCGTACGTTCGCACACTGTGCGCATCGGACACGTGCAACAGCTGCTGCGATCGCCATGCAGATCAGCGCACTGTGAAAGCTTTGTGACCAGACCGGTTACGTACTTCCTGCAAGACTCTCTCGAAGTTGCGTATTTATCATAGTAGCACAAGGCCTGAGAAGACAGATGATGCTGAGAAGTACTGTGCAGCTCCACAAAGCCCCGTAAGGTCTGTAAAAACCCATGAAGACTTTTGAAACCCTTTGAAACCTATTAAAGCTCTATGAAGTTCTTTCAGAAATAAGTGAATCTTTAGAGAACTTCTATGAAAGCTGCTTGAAGCTCTTGGAAGCTCTGTAAGACCAACTGAAGCTAGATGACGCTCCGTAAGGCCCCTCAAAGCTCTCTGAAAGCTCCACAATGCCGCCTGAAGCTCTTCAAAATCCCTTGAAGCTCTCTGAAGCTTCATAAAGTGCCATGAGCTCACTCAAGCTCCGTAAGGCTCCCTGAAGCTCTCTGAAGTGCCAAAAGAGTGCCCTGAAACAGTGCATACCCTACGAAACTCCGCAAAGCAGTAGACACGCTCTAAATGTCAACTGGGCTGCAATGAGCCACCACCGGAAGATGGGACAGCGCAGGGCACAGCCTCAGAAAAGAGAGGGTCGGCCCGTGGAAATAACGCGGACTACAGCACAAAGAGATGTGGCATTTCTGCGGGTGAGTGTCAGCGGCCTGAGAGCCAAAGCCTCCATTGTTGCGCAGTGAATAGGCCCTCTCACGTACGCGACAGTCTTCTGAGGCTCTGTCACGACTGTCAGAGGCACTGATGACGAAGCAGATAAACCGTGCAGAGACCCAACTCAAAGGGCCCTTTGTTGCCCGACTCTCCATATCAATACTAAATATCGAGCCTGTCCCAAACTCCAATACAGATCCCGAACAACAGAAACTGCTGATGCACACTCGTTACCATGACATCATGTAATAATACCACCAACCACGAGGATGCAGGACCCTCTGATGGAAGCTACTACTTCCTCCGGTCGATTGCAGCCGAAGTTGCAACGATGGTGTCTGTGTCAAGGACAACAGGAACAGGAAGTGGACAAAGCATGCTGGGTAAACTGCTAAAAATGACCGTCGTTCTCATCTAATCGCTTCTGACTCCACGGCTGCAGAATAAAGAACGGAAAGAAGAACTCTGCCTGGCTCTGAAACCGATATCAGCTGGGTTTCAAACGGATCCTTGCAGACGCAGGTCGAGCCTGGTCCTCCGACGCCAAGCGACACCGTAGGACTCGAAGTGCAGCACACATGCAGCGCCCGACAGGGGCCCACGTGGGGGTGGGCACATGCTGAACTTAAGATCCATTAGGGGCCGGCGGGGGCGGAATCAGATGTGGGAGAAGTGGGGAATTAAAGCTGCCCACAAGAAAAGGCTTTTCTCCAGGGCCTTCTCCTCGTCCAGCTCCTGTGAGACTGGCACTTGTTAGTTCCTGCTCAGTGACTGCAGCCATTTTTCCACCTCATCTCCAGAAACACAAGTTGTAAAAGAGAACCCCCCAAATTTTGCTCAGGAACTTTTTTCCCCCAATAGCAAGAATTCGGTCCGGCCACAAGCGCTCAGGTGGGCTCCGATCACCCGTCCAGGCCTGACACCAAGTACGCACAAATAATTAAAAAAAAAAAAAGAATAAAAATCGCTGAGCAGGATGCCCCCCCACCACCCACCTCCGCCGAGTCATGACTGTAGACAGCAAAAACATCCGGAGGGAGAGAGAAATGAGACCGCCGGCCATGTCAAAACTAAAATACACCCGAAGTGAAAACACGGCAGACCGGGGTGACGCAGGACGGCCTCGGAAACCACAGCGTTGGGCAAGCGGCTCAAAATAACGGCAGAAAATACAGCTGGGAAGGAGAGATGTGGCGCTCACCAACTCGCTCGCCAAGGCAGGGATGCACTCTTCTCTTATCTCAATGCACATCCACACCAGGGCAGAACCTGATAAGCTTCCGGAAATGAAGAGCCTTGCCGAGTCTAAGCAATACTGGTCAGGACCAATTTCAGGTTTGAGACCAGACCTCCGATACCGGCAGGCACGGTAACAGGTGTGCTGCAGTCCCAATGGTCACAGCTACCAATGTCGAGCTACTGGTACTGTGTGACATGCAATATAAAAGCTGCTATATTAAAAGCATGAAGGTGTCCAACTTGCTCCAAAAGAGGACTCATGGTCCAAGACCACCTTAAACCGGCCAATACTGACAGGAGTTTCAGGGCTGATTAAACCGCATGTCACTGCGCACAAAGACTTACACAAGAACGTCCTGAATGACGTCACTGACAAATTCAGTTCTTTTTTTCTTTTTGATCTGCGTCACATCATGCTTTCCCCCCCAATACAGGCTTATTTATAATGGGGGCGGGGGCAGCCCGGTTTAGCATGATTTATCCGGACTCAGCCAGGTTCATCTAGACAGAGAGGGAACAAAATAATCCGAGGCACAGGGGTGGTTAACTGTTCAGCCTAGTTAGCCTCGTCATCTTGGTTAATGTGGTTAATATGAAGAACTCACCAGAGATGGATACTTCAGGTCCAGAAAGTAAAAATCCAGAAAAAGGTTTTTGTTTCAATCAACCAGTTGAGTATAAAGACTCACAGTCACAGAGTTCTCAAATGGTTGATTGAAATAAATTCTTGAATTTGTCTGAATTTTTACTTTCTGGACCAGAACTATCAAGCTCTGGTAGTATTAAAGTCATAATTCTACTCATAGAAGTCATACCTGCATGAGCGCAAGTCCTTACAAACAAAACAATGCAGGAATCTCCTCTGTGCTGTACTCAGGTCAGTGAGTGACCTTTAAACAATTAACAGCTGCTAGGATGACTGACCTTAAAACAGGTATTATTAACACACGTGGCCCACCAGCCCTGTTGGTTAACATCTACCTACCAGCCATTTTATTTGCCATTAGCACAAATGCGAGTCATTTATCCGCCACCCCCAGGAGGTGGTTAAGGGCCTTCGCTTAAGACGTGAGTATTCTGCCAAAGATGGGTTCTGATCCGGTGACCTTCCAGACGCAGGCAAAGAGATCTAACCCCCTCAGCCAACACCCCTCCCCCCACCCCGATGACTGTGGCCCAAATTCCTAACAGTAAAGATCAAACTATAAGAACAATTACCGAAGTCATCACTGCCCGATATAATCATGGGAGAGGGACAGTGGATACAATGATGTCAGACTACATCATAAATTAACAGTCCCTATCCAGTCACATGCCAGGGCATCCAGAGTGATGAGCTCACTCGCCCATTGCAACCAGGGGCCAGCTAAATCTGAAACACGTGGTTCATGCCAGCCAATGCCAGCTACGGGTCCATACCACGATCAGGACCTTTAAAAAAAAAAAAAACACATAATCTCCAACAGCAATATGGAACCCAACCCAGGTTATGGAGGCCATAGACGAGGGAGCGAGGCCAAACCCACTTAGCATCAGTTACCATCCACCTTCATGATGACTCGCTGAATAGCACTGTAGCCTCACACTTGCTGGACCAAGAACTTCAATGCCAACCCCAGTTCAGTGTGTGTGCCATTTTCTGCAGGTTCTCAAATTTCCTCCAACAATTCAACCGACTGGTATGTATTAATTGCTCATGGTGTACAAATGATGGAAAGGTATCCAGTACAGAATGCACCCCATCCCTGTGGCACCGAATACAGGCTCCAGGCCCCCAGCAACCCTGACCGGGTTGGAAGATGGATGCACAACCAAACAGTAAGAGTCTGACGCTAAATACAGAGGGTTCTCGATATATGTCATGCTGATGTCACATACATGTCGTCGATTCAGGGGATTAGGGACGGTAAACCTGATATACATAGAATATATGTGCACTCGGGTTATTTTTACAAATTGCTAAATGAGATTCTATTGGCTGCGAAAACCCCTTAATAGAACTCACAGGCTGGAAAGTACAATCCGCACTGTACTGGTATTATCAATGTTAGTGTTGACTGGGCAAGGTCGAGCCATATAAATGACTATAATTATAAATAGATTATATTGCTTAAACCACAGAACCAAGTAAGCCAGATTGCAACAGGAATAATTAAAAATATTATTTTATGTCTTATTAGTAATTTCACAGTACATTTAATATTTATTTAGCAATTACAATAAATTGTACCGTTTGTTATAACAGTTCTGTGAACTATATAAAAAAAAAAGCATTTCCTATTCATAGGCCTATAAACTTCCATATGAATTAGACTTTTTTTCTTGATCTGGAACATGCCTTAAATATAATACATTAGTTCAATGTTTTCAGGAACATGACTACAATGTTTATCAAAGACCCCCTGCAATTAAACTGCAGGAGCGAATAAACGGGGAAATTAAGAACTGTGGGACCCCCATGCTGTAAAGAAAGCCTGCGAGAGGGTCTGGAGTCCAAGACTGATAGCTTGGCATTTGGCTGCTGTGTGTCAGCGGTGCAGTTTTTCCCCGTGATACTGAATCAACACAGACTCAGAAATAGGGGGGGGAAACATGGGAGGACACAACAAAAGCAGGACGCAGCACGATGGAGAGGGACGTTGGCGGCCGTCAAGGCCCCTTCCACGCCCACTCGCCCCCTGGATGAGCTCACTCTCAGGGCAGGCTGACACACGGGCCTCGATTTCACCGGAATGCGGCCCCGACACATGCTGCCCAGGCGGAACCCTGGCCTGTGGCCACGCGGCCTCTAGCGAGTCACTATCCTGCCATTCGGCCGCCGTGCTGCTCCCAAACTTCCGGGCCTGAGTCTCACTCACTCCCCACCAGCTACCCAGCCGAGAAGTCAATCATCATACCAGACTCTGCAAAGTCTCTGCCCTCCCGACTGACCCGCTTTCAGCTCCTGGGGTACTTCAGCGAAGACTTTTTTCCACTAACTAAGACCGGTTCATAAACATTTCCATACAGTTATAAGATTAATCATTTTATAACTGCATAACTTCATGCGTGCTCTGCTGGCCTGTTTCCGTTACACGAGAAAATGTAGAAAGCGAGTTCCCACTGAGGGGCCAGGCCAAGAGGCTTAACTCAGAAGGAGGGTCTCGTCTAACAGCACCTTGCTCACATCTCAGAACCCACCAATTCCAAGACAAGTCACGTAACTGGTATTAAAACCAGCTCTTGATTTTATAAGCTAAGACTTTACAAACCCACAAAAAAGATGCACCTTAAAAAATAACAGCACAAAATAGCGATGCTTTATTAATCTCCATGGAGAAATAGCCTTTCCCTTGCCCGTGTTGGACATATGCAGGATAATTAAATTCAGTGACTTAAACCAGATTGTACATACAAAAATCATTGAGCAAAATAGGTCATGTGTCACATACTGCTGGAGTCTAGCACCTTTAGTCCAGAGTGATGCAATCCGCCAGGAAGCAGTCAGTTCGGTTTGATGCTTGCCATCTCCCTCGTGTTTCTGTGTGCATTTCAAAAGTCAAGACATTGTGGAGTGGCACAAGCACACTCCTTCAGACAATATCTTTAAATTTTTGTCTCGGGGATCACCGGTGACACCCAAACTCCAACTGCTTAACAGAGGTCGACCTTTGGAATCTCAGGAAAGCTAGTCCTCAAATAGTCTGGATCCATCCATCTTGCATTAGATATTATATATGGTCCGACGGCATGTGCTCCGCAATGGATTGGCATTCCAGCCCCTACTCTGTAATTCCTGGGAACGCCTCCAGGCTCACAACGACCCTGTCCTGGATAGAACCAGGCTGATGGCTGACATCTGTCGGGAAAAAAACCCACACAATCGGTGTCATTACCACCACTACTGTACAACTGAGTGGCCCAGTAGAAGGGCCCAGAAGCGAGAGTGGGTCAGAAGTGGGGATGCAGCCCACAAGCCAACTTGGCATCATGTGGGGTTACGGCAGGATGAGTCATAAAGACACACCCGCACTACTCTCAACATCGAGCAAACGCCAAGAGGAAGTCAGAAATGGGCCAAGCACCGAGGGAGCCGCGCTAACATCACACGCTAAACTTTTCAAAGAGCCGGATAAGGAAATGTATCCCGTTCAAAGCGCTGGGGCCTGGGGTAGCTCTCCCACCCGAGCTCGGGTGACATGTGAAAACAGGGATCTGCATCCCCCCCCAGGGTCGGAACGGGCTGGTCTGGTCTGGTCTGGAGAGGCCTTAGTGAAGAAGGAGCCACCCAATCCCCAGTGAATCACCTCCTCCATACCGTAGTGGGCCAAAAGGCCTCACAGGATCGGCAAAACTCGCGCACACCCGTGAGCCAGCTCCCTCAACCTTGGTCTGTCCTCACCCACAGCCAACTGGGCAGTAATGGCACAGCTGGCGAAGAACATTGGGCAAAACTACGTTGCACATTGGATTTCTTAATATGTTAGTGTGCCAAGGACCATCAACATTGACACGAAGCAGAAAATACATTCCAAAGGGATAAATCGAGGCTTGACTCCCTGAAGGCGCTAGCTGTAAAGATAGCTCTGGGAAGCCCAACCTGGCCGCAGATCCGGACACAAGCTAACGATCTCAATTTGCCCACGTGAACTCAGCAAAAATCTACATGCCATCACTAGAAGCCAGGCACATACCTCATGCTACCACTCTGGAGAATCACCAAGACATGAGAAAGGCCACAGAGGGTCCACACAGCGCTCGCCACCCCAGGGGAATGTGTGCGTGTCGTGGAAGAGGTGCCAACTCAGTACAAAAGGCAACAAGGGAATCATGGGTAAGCAACCCCATACTGGAGGCACACCACAAAACAATATGACCTGATAAAAATACATGCAAAGTGCTAAGACTACTCAACACTCCCAGGGTTGAGCTGGAGGTCTTGGACTATGTGGTGCCATAATTGTGTTGGCTGACCTTAGGGCTCTAGAGACAATCCTGTCTGTGTCCCATCCCAATGCTGACTTCTGGTTCCACTTTCCCCACTGAAACCCAATACCAAGGTTTGCACTGAACCGTGAATTTTGTATATCGCTACACCCCTATCATTTCTCCCAGAAAGGGATCCCCGCGTGGCACAGACACGGGGCAGCTTCATCAGAGTCTTAATAAAGTTCTCCGTTTAACAGAGAAGATGATTTATTGAGAAATGAACAATGGCAAAACCGAACGCAGTACATCGGGACTTTGTCATCGAAGCAACGTGTGAAGGCAGCCATTCTGATTTCCACATCCCCGCTTGTACCACAAAGAGCATTCCCATACCCTCCCACGCCGTAGCAAGCCGCTAAGCTGTACAGGGCTCCACAGTCTCAAGGCAACCTTCTCCAACAACCTTCTCAAGTGCCCCTTTTTTCCACCACTTCCGTTTCCCCTTCCTCCTCATCCATCACCCTCCTTTGTCTTCGAAGTGCAGACAAGAACTGGAGTCTGATGACCCAAGCCTGCCCAGCAAGCTTTCTTATTTTTAGAAACCTGTGGTATCCTGCCACCTATCGCTGAACAGATCAGTCAGCCAATTCTTCTTCTCCCCCCCCCCCCCTTTAAAAACGGCATTTTCTGGCCACAGTAAAGGTTACAGCAAAGTTCAACTGGAGGCGGCTGATTCGCCAACTTTCCGCTTGCCATTGTTCTGTGACAAGCAGCAAAACCAGGATGGCTGGCATCCGACGGAGCGACGGGTGCCGAGAGCGGTCGTTAAATGGATGGCCCTCGCACCGCCCAATGCCGAGGAATCAGGTCTTTCATTTTTGAGCAAGGGCCGAAAGGAATGAGATAAACTGAATCACTGACAAGTTATTTCAGCCAGGGGAACCCTGCAAGGGCTACAGTGATTCAAATGGATGGTTAAACACGTAGTTACCAGTTAAAGATTTTCATGTTTCATAAGAGATTCCAAAGCATCTGGTCAGGTTTACGTCATTGTGTTAATTTTCATTTGTAATAAAGGTGAACTACATATGCATTATATGCAAAGCCCACCATATTAAGTGCAGTATCATTTCATCTAGCCACCTGTGACGAAAAAAAATGGCTCATAATAATATTTTTTAAATATTATTTATAGATTTATAAGGCTAAAGAAAACTCCTGGCATGAGGACCGCGTAAGGTGATTTCATTGTGTTTTTTAGATAATTATCGAGGCATTTAAGTGTGCAGAATTACTGTGATCATTATGCATGTTAGGTTCAGACTGACAGAAGGCCCCAGCTGGCACAAACTAAACTATTTTTTGGAGGAAAAAGAATGAAGTCATCAGATAAATATGCGAGGCATGTATGTGAAGAGGGAACGTGCAGCCGTGGATCAGAATAAACCATAATTCCAATACCCTGATCTCCCAGAGCCACAAAGCAGGGACCTTGTAAAAATCAGTAAGACGGACTACAGAGTGGTATGAATGTGGCTTCACTGTGGTGACCTTTGAAGATGACTGCGCAGGGGGTATGTCAAACCAGATTAAAAATGATCAAAGTTTCTATGACCAGAATCCCTCAGGGCTACTAAGGAGATACCACTAGTGACTCACAAAGTACATGTGCTGTATGTGTTTTTTTATGACTTTGTGGGGGGTACACGGTGCCTCCTTCAAAAGGTCTGACCTCCAGTTCCTTGATCTTCTCATCGGCTGTCTTCTGCTTCTCCATCAGCTGCCCGTTGATATCACCTTTAGACTGCAGTATAAACCTGGCGGGAGGAGAAATCAGGGAAGCAAAATGAGAAACCAGGAGAAACCAGGGAGGCAAAAGTAGACACGGGAATCAAGATCAAGATCATCATGCAGGAGAGAAATTGCTGCGAATGAAAGATAACCTGTCAACCCGCTGCACCTCGAGACAACCACTTAAATACCAAGGCCCAGGTCACATTCCTCGAACCTCCGGCAACTCGCATGGATGCAACATCACAGTCGCCACTTCCTTCAGTGCCATTTGATGGCGACCCGATAAAGGTAATGGAAGGAATGTCAGCCATGAAGAGAGCGATTCATATGTCGAGAAAGGAAAACTCCCTAGGAGCTGCCAAGATAATACAATAACTGCGTTTTCACTCCCCCCCCCGCCCCCCTCACTCCACAACCTCAGACCGCAAAACGAAGATCACAGGGAGGACGTGGAACAGGATAAAACAAGTGAAATTGGATGACAAAAAGGGGAGGGCCGAACTTGGAATCAATGACCTGCATGCCCCCAGCTCTGTAAGGGTATCAATGACCTGCACTGTGCCTCAACTGCCCACGGTATCAAAGACCTGCACTGTGACAGTCACCCGAAGTATCAAAGACCTGCAGTGTTTAAGTTTCTGTCAGAATCAGTGACCTTTTCAGCTTCCATTCCTGGGATGCCTGACAAAGATGGCACCGGCATGTCAAACAAGACATCACCCTAAACGTCCTTCAAACTAAGTCGCTCTTTTTGCATTTTCGATGCTCATAATCAGAGCGTCCCCCTTAACAGACGCTATCCAGGTGTGTTGGCCTAAAATCGGGCAGATTAATGACAGAGCCATGCTAACTGACAGCTGCTCTCCATTCAGCTCTCCCGGGAATGTGCTGACTTGCCTCCCCCTGATATATCAGTTCTATTCGACATTCCCGCGAGGCACTTTGAGATGACCTCCTGCTAATCATGACTCTCTGATTCAAAGATGACAAAGCAGCGGGCTCACACTCAATCTGCCCTTCTAATCAAATTACCTAAACTATTCAAGTTGTATCAATAGAAAAATGAGTCAGACACCCAAGTACTAAGCTGCAGGCTCATAAGCATCACTGCTCACAGCTGTACATGAACTATACAAAGCAATCTTCATCCTCAATTAGTGCACAACAAGGAATCTCAGCAGATGCAGACCACACAGCACACAATCCCAGGGGGACCCCAAACGGTCCATCATGTGACCGGTGCTTGACCAAATTCCAACTCTGGTTTCAAACAAACAAACAAAACAAACAAATAAAACCCTTTATGTGCCATTTGCACAAGTACAAGTACACGGGAATTCTTCTCTTTACCTACACCATCTTGCTCTCCATAGATTGGGGGTCACAACAGAGGGTCAGGCAATGTGCAGCACCCCTGGAACTGGGGGTTAGGCACCATGCTCAATGGCTCATGGACATGAGACAGTTGTACCGTGGCCGGGGCTCAAACCGGTGTTCTTCAGATCACAGAGACTTGCCAAGCAACTGACCACCCCTCTCTGCGTTTTCTAGCTAAAGAATCACTCAATCCCTTTCAGTTCAGGTTACAGGTTTGGGTTTGAGTAAGACAGTATTCAAGCGTGTCGCTTGACAGAGCATGAGTATTTTGCAGAGAAACCAACAAATATGAGTGTTGATTTAGGAAAGACCAACTGACGTTGGTGTCTTTCCATCTCAGGAGACACTGTTGATAATCACCATCCACCAGCACTGGTTCCAGAACACGCATTACAAAATTCTTTCCTCCCCTTCGATTTTCCAGTAGGTGGTGGGGGGGGTCCTTATTTTAACTGAGCAGGAGCCGCTGGGGGTGGTTAATGCACATAACACAGGCTCACCCCACTGTGCTGTTTACGCAGCGGTAGAGAGTAGGAAAGTCCGTCTGGCAGCTGCATGCAACCTCAACATCCACGATGATCCCTTTTTACCAGAAGTAATTTTGTCTTAAACGTCATGGAACGAGCATTGATTACAGGGGGAGAGTTCGGTGCGCCATGTGTCATTTCCTTGGAGAACCTACCTTCCCGATTTTCCCAGAAAAAGAAAAACAAACCAGTAGACCTGGGCAACTTCATGAAGAGGAATCTATTCTTCTGCGTCAATCACATTTTCCAGTCAGTTTATCATCTCAAAACTGCTATCCATTAAAACACTGATTACAAAAATACTAAACCCTGGGCTCTTCTTTGATAAACTAACGCAAAGTATAAAGCGCAAAGCACAACTAACATTTGACAGCAGAAAAAAAAACAGACTTTGCACCAGCACAAGCCGTAAAAAGGTTATCCTAACGCTCTTAATTATTCAGACGTGTGTTTTGGACGTAACGAGCAATAAACCAATCAGAATGGCGCATCACCTCACCTTTAAAAGGCAGCAGCACTTGATCTATGGTGGATTGTTATTACAATGGCGTATCTGAACGGCAGGCTGGATCGCTTTTCGCCCAAGAAAACAAACGTGCTCGTACCCAAGGTGGGAAAAACGCAAGTACATCATCAATGGGAACAGCACTGCTCCACCTAAGCCTTTCAAGGTGAAGCAGGACATGAGCCACTGACTTCAGACGTTGGTTTTGCTGGACAAAAGCACAAGGTCATTTTGCTACCTTTAAAGAGCAATGCACCCACAATGTCCACGTCATTATTTGCATGAGCCAAGACTAAAGACATATGATAATGTTAAACACGGTTGATTTTAACGGAACGGCAAGATAAGACAAAGACTGATTTAAGACAGCTATACTGGCCACCAAATGATTAAGATGACGGGAGTGTGTCACAACTCTAGCAAAACTCTCACGCTTTTATTCTGGTATTGGGAATTTGTCTGCAACAGTTAATCATTCGTTTAAGGTCAGTATTAGCTATAATCATACATAGAGCCTCTTGATAAACTGATTTTCAAAAAGAATCATTTACAATTATACTAGAACTGAGGGTCTGGGTGCTTCCTTTGGGAAGTTGTGGGATTTGCCTGCACTGCTTATTCAGAACTTGCTTGAGTGAGCAACAAATTCTTTCTGAAGTCATGGTGACAGAACAATCGCATATTATTGCTGTAATAATATGCAAGAAGAGGTCAAGATAAACCAGAGCAAAGCAGAGTGAATATTCATCGACTGCAAATATCATAGTTAAAGATCATTATCACACAATACCAGAAATGCACACTTAAGGGCCTTTAAGATGGCATCTGTATTGTAAAACTATTACCAGATCAGGTTGACGGCTATTAGCTGAACATCTAGATAAGCACAGATGTCTGCAGTGGGATAACTCTGCCAAATCTGTTGCTATGGTTTCACCAAAGGCTTTATGACACTGCAAACTTACTCACACTTCTCCTATTACCGTGGCTCCTAACATCTGGAACTGAACTCTGCGAGAGCCAGTGTCGTTTTCCATACAAAGGTAAGACGTTCCCCTTTTCTCTTCCCATAAAACTGCCACCGTCGACCCCCCCACCTCCATGATTAGGGGGAGGACATAGTGGCACGCTCCAGCTATTTACAAGGACTGCGTGTGGTAAACTATTAGAAACGAAGAATGGTTTCTGAGTGTTGCAATAGGCATGAACTGAAGCCAAACTCACTGCGGTTTCACTCGCTCTTAATTGAGGGTTACGAGGGAGAAACTGTCAACACAAGAGAAAGAAAAGCAGGCATGTCATCATTTTGTGTACATGACACAGATGAGTAAAATGGCTAAAACTGGCCAATCACAGCAAAGCCCTTACATGAGGTACTCAAACATTATGCAGAAAAAAATGCAGCATTCCGGGTAACGCTAATTCTATTTTATTGTTGCTGCTTTTTTTTTTTTTTGGAGTCTAGACATTCATTCTTCAAACATTTTCAGAATGACCCTCTGCATTCCTCTGTTCTGAGCAGCGTGTCCAGTGGCCCCCCTAACGGAGGGACCACCCCCCTTCATGACCACCAAGCTCGAGATGCTCCTCTCGTCATTTCTGGCCATTTCTCAGACCACACAGGAGGAGTAAATGAGGGGGAAAAAAAAAAAAGTCCATTCATTCTGCCGGTCGACATCGCTAAGGGCGGCCGCATGCCTTCCGGGGGGTGTCAGGACGGGTGTGGAACTAGTCAAAATGAGACAAGTTGGGGAGATTCCCAAGATCCCTGGGGGCATCAAAGCCGACAGGAGATTCATGTCATGGTGATTCATTAAGACTATTGGCATCTAGCCTTACTTTAGAAATATAAACTCCAAAGTAAAGCATCCACTTCTCTGGACATATGACCACAGTCACCTGAAGACTAGTTATCCATATTCCATATCTGGTGCTGCATTACCCTCAAACCAACCCACACCTCGTCAAAACGTTTCGCGGCCAGATCCCCTGCAGACCACTGTCACTGCTGTATAGTTTGAGTGCCTGGTAGCATCGTGAAATCGCTACGGATGAATCCACCAGCAAAGCGACAAACAGCAGACAGCATTAACTATTCACATTGCTGAAGAAGAATATGTCACGCGAATCCCCAGGCTACAGGACGATTCCAACGACAGGAGCTATCACTGTTTACACATTGCCAAACGGTGTGCCAAGACTCGGCCTACCACAAATAGATGCGGCTTAGCGAAAAACCAGATGGCACGTTCCAGATCAACTCGTCTGTCGTGTACAATGTACACAGGGACATTTCCAAACGTTTGAATCACTGCATAATCATAATAGAAATGGTTTATTGTTCTCCTGGCTCCTTGAACTATCCAGTCACCACCTTCGACAAAAATAACACCTCCATCACCTCCTACCCAGACAGCCCCGAGCTCAGGAGATGTGTGACCATGCCACCATAATCAGAACATCTATGCCCTCACCCCAAAAAGACCACAACTCCATCATTACCAACCAAAGCAAAACTCATCCACAGCTACAGAAAAGGCGATCTGATTCTTCATAAACACGAATAAAAATAACGTGTCATGGAACAGAAGAAACAGATACTTCTTGTACTGGTTTTGAGATGCAGTTCCTGGAAGAGCAGCCAGTTTGAAACCAATTACCTCGTGCTGCTGCCTCGTGGCCGATTGACACGAGTCCGAAGCGGAGCACCATCTGAATGACCGTTATAAAACGTGACTTTGCTCTGGTTAAACGCGGCCTGGACACTTACATGCGTCCGACGCCCTCGTACATGCGCGTGCTGTCGGGCAGCGCGCTGATCTCCGCGTGCGTCAGGCTGGCGTGCTTCTTCACGCGGCTCAGCTGCTCGATCTGCAGGTCGGCCAGCTTCACCTTCTGCTGCGTGTCGATCATCTTGGCCTGCAGCTCGGCGAAAGCCTGCAACGTGCCGTGCAGGTGTCATTACACTTAAATCTAATCAGAAGGACACCATTAATGCGCCTATACATGCATGCAAAGTGATGTTACATGTAACAATAATAAATGCAAAAATTATGCAAAATAATGTAGTAGTTATAATGTATAATGGATGGATAATGTAGTTAATGACGTCAGGGTTGCCAACTTTGTTCAGCTGACTGGCGTGTTACACGTATGTAAGTTTTATTACTTAGCAATTCGTCTGTAAGCTTTGCAAACCACTCCAACGCTTTTCGTGTAGCTAATTTTAAGTTTATAATGGAATAATACAGATTTGCCGTAAGATGTCTTGCGTGAGCGACACGCCAGATGCGTTAGGGTTGGCGACCCTGTGATATATTAGCTAATGGAAAATTTATTACACTTAGTCAAAAGGGAATAAGAAGCCGCAATACGTGGTTCCACGTAAGGGCATAAATACTTCTTTGATGTAAACGATGCACTATCGATATGCCGCCAAGGCGGAGAAATGCTTTACTGGAAGAAGAGACGCATGTTAAAGAAATTAAGGCCTGATAACTGACTCCACATTTTAGTGCTGGCGGGCAGCTCGCTTTCAAACCGGCACACAGGACAGGGTTTGGGTTTCCTGAACGATTTGAATGCTGTCAAGAGGGGTCACAGAGTAGCGTCTAAGGCTTAAGCAGATCGTTACCCATTTCCTGTTAGTTAGTTGCACTACTTGCAAATGTCAATTATAACGAGCAGACGCATGCCTTTTAATTAAATTCGCGAATGTGTCGTGAAATAAACGGTGTTATTTATACATTAATTACGACTTCGCGTGTTAAAATATAGCACATTTTGTAAACACGTCTATATAGACGTCGTATTTCATAGCACTTAATAAGCAGCTCTGCTGGGTTTATACAAAAATATACCCGCTCAAGACATTAATACAATTGGTGACAAAAGGCAGCGTGCGACACGCCTATGACGCGTCGCACACGCGACCGTCTACTGCTCCATTTCCCAAGCATTTAACGACATTATCCTTCACATTAAACGTGCCCTGCCCATCGTATTTACTGAAATCACGGAACGTGAGATATAATGTGGCAACATATAAAGACACAAAAGGAGCAAGGTACCTTCTTCAACTCCAGGTCTACGGGGGCCGCCATGTTGCAAATGAGTGAGCATGCGCACTGAGTGCGAAACTCAGAGCTGGGGCGGGCGGTTCTCGAGCTTTCATTTTGTTCAATCACACTACTTCATATATGTCAGTGTCTGTGTGGATGGATGGATGGATGGATGGATGGATAGACAGAGTATAATGAAAAATGTAGTTTTTCTGCCATTCTTCCCTGTCAGCATTACATTCCCCAAAGAACAGTAACCCTTCGATTGGTGTTTCTGGTGCCCAGTGAGGTAGCATTTACAGCATGAGCGCGCATTTATTATTGTGTGCGTGCTCTTTTGTTTGTTTGCTTTGGAATCAGCGCAGAGCTGCTTTCTTACCAGATTTCATAGTGGTCAGGAATGTCTGGCCAGCATACAATTATGCTAGTGGAACAAACGCTAAAAAAAGACCACAAAGGGACATTTCTGAACTCTGATCTCTTGCTGGGAAGTACATTTGGCGTCTGTTTCCATAACTGCTGCGTACTTGTACTATTTATTGTTACTGTTTATTTTTTTAATCATTACTATAAGGATGCAAGCTTGCACCACTGCTACCTCGCCCAGGTCTGTCTTTTAAAAGATTTTTAACCTCAATGGGACTTCCTGGTAAAATAAAGGCAAATAAATAAGGATTTATACAACACACAACAGATCCCACAGCTGTGTCTTATTGCAACAGGAAGTGTTTCCTGAGACCACTTCCTGTCAGGAACAGCAATGGTGGACACTCTGTCACTATTCAGCTTATGCTGCTAGTGCCCGCCCCCCCTCAAGTGTATCAAAATGGCTTCAGCAGGGGCTCCCAGAAGCCTTTAGTGTGTATATATAAAGCAGTAACCTGCTCATTGATTTTTAAATGAAGACTATGAACTTTATATACCATCTGCATTGGTTCCTTGAGGATTCCTCACTGTGTCATTATGAAAATACATGACATGTCATGACAAAATGTAAATTGGAGTAATTTTGAACTTGGGGTTTATTTCCTTTCACATTTGATATACAAATGACTATTTGTAGTATGATGTGAATGTCCAACAATTTTTCGGGGACTGGTTCATAGTATTGGTTAAGAGCATTGGCAGACTAGTACACAGCACGCAAATAGCAGTTTAAAACGCAGTAGCACATCGTAGTAGTTAATGTGAATCTTCCTCTCCAACTCCCCGTCTCAGTATTAACCATTTACTCTGCACTAAGCAGTTGAACATTCTGCTAGTGTAATCCCCCACAGCCTCTACAGCATTGACAGACTTGTAGTGAAAATGCTGAGACAATTACGATGAAGAATCATTGTAAACCACAGGTAAAGCATTCAATTAATGCATTTATTTAGTTAAAATATCACTTTAGTATCAGTAAAAAAGACAATCCTGACATCTTTGGTAGTGCATCTCGACAATGTGTGAAGTGAATAAATAGCAGGATCACTATTTAAATAAATAAATTAAGAGTTTTACAATTATAAAAGGAGCAGAGGGACAAAGCACAACCCTTTCAAAACCAAATAAAGACCTTTCTTAAAAAAGGATACTGCATGTCTCCCGTGACAGGGAAACGTAACAGCCAAAAGCAGCAACACATCGTTCCTCATTTCTGCCTGTTCGTCTGTCCGTTCAGTTTAAACACAGCATACATCCTAATTTATGGGACACTGAACTGCCACGTCTCATCTGTGGACATCGAAGACTTCCAGGTTTCAGTCTGGGGTCCTCATTGGCAGCAGTCACATCAACCACACAAGTTATCCCTTCGTCCCAAACAGATCTGCTTTGGCATTTCACTTCTCCATTTCTCATTGAGGTAGAAATTCCATTTGCCTTCCTAAAAATAGACACTGTGTGAAAAATAGTCTGGTCACAACATACAGGCCCAGTACAAATACATCTCATTTTTCCCTCCTCCATTGTTAAAAACGGTACTCTTTGCCACACACCCAAACTGTTGACCCCAAGAGAGTGCTCAGGTTGCACAGTGCTCACCATTCTTATTCACTTGTGCGAGGCAAGTCCCAGTTTCGCCTTTTCTTCAGTCTCCACATTATAGCCACCCCGCTTGTGGTACCTGGAACAGAATTTAGCCAACAAGTCTTGAGAAGGTTTCACTGCAAGCAGGTCGGCGGACACAGGCAGACACAGGCGGTAAAAACCAGCCATCAGATGGAGACGCACCGACCTGAGTGCCAGCAGAATGCCGATGACGATGAGGCACAGGGAGGACAGAACCACTGCCATGACAGCCAGTGCCGTCGTCCGGGTATAGCCGCTCTTTTCAGTTCCCACCGGTAGGCTGAAGAGGTGACAGCGCTCTCCAGAGTATCCTGCAGTACATCTACACGAGAATAGCAGCCATGAGTCACTGAACCCCAAGGATATAAATTTGGGTATGGTCTACAAGGACATGTCCCTACTAATGTGGAAGTACCATGTGTGTTTAGGGGTTTCGGGGCCGATTTGGCCCCTACCAGTGTTGAAACTAATCTTCCACTCTTGTTGAAGGCCAAGTATGATGAGGAAAAGCAGCAACAGCAAAATGCATCTTGTACACTTAGTTGAATTGAATTTTGCTCATTCATTGAGCTCAAGGGGCAGTTCCCAATCCTGGTCTTGATCAGCCAGTTTGTATTCTAGCTCTATAGGTCAACCCCTTGTTGCTGCGCCTGACCAAGACCAGGACGCAACACCCCATACCCCACATACTTGGCTTACGCTGAAGGAATCGGTTCAGGCAAGTGGTCACATGTGCCAACCTTCCAGACCCTTCCTGGGAGGACTTAGCAGTATACTACACAAGGTCACAACACAAGGACTGTAACTTTAGAAGATCACGGTAGGGGGCCAAGAGATTTAAGGCTGCAAATGGCAAAGTCATTAATAATGAGAGGGTCCACGTACATGCAGGACACTGAGCGTAGCTCCACCAGGTACTGACAGACCCCATGAATGCAGAAATCTTTGTACTTCCTCCGACATGGATTCCTCTTCCTGCCTTTACCCTTCTTCTTCCCGTCTTTGTTAGGGACTCCCGCCGAATCCTTAGGCTTGATGGAGAAAGCCACTGTGAAGACATTTTATACCAGTCATTACCATTACTATGTGGACTGTCAAGATACAAATATGCCCATTACCTACAAGCATTCATAGCATGGATCACCAATTGAAAGCCTGTGCAGGTCCTTACTCAAGTATGTATGTAATAGCGTGGAAAAAAAAAAAAAAAAAAAGCTGCATGTTGCATAATTGCCGATCTGACTGTCCTTCCACGGAAGGATTCTTGACTAACAAATGGTTCTCCAAGCTTTTCATCACTTTGATTTCTTAAGGAGGAAGTTAACCTTGCGTTGCTCTGCAGGGTTTTATACCACAACCACACGCAAATAGCTGATGACTTGTTACGTGACTTTTACTCATTCCAGTCCGATTGTTAATACCTTTAGGAAGTTCGACTTCATAATCCCCAGAAAAGTTTTCGTCATAGTCTTCAAAGTGCTCATATGTCACTTCACCCCTGTCGTCCTCACGCCTCCCTTCGTTTGAAGGGCTCATCAGATTGATCACCGCGGTCTCAGCCGGCTTTTCGGCGTCGTGCTTCCCGACGGAGGCGCAGCTGGCGAGCCAGACCATGACTGCAAAACAGACACGGCACAACCGTTCAAACGTCTGACCATAACTATAGGCATGCCGGGGCGCTAATAATATTAACTTACAACCATGTGAAAAAATGTACACCTTCACATAATATTAGCGGATGATGAACTGCTGAAGTCGGGTTGATATTTATAGCAACGTTTAAGCTACGATCCATTAATAGCTGCTATTTTAATAAGCGGCACTCCCCTAATTAACAATGAGCACAACACAAAAAAATTAGTTACATCATTATGAAAAGTTTTGCAAGTTGCGTTTCGTTTCCCAATGACGGACAGAAACACCTCTGATGAGCAAACCGACCTCTTCCTTTAAGCGGTTCATACATTTTCCTTATATAAATTCATTAAAGTACGCTTTGTGCAACTCAAGATAAGCCACCAAAACATTATAAAACGATGATTTAAGCGCTATTAATAGACGGTCGCCAACTATGTTTCTACTTACCGAAGCAGAGGACGAACAAGAGGAGAACTTTAAGTAACTCCATAATCTTCCGTTTCTGTTCGTGATCTTTTTCAAGAAAACGCAATATAATATTCCGAGTATATGAAAGAGTGATTTTTTGCCGGCAGCCTTGCCAAAGTTATGACAGCTTTCTTCCAAAAACAGATGTATTTCCTGCGCTTAAGCGTTCCCCGTGGGAGTCCTTGTGCGGAGTAACCTCGCTTCGAACCACTCGGGCTATAATGAGAGTAAAAAGTCCGCTTCAGCCGTCTGTCCAAGCATATATATATAAGCTTCCTCCCAATGAACCGTGGCCACGCCTATTTAATTACCCAACCAATATACTTAATTTGAAACACATCAAGTTCGTATTCGGCTAGGCCTATATGTTTGATAAATTTGGTTTTAGGTGGAATCCATTTTTATTTTATTATATCTTATCTAAGCATCTTATCTAGGTATATTCAGTGCCCTGTCAAATATATTTCCATAAGTTATAATTTTAATAATACGCAAGACTTACACTCCATACTCCATAAAAATACGTAATTAAATTGTTGTTTTAGGTCTATCTAAAATGCAATTTGAAATTGTGGGATAATATATTATTAAATAAATAGTGTGAACATTAAATGCGTTGTAAACTTTTGGACGGGTGTGCTAAATAAATAAATGCAAATTAACCGCGGATGTATTTCTGTGATTAATAATATGTGACGTGTATTATCTACCTTATTTATATGTTGCTTTGGACAAATGTGTGTGCTAAATATATGTAAGTGTACTCTAAATGTAGTCCTATTTTTGTGTTGATGCATGAATGTATGAATAACTAGCAGGGTCGCCAACTTTGGTCAACTAGCTGGCGTGAGATTTTCAATTCGATTCAAGTCACACACATGCACACGCATTTACATGGATGTAATACTTTTATTACCTTGTAATAAATCTTGCGATGTAACCAATGTAGGTTTATAATTGAACAATATAGATTTGCCGTAAGATTTTCTGAGTGTCACGCCAGATGCGTGAGAGTTGGAAACCCTGAATATGTAAGCAAGCACAGTATTAAGGAGTTCCATTGGAAATGTCCTTAGTAATCCGACCATCGCTGTCGAGAAGCGCTCCCAGCTGAGAGACATACCCAATATGAGTGCGTGGGCTACCGCACTGATCGTAAACTTACTGATCAGGATATACTCATGCAATAACTTACATTAATCTTATGAATCTGTAGCTTGGACTTTCTGCTTTTTAATACAAAAACGTTTTAGATACGTGTGAGTAATTTTATAGATTGACAAAAAGGTTACACGTTACTCATATCAGAATCACAAAAGTACCATTAGTAGAATCGACGAAAGTGTCCTGTGAATCACATGTAAGTGAGATTTGTTTACTGAATATTATTGGCGTCGCAATTAAGCCCCGTTTTGACTTCACCTGCTTGCATTCACGTACTCGGTGCGCTTCATCACCATAACTGACAATGCAGAAAAGCAATTCTCAGGAGCCCGCCTTATCTTTCTGAATAATCGCGGAGACATTTTGCTTTATTTGCGGCCTCGCACCTTGAGGGTGACGGGTTTGGTATACTAGTCCTCTGACTGTGGATGTGCGTTTTCTACCTGTGCTGGACTGGCGTAACCCGCACTAGATACGCTGGTATGGAAAATGAAGGTATTCAAAAATAGGCAACTTTCTTGTACAATTACTGGGTCGTGACTCTGCTTTTAGTTATTTTGAGGAATAGATTATATCCATCTTCTGAAACCACAGGTCCTATTCAGGGTTGCGGGTAGATTATGACAATTTCGCATTATCAACAATGTTTGTTTTATGTGGATCTGTCTAATTTTGTCGTTGTGTGGCCGTGTGCGGTCTCACAATTTATTTCGAGATAATCTAAGATTTCTGATTCTGTTTCACTGCGACCATTAATACACATACACACACAGCACGGTTGTTCAACTTTCAGTTCCTGAAACAAGCGTCATATAGCGACACTTAGTGGACTAAGATAGGTCAGCATGTCTTTCAAAGTGAACGGAACAGGCAACGTTTCGCTTTGAAACACCTATGTCCACGCTCCAATCTACGTACTATTAATGCAGTCGTCCTGTTACAGTTCAGGGAGTACGTGTGATTTTGTTGAGATTCAATCTGTTCTAGCTAATTTCCTAATAATGCATGACCTAGCATTTAATGAGCCGTTGAATGCAAGGTCAAAACCATAGACCACTTACAACGGTTCAGGAAAAAACCCACACACACACACACACCCACTAATATCCGTACAAACTGGATGTTATGTATTTCGGGATAATATTCCAAGGTTTTAAAGTAGACAGCATTTTAACTTTGGATCATTGTACCATAATCTGTCGGGACCATCTCTTCCTCCCTGATTATAAAGCCTTAGAAAGAGTCACCATCAGATCGATGCCCCCTTTTGCTGTGTTCCAAGGGTCCTTTCTCGATAACAGACGACCCGCAGAACCCAGCCCCAATCACGATCATTTACCAAGGGATAACCCATACTACTACCATTTGGCCACATCACCCTGTTTGAGCACCTGGAGCAGTGCCCGTCGCTAGTTACAATCATTAATTACACAAGAGGGCATAAACGTGTATTACAAAAGCCAGCAAGGACACACGTTCCTGTCGTTTCGTAATAAGCACGATGTTAGAAATCACGCAGAAGACAGTAGGCCACCACTACAAGAGCATAAACGTACGTAGATGTGCATTCTGTTCCTTTGCTGGGCATTTTCATGTCATATTTAGATTGATGCTTGGATGCTTTTATGCAGTTTTTTTTTTACCTATTTGTCTTGATTTTTGATTGGCACAAGTCAAATCCAGGACTATGATTGTTTTAACAGAATCTTTAGAGGAGGAACCACAAGGATGGACACTTACACACTTATGTGTACACAGAACAATTTTATTTACTGTGTGCAATACAAGATCACAAACCAAACCATTTAGGAGGGCTTAAAGCTTCATTACAGTAGAAGGAACACAATGATTAGTTTGTACTGCATCACAGACAAAATCCCAACGTGCCCAGTCTCCAAAATTGCAAAGTGTATTAAAAAGGCAGTTCCAACATGCTCTCTCACGATATAAAAATCCACGTTCACACCAAGTTCCAGGTCGCTGACATCGAGACAAAAAAAAAAAAAGGCTGGACATTTAACTCCAAAAACAAAAAGTTGACCATATTTACAAATGAATTTAAGTCAGTCTTGCTACCTAAGTTCATCTACTGCGGACACAGAAATCAAGGTCAGAAAGACCAAGATATGCCTGGTCTCAACTCGACTAACCTATACTTTAGACACAGACGAATTGTACAAGTCCTGTAAAATAAGGGTATACATCGTCAGACTACGCCAACTTCTTCACGTACACCGTAGAAAAATGTCAACCCTGTATATACAGAAACTCCACCCACTTACTGATGCAAAGCTTTAATGAAATGATCACGTTTCATTTCATTACTGAAATTCCATCCACTTACTGATGCAAAGCATAAAAAAAAAGAACAAAAGAAAACATCCCCCTCAGACATTGAGCAGCTCTGGAGCCCTTTATCTTCAGTGCCGGTTGCACCCCACCACTACCCCCCAACCTGGGTCGCCCCCACGGCCTTACATGCCCCACCCAGCCCCCATGCCATTCAAGCCCATGGAGCCTCTGCTTCCGCTGCCGTAGTAACTGCTGTTCATTCCGCTCTGATTACCTAACAGGAGACAGCAATTGGCACTTTAGGACCGACCGGTTCACCATGCGCAACATTTCCAAAAATCGATGAAAACGGGGAAAACCCGGACACACAGGAAACTGGCATTTTCTGTGCTACATCATAGAAGCCCGGTCTCTGTTTTTGACAGATAAACTCAGTGTCCAATCAGTAGCAAGGCCATGAGATTCAATAAGTACCTACCTTTTCTGGTTTCAGTTAATAATGTAGTGTTTTCTAATTTGCTTTGCATCTTAGGGCTCCCGTACTAGAGGTCCGGTCAAGGCGAAACGATTAGCGCAAGCGAGGGGGGGAGTCGACACTTACTATAATCGCTGTAGCCGCCCATGTTGGTCTGGCTGCTGTACCCCCCCGCGTAGCCACTGTTCATCTGCTGGCTGCTGGGCCCATAGGAAGACTGGTTGGCTGTAGAGAACAAGACGGCGAGAATGAGGAAACGGAAGCAGGAGGGAAAGTTAATATCACCAGCCAAAGGCGGACCGACACTCACTGAGGGCGCCCATCATTTGGCTGCCGTAGCCGCCGTTGCTGCCCCCTGCTGTCGAGTTCAGGAATAGCTCCACGTAGCGGTGCTCTGAAAGGGGTCCAACACAGTGGTTACAATCTCAGACTAGAAGGATGACAGATTATTAAAAGATACCAGAAGGAATGAACAAGCTACATCTGACAGGTTTACGGACCGGCATTCAACACAAACAGTGGGCTTACGCATGTTAGCCTTGTCCTTGGACATGGCCGCCACGGCATCTTCGTGGGTCGCGAACTCGACATCCGCCTCACCGGTCACGCGCCCATCCGGGCCGACCTCAATGTGAACGCGGACCGGATTCAGGGGCGAAAAGAACTGCAACGGAAACGAAGGAGGCTTAAATCGCTTTCGTTTATCCATACCCAAGCGGTCCGGGGTTGCCGTTGAACCATGGTTTGCTCGGAACTTTCTACAGCACGTTCTTAAAGACTCGAAGACTCACGCTGTAGATATCGGTCTCCGTGGCTCGGTAGGGAAGCCCCCTCATGTGCACACAATGACCCGTCGTGCTCTGGAACGAGCTCCCGTCGCCATAGCGCCCATCTGACAGACCTACAAAACGAGAACCCAGGCGCTGATTAACTGAAGCCTTAAGTAACAGCAACTAAACAGAAAAAAAAACCCTTAAAAAAAACTAAAGATCTCCAATACCCTACTGAATATAAATAGTAACCTAAAACCAGGACAGTGGTTACGAGGATACCCAAATTAAAACTAGAGGTAATTAAAAGGCACAGAGAAGAGACATTTTCACATCTTTTAGCTTCAACCTCCAAACAGCAAGGCAATGGAAAGCCAAGCCAGATGTTTTGTAGTGATGTGTGACCACTAAATTTGTAAAGTTCAAAGCACGGAAACCAAACTTACATACTCTATTTCTCAAACAGACCAGTAGAGGGCAAAACAAAGAACCTCAAGGGCTCAGATTTAAGGCTCTTCCGTAAAAACGCAGACCACACTGGCCAAAACAAGCTCTCACGGAAATTCATCACCAGCCACTTGCACTGCAGTCGGTGGCCAGTATGTGCTTTGCATTCTAGGTCAAGGGAACCCCGTTCTGCTTTGACCAATGACATCAACAGTGCAATTTTAACGGAGGAGAAGCAGTTATTGAGAACCTTAAATTCAGTCCCTTTGATTACCACCATGCAAAACTTTATTTCATTATTATTTAACCCAAGCTAAATTTGACGGAGAAAGCGTTAATCATGCAATTGAGTAAACTAAGACTGTTACGCGCTCAAGACCTAATGAACCTCTACGGGGTGGACGCAGGCTGTTCCACCATCATAAATTAACTTCGAACACTTACTGAGTTTCTCAAATTTCACTTAACTGGGATCCAATCTACATATCACTCAAAGCAAAACAGATTTGCAGCCAAGATACAATAAACTGGACAGACAACCTTAATCTACACAGGACATTCACCAGACGGCCCCCGCTCACCTCCACCATAGCCCCCACGTCGCATCCTCTCGAAGGAGCCTCCGCGGACCATGCTGTTGTACCCGCGGCCGCCCCCGGGGCGGTCGTACGGCCCGGGCCGCTGCATGCCCATGGTTTTGCGTGGGGGCTCATAATGTGTCCGCACTTCGGCACGACTGCTCTTGAAAATCTCTATATACCTGAGAGCGTGTCGGAGAGAGGAAGTCAGAAACAACCGGGACCAGGGAGCCCCCGTGTCCAAGTCTTTCTACTTATGCATCAGATTTACGGACATAAGGATCAAGTCTCATAGTGGTCGCTTTTTCGGGCAGCGTGTTGGTCCTGTTCCTCCCAGCCTTATATGAATGCAACACGGAAAAAAAAAAAATCGGCAGAATATTGGGCAGGAGGAAACGCGTAGCCGTGTCATGAATGACCGTATTAAAATGTGAGTCAGGAAGTAAAACTTTTCTTATGGTTACCTGGGAAGACCTAAGCAACCGTGTGCATGACCTTCATCATAGTGCAGGAAGGTTACGATTCCATCAGAAGCAGATTCACAACCCGAGTTACCTGTCACTGCAGGATCCAGGTTCCCCTGATGACTGATCTCTGGGGGAAATCCTTGTGTGCTTATGCTTTGTGTCTGAGTCTTAGTGCTGAGCGACACCCCCAAACCTCATTCGAAAGATACTAGTCCCCTTAAACAATGAATGGAGTCACTGCAATATACATTGCCCAATTTTTCAGCCCGTTAAAGCATCAACGGGACAAACCCTACAGATACGTATCAGACCTACTAGCAGAGTCTAAAAATGTTTCCTGCAGTAAATGTACATTCTAGCATATCACTAACAAACTTCCGTGTTTGATATAACCTGATTTTATATATATTTTCTTAGTCCTAACAGTAGTCCTTAGTCCGATATATATATATAAACATTTCTCCCACGTGTGCTAAAATCACTAGCATGTCAATGTCAAGACAACCAATGGTGTCATGGTTCCAAATGTTTCCTGCAGCATTCTGGGAGTTTTAAACCCCTTGGCCCCCCCTTTACACCGTGGATGAGAAAGCACCCGCTCGGCACTAATCAGAGACTGATCGCTCAGCACTAACTTGTGTGTCCGCACTCAGGATTTATAACCGAATTTCAGCCGTGTCTGATGAGTGTTTTGTTTTGTGCGCCATTACCGTGACAGGTGACAGGTTGTAGGAGGTGTACACCATAAGAAAAGGAAAATATAGTCCAGCCATCCATCCCCACCTGTGCCCTATCCTTTCCTTGTGTTTCTTTAGAGCCTTTTCAGCTATATCCTGTGAAGCAAACTGCACGAAGGCCTCCCCCGTACTCCTCCCCTGGAAGTCCACCGGCAATGTAATCCCATTTGGCACGATTTCCAACCCTTCAACCCAAGGACAGATAACCCCAGCGGGGAGCATTAAATCACATACCCAGTCACAATGTTCTCTATCTTTATGCTAAAAAACAAAATAAAAAAAAGACCTAAAATGCATCAATAACACCAGAGGAATGTCCTATTTGAGATTCTACACATTTTATAATTGATACATAATTAGAGGTGACAGACAGCAGGTTGAGACTGCAGTTTTGTCAGAATTAAACACTGATCGTTACATCACTTAACATCATTGCAGGGAAAATTGCGTTAAGAACGACCATCAATAACAGAGGTCTGACCACAAATGGCTGAGCTGCAGATTAAATGCTGCCCAGGAATAAATATTTTTGATTCAGAATATTAAACAAAAGAAAGCCAGAAAACCTTCACTAGATTGTCTTGCTTAAAACTTACGCACTGAATTGTTACATGCAGTAAATATTCCTACTTCAATATGAAACCACTCAATATTCCAGCATGTGACGTTAAGCATTCATAAGACTTGTTACGTGGCCCGAACGTACCTGAGAAGAACTGGACGATCTCCTCCTTGCTGCACCCGAAAGGCAGGCCACGGAGTCGGACCAGCCCATCGCCCTCTGTCTCCGGGCAGTTTGGACCGGTATGTTTCATGACCCAGTCCATCTCCACGCTATTGGACTTGAACACTAAAGAGGACGGGACCAGTCAGAGATGCCAATGAACGGCCCATAAACGAGGGGAGCGTGAAGACTCTCACACACCTTCCACGTAGCGGTGGCCCATCGTCTCTCTGTCCTTCTTCACAGCGATCTTAAGGTCCTCGTCCGACTCCAGCTCCACGAAGGCCTCGCCACTGGGCCGGCCTTCACGGGTGTAAGTGAAGTGGATGTTCGTACCATTATTGGCAATTTTACAATCTAGGAGGAGAAAGATCATTAAGGACCCTACATCATACAATGGCATACTGGGCATTTTCTCACTTCTGACATTTGTGCGCATGGTAACAGATACATGTTGAAAGCATTGCTTAGTTGGAGATGAAGCTAAGACCTTTGTATTGACAGTCTCCTGCAGTGGAGGGCCACACGCAGGAAAAGCATGAGACACGGTCGATAAGAGTATTTCAGCTTGACGCTTGGCAGTTACTCCCACATACACTCGTCTCACCTGAGAAAAACCTCTGCACTTCATCGACAGAGCATGACCAGGGCAGTCCCCTGATGCGGACCACGAATCCTTCTCCGTCAGACATGATCGTTAGATGATAGGTCGTTTCTCTTTTCCCTGTAAGAAGGCAGATTTACAAGAAAGGTGTTATGGCACCTTTAAGGTCACAATTAACTCTATAGCAAACCAGAAATCACTATTTTGGGTAATTAAGAAATAGAGTTATAGTATAATAGATGGATTTCATACTTAACATATCATTGAAAACGTTTAAGCTTTAAACTAGTTCAGTTTGGAATATGAATACTAGCTAAACAGTTAATAAAGCAGAATTCACTAATTGGATAGCAAAGAAATAGCAGTTTTCTGTAATCAATATATGCACGTTGATTCTTAGCTCCAAATTTTTTTAAAAACGTTATTTAATTGATAATTATTCCCTCCCATGCTGTTAAACAAAAAGAAAGCGGAAAAGCACAAAGCACCGGCGCGCCACCGCATCTCTCCGCGCCGCCGCCGAGGCTTCCGCCCGCACTCCAGGAAGCGGCTGCGAGCCTGGCATCCCCGCGCTTCATCCAGCGCCATCGAGGGATTCGTTCAGGCTGAATCAAACACTACCCGCTCGGAAGGCCGCCTGGAGCCTGCCAACCCCGCCACGGGGAACTAACAGTTAAAAAACCCCAGCCATTTGTACATCTGGGTACCCGAGGTCCGGCTATCCGTCTTTCAAGTCCCAAGCGGAAGCGGCCATATTTGTTCATAATTTCGATACTAGTTGAATTTGTTACATTAGAAATTACATCAGAAACAGCTAAAATGACTCTGAAGTCGCAGATTTACATATTAAAATCAATACAGGCGGTTACATCGTATTATTGTATTCAAAGCTCATCTTCCCAAACGGCACCGATCGACAGCAGCCGCTTAACTTAGCTAGCCTGTAATTTAGGAATGGAAATGCGCGTTTAGTTACATGAATGGTTAACCAGAGGACATCGTGAGGGAAAAAGGTTGCTAATGTTTTGCTTGTATAGTTAATTTAACGCTTTAAAAGAATTAATTGGAGCCCGACATTAATTGGAGACGGCTCGCCGCGAACAACATCCAGCCGCACTTCGCAGACAAAAGACGGGCCTTGTGAAAGCAAGACACGGAGACGGCATCATTCATGCTCGGCGGTACCAAATACTCAAAACGAGGCCATCGCATTCAACCCCACGACACTTTACTACCATTGAGAAATACATATGTATACCAAGCAAAAGGAAAAACATATAAATAATCAAGTAGGGCAATTTAAGAGTTTCGCTAACGCCTCACCTTATTGTAGCGCCTTCAGCGTGGCAGCGCGCTCCGACGGAACGTTCTGGGTTCTCTTGCGCATGCGTCGCTTTCTGCCGCTCGCCCGCTTCGGCGGTAACCACGCCCACTGAGTGGCTTGTGAAAAGGACGGCGTCACGGGCGAGTCTTTTTTGTTTTTTCTCCCATAATTCAAACATTAGAAAACAAGCTTAGTTCGTGGCTGCTTAGAGACCTTTCTTTGAATAGTCTCAATCGGAGCTGCTAGGTCTTGTCTAGATTAGTATATGCTTCATTGGTCTTGGATGTGCCACCTGAGACTATTAAGATAATTGACTCAAAGCTTTTTAGATTTATTTGAAGGAATAAACCTCATGATATTAGAAAAATGAGATTGTCTGTCATCCACAGGAAGAAGGTGGTCTGAATGTTTTACACTTTAGAACTTCTAATGTTGTATTTAAAACAAGATGGATCCAGAATTATTTCAAGAAAAAAGAGAGCATGTGGTCCCTTATGCCAAACTTAATATTCCAAAAGGTTGGGGGGTTAGAATTATTGTTAAAATGTAATTTTGATATAGGACGACTTCCTGTGAAACTTCCTAACTTTCACAAGCAGGCACTTCTTGCTTGGTTGCTGATTTACAAAAATGATTTCTCCCCTCACATTTACTTATTCTGGAAATCAAATACATTAAAGTAAAAAACAAGACATTATTTTATGAAAACTGGACTGAAAAAGGTATATGTTTAGTTAAACAATTACTGAACGAAAACAATGGCATATGTCATTATACAGATTTTGTAGAAATATATGGTGCTTCTATTACTATTACCGGTATCAGACTGTGATCAATGTGATCCCTGAAGAAATGTTAAGGCTTGTGAAAAAGCAATAACTATCAACCATCAGAATTAGCAATAGATTTTAATACTAATATTATACTACAGGGAAAGAATTTCTTGAATGCTGAATGTAATAATAAATTCTTAAGGTCTATACTTCAGTCAAACCATATCCTTGTAAATATTATACAGTAAAACTGGTCTAAGTCGCCGGCTTGTAACTCGTCAATGTGCACAAGTCGACGCTCAAGCAAAAGTCCCG
>JAODJU010000048.1:5880659-5919304 GCA_026776725.1 Gnathonemus echidnorhynchus
GATAGACATAAGTCGCCGAAGTGTCGACTTTATAAGTCGGCAAAACGGCGAGTTATATTTACTAGTCGACAAAACGGCGAGATAGACAAAGTGTCGACTTAGGTGTACCTCTAAGTCGTCATTTTGAAGCTGGTCCCGCGAGTGTCGACTTAGACCGGTTTTACTGTATATTGGAATTCTTTTTTTGGGGGAACAAATTGACTGGAAAAGAGTTTGGATGACACCTAGTAGATACTGTATAACTAATAAGGTAAAAGAAGTCTCATATAAAATAACCCACAAAGTATAACCAGTCAAAACCCTTATATTCGAGCGATTTAAAGTAAATATAAATGAAAATTGTGTCTTTTGCAATAGCAACCCAGAAACTCTACGACATTTATTTTGGTTTTGGCCCATTATTTCGGTCTGAACTACAAGCATATGTTAAAAATGAATATAGTATAGATGTTATCTTTAAAGAATCTGACATTATGACTAGTTTTACTATGGATGAAAATAACATGGAAATAATATACCTCGTTGATTTAATTATTTTGGCAAAAGATTTCATACACAAAAACAAATAATCTGGGAAACACCCTGTATTTGAGCAATTTAAAGTAGAGGTAAATATTTATCTTCAATCTATATCAAAGTGTAAAAACAGAAAAGCTATCCGGACATACTCTATGTTTAGTCTCTTGAATATGTTTATGTAACCTTCTGCTGATGTATTGTATTGTTATATGTACTGCTCACAACTTTTTATCTTATATATTTATTTTTTATGTTTGTTTTTTTCTTCTCTCTTTCTACCTCCACCTTCAATTTGTAACTGTTGTCCACATGTTTGTCTCAATATTTCATATCTTTTTTAATCTTTTATTATTTTATATTCATTTTTTATTATTTTAATTTACTTTATTTTGATTACATATTTCTTCTGACCTATTTTTTTTCTAATTACTGTCTTTGTATTTCTACTTTTGGATTTTTAGTTGTATGTTTATTTTGCTTAAGTCATGACACCACCTGCACCAAAAGAAATTCCTTTTACTGTACTTCTATGTACTTCATAGAATTACATAGAATTTCTATGTACTAATACAATTCTGATTCCCTTTCCCTTCGAATAGTACACGAGAATAAATATACATTTTTAAAATACCCAAATAAAAGACAACCTATTGTACTGATTAAAACAGACACGTGTAACTACCTGTACTTAATAAATAAGATTTATGTTGAATGACAGTTATCTATTAGATAAATCCAAATAATGCCTGACGTTACCGTGATCTACAATTTGATTCAAGTTAGAAATGGGCAGGCATGTGCCCAGTAACCCCGCCTTTTCCGGGTATATGGACCGGCCCCGGAAGTTACGTCACAGTGCAATTGCGCGGCTATTCAAAGCTGAACCGCTATCCAAGGCGCTCAGAGGCTATATTTACCTGAAGTCTTTTAAAAATATTAATTGTTCTTCTTTTTGTTTTGTGCTTTATTTTTACTACAATGGCGACCCCCTCAAAGAGAATGTGTTTCAGTCCGGTACTTGACAACAGTTTTGAAAAGAGGATTAAGAGAATTTCTGTTGAGGGAAATATAGGTGAGTATAGTATTGACAGTTTCTTTTTTTAAAATTGTTGTTAGCTGGCCGGTCAGTACTGCATGTGAAATTGTCCAGAAAAATCTAGAACTGATTCGAATTAGAAGATTTTGTTATAATAATCTGTGACGTTCGGTGAGTGCGGCATATAAATGGACTTCCGTAGTTTGCTAAGAAAATTTTGCTTTAAAATTTTAGCTCCCTAGAAGAGCCGATTCACGAGGTCGTGCAAATTTAAGGCAGAGCTCATTTAATTTTGCAAGCCAAGAATTTTGGTTAGAAGTAAGTTGACGTTGAAAGGTTCTTCGCGCCAAAATCATGAACCGGTCCCTTGCTCCATCTGCCGTCATGCCTATCAACTGAATTCTTAAGTGTTGTCCGGTAAAATGCAAAATATTGTTGCAAGGTGCAACAACTCAGAATCTCGTTTCTTTACAGTATTATGTTATTTTTTTTCTTTTGCAGCTTGTGGAAAGTCAACGTTTGTGCGTATGTTGGAAAGGGAGTCTGAAGAATGGGAGGTCATACCAGAACCAATCGGCAGGTGGTGCAACGTGCAGACCACGGAGAATGAGTTCGAGGTGGGGAGATTGCATATTACGACCCCTATAAATAAAAGTGCCGTTTACGTCATGATTCTTATTGCTTGAGAAAACTGGGGCCTTTTCTCCATTTTTGTTTTACTCTTTTCCTTCCCTTATGCCTTCAAGGAGCTGACCACGTCTCAGAAGAGTGGCGGAAACCTTCTGCAAATGATGTACAGTAAGCCCAGCCGTTGGGCCTGCACCTTCCAGAGTTATGCCTGTCTGAGCCGTGTGCGCTCCCAACTTCAGAAACCCTCTATTAAGCTGCAGCAGGCAGAGAAACCGATCCAGTTTCTTGAGCGTTCTGTCTACAGTGACCGGTGAGTGATCATTGCAGTCTAACAGTGATTACTTATCTAGTTCAGGTTTTTCATTTAAAGTTCAGACCAAGATCTTGTTTCAACCACCCAGCTGAGTACTCTGTGACTGGCTGTTTATACTCAAATGGTTGGTTTGAAACAAAATCTTGGTCTGAATTTTTTACCATCTGGACCTGAATTACCCACCTCTGTTACAAACGCACTGTACATTCAGAGGTGGGGAGTTCAGGTCCAGAAGGTCAAAATCCAGACCAAGATTCTGTTTCAACAAAACATTTGTGTATAAAGAGTACACAGCTGGTTGATTGGAACAAAATCTTGAGGTTGATTTTCACTTTCTGGGCCTGAACTATCCTCCTCTATGTACCCTATACTAGGTTAATCTTTTTTTTTTTTTTTGAAGGTATATCTTTGCATCCAACTTGTTTGAGTCTGGAGATATGAATGAAACCGAATGGGCAATATACCAGGACTGGCACAGCTGGCTTCTGTCACACTTTGAATCAAAGATTGAGCTTGACGCCATCATCTACATGAGAGCTGATCCAGAGGTGAGCTAGTGTCCAGGGGCCTGTTTCACGAAGCAGGATTACTTGCTTAGCCAGATAACTTGCCAGATTTAAGGTAGACTCGGCTAAATGTAAGTTGATGAAAATAAGGTCTATTTAGGCCAGACTACCTTATCTGGCAAGTTATCTGGCTAAGCAAGTAATCCTGCTTTGTGAAACAGGCCCCTGGTAACCTGTGTGTTTTTGTTTATTATTGCATTTTTTTTATGGTGGGTGGAGAATATTAACTTTTAAGCAATGAAAATAACAAGATGGTGCAGAATTGTGGCCTAAAGTTGTCGTATTTGAAAATGTACAACATATAACCCATACTACGAATGCCAAAAATTCATAGTAAATTAGCATTATAGATATTTTGGTAGTCTATATAATGAGCTCTTGTCTCAAACATGTGCTGACTTTTCAGACGTATTATACTGAAGTTAACTTTTGCGACAGTCGCTGTTTCCAAATGCTGCCAATTGTATTCAGTACAATATGGGTGTTTCAGTTAAGGTTGCTTATATGGCCAGAGAACTGATAGCGAAGGTGTTTGTGGTTTGTTAGAGGTGTATGCAGCGTCTGCATCTGCGGGGACGAGAGGAGGAGCAGGGAATCCCTCTAGAGTATCTGGAAAAACTGCACTACAAGCATGAGTCCTGGCTGTACCACCGCAACAACTGGTGAGTAACCCCCCCCACGCGCATACATGCATAGTCCTTTGGGGCACAGTGCACCCTATTGAGATGACAATACCTTTAACCCATTCTGCTTCCACGCAGCACGGAGTTCGAGTACCTGAAGGACCTCCCCATACTTGTGCTCGATGTGAACGATGATTTCAAACACGACAAAATCAAACGAGCAGAAGTGACGGACAAGGTCAATATCGCACCTGCATTTCGTTGTTCATAAATTACATTACTTTTGCTCAGCCGGCTGGTTTAGAATAAGCTGAGTTTACAGTGTGGGTACATCTGTGTTCTGTTACATCTCTGTACAGGTGAAGGAGTTCCTGAGCACGCTGTGATAGCTGATGTGCACCTTCTCCTGATGGGTGCATTGCCACAGCTTGCCAGAGACCCACGGTGTCCGCTCTGCAGGAAATAGACATACAGAAGATCATATAACACAAGGACCTTCTCCCAACAACAGCTCTTAAATAATTTTTTGTTTTATTGCAATGGATGTTGTACATTTTAATGCCATTTTACATAATTTATAGGTGTGTGTGTGTTTTATGCATGATTTTTTTTATAGTTGATCCAAAAGAGATTCACCAGCCTATGTACTGAGGTACACCATTCATATCTCAGGTGTGTGTGTTTGTGTACTTGGTGTTTCCTGTGGATCAGGAGATGGGGAGGGGGTTGTATTGCTGGAAAATACAGACATCAGACCATTGTTGTACATATATTTATTTATTATTGCTTGATGATGGCATGTTCCTTCACTGTCAATGGAGGTAAGCAATTATATCAGTTAAAGGCTTTTTTTTTTTTTTTTGCAGTGACAGTTATAACTACTTTACTTTTAGTGGTTGCCCATCTCCAGTGCTTCACTCGGTATGACAACAGGCTAACTGCACTGCATGTAGCCCGTGTGCCTGCTCTGTTTACATTTACATTTATGGCAGATGCCCTTAGCCAGAGCGAATTTCATAAGTGCTTGGAAGTCTCATCAGTGACCCGTTTAACTACCTTGTCTGTCTTTTCCTTGGAAAATACTTAAGTAAGCTCATCATATTAGAGCCTTATAACAGTGTCTACTAAATGATAATGTAATATAGTCTATCAGTGACATTAGCCAACTGAATTTGTAATGAGGAGAGAGGAATCAAGCTTCCAGGGCGAGTCACCAAGACCTTGGATTAAATGATTGTTTTGATCGTTTTTGTTTTTTTTGCTGTGGTGACATTTTGGTGGGGCGGGTCACCATGGAGAAACGTTATCAGCGGAAACACTGTACATACGGTGTATTGACGTGATGCAGAATGTCCACATGCTTTACATGACCTGTTTACAACAGCATGCATTTATTCCAAAACAGTCCTTGAGTAAAAGCAAACAATGGATTTGACTTACCTAGCTGGGTGAGTATAAATGCACAGTCTTGCATTTCTGGAGCACCTGAATTGATGGTATATGAGTTATTTAAAGTATAGCCCAGTATACGGCATGGTGTCCCAAACAGTCTGAGAAAGTAATGGCACACTTATGATATCTTAATCATCAGAAATGGCCTTTTTCCCAGTGGACTGGGTTCACCTGTTAGTCATATTTGAAATACAGTTCTGTGAGATGGATTAATCATGTCTGAATCATCAACCAAGATGATTTGCTCATGTCAGAATCTTCCCTTTGAATTTAAAGGTAATGTTGAAAGGGGTGAGGCTTGGTATTATCGCCGACTGGAAGTCTCTTTTCTCCTAATTCAGGGCTCTTCAAATCTGGACTTTGATTCCAAAATCCAGGCCTTGTTTTCAGTTCTCCCGGGTAGTTAGGTTAATAATTTCTGATTCTGGTTGGCCAGAGGCTTCACACCTGACTCAGGTAAAGGAAGGCTGGAAAATCAGTGCTTTGACCTTGACCATGATTTAAAAAGCTCTGTTCTAATAGTTGTAAGGGTGCTACAGTATGTAAGGCCATTTTGGATTGGGGCTTTATAGGATTCAAGTTTGGAGACCCCCAGATGAAAACACATTTTTGTCTACTAAATGAACAGTTGCTCTACATATAAGGGTTCTTTTTTTGACAATAAAGTGCCTTTGTTGCATTTTTTCTGAAGGGTTAGTATTTTCATAATTCAGGTCTTACCTCAAATTGCACCTAAGACCTGAGATCTTGCTGCATTGTTCCACTACTGTGGTGGGTTAGGGTTTGCTTTACCTACCATTGTTTCTGAGGCCTTGTTTCTCAGTGTGATCAGATGTTCCTGAATTCCCACAGAGGCCTTTAAAATCTGGTCCAATCAAACCTGGTTCTGTTTGGCAAAAGGCTGCATATTATCTGTGGGCATGGGATGTCTGTTTCCCTGACAAAGATGGCTATGCAAATAAACGTTAAGGGACGTGGCCTGATAATCCTAAACCTCATACTTAGGGTACTAACTTGGGGGAAAATGCTAGTTTCCTTTAACCATGAAATGAATGTGACAAGGTGCTGTAGTTTCAGTGTAAGTGAAGAAAAGGGTTTCATTAAAAGTATGGCAGTCGAACTAACTAATAGCGGTAAGTCTTTCACAGTCTTGTTCATACCTCAAATGACCGTATGTTTCCTGACTGCTCTTGGAGTACAAGTAAGAAGCTTTGAATAGTCTATGTATTGAGATGTCTCAGGTGTGTGTATGAATGAAACTCTTATGTCGATTATCCAGGGCTTGGAGTGTTTTTAATATAAACCAGTTAATAGCCAAATTAAAAAGATGTATTGGGACTATTCAGTAGAATACCGAACTGAATGTGAATCTGCTGAGTTTTTTTTGGGATATTCGCCTCTCTTTTTCCAGATTGATTTTTTTGTTGGGAGATGATTGATTTTAAAATATTTTAACGGTTACTTCATACCGTAAGAAACAGACAAGATTTACCCAGCCGGCTTGCAGTTGGGTCGAATGAGGACGCCAGGCTGCAGTTTGCAGTACTGCGGTGCGGAGAAGCAGGGCTATCTGGACTAATCGCTAGACAGACGCTTTTGGATGCTTTATAATAGCGAGAGGACGATTATAAAACGTGTCTGCTGTCAGGAGAACTACATTTCCCAATGATTACGATATCTGCGGGTGTTCCTGCTCTCTAATCGGCTACGTCTCACCCCGCCTGTCCGGTCAGTTGCGCACTTTGATCATTCCATTACAAAAATACGAAACCCAGATATGATTACTGCATATAATATTAAGTGTCAGCAGGCATATAATATAAACCCAGTAAAATTTCAGAAAGTAAATAAGGTCCCAACTAGATATACTGCCGCCTAATACACATTTTAGAAACAGGAGTTTTAATGCGATATTTTTATTTTGTCACTACTGAAATATTTAAGACGTTACATATATAATAAACCCAAACGGACCTTTAATGCATTTCTTTAAAAAATACATATAAGGGACTGTGTGGGCGGGAAATATTTGACAGACGTATGATTGCCCAATCGTTTCTGAGATATTCTGTTTCCTGGCGTTAATCGCAAAGCAACCCAAGAAATACTGGTAAACCAAACTTGACGTTGCGGGTGCACGTTGACGGACATGGGTTACAACCAATCAGGGTTGGCTTTTTTCTACCGTCTTCCAATAGTCTTTATGTTCTAGAAATAGAGGCGGAGTTTCTTTCCCTGAAACTGTACGTAATGGTTAGGTTGTTAGAAAGTTAATGGCTGGGGGAAAGGGATCCTGTTCTTGCTTCAGGAGAGTTTCTGGATTTTCTGAAGTAATACTCTAAAAACAGTACATCCCCAAAGGAAGTTTAGAAGCATAATACCTAAGTTGAAATACATATTATTTAAGGAAGTATGCAGAATGCTGTAGCCGGGACAGCAATGTTGACGGACGGCTTCGAGGACGAGATTGACTCGGTGACTCCGCGCTCCCCTGCGGTAGGGATGGGGGTAGGAGCCACACCAGGAGCTGGACTCGGGGGCCTAGGGATCGGTGTCGGCGGAAAGAAAGTCCGCTTGTTTGGCGAGGCCGGTGGGCCTACCGCAGACAGACTGGATTTTAAGCTCGCTGCGGCTGCAGTGCTCTCCTCCGGCCCGGGATCCGGCAGCGACGAAGACGAGGTTTCTGAGGTAAACTAGCTCGCTAGCTAGCTAAATCCCATCTAACCCCTCCCTCTTTAAAACGATACAAAAATACACGTCGTTTATTACCATAAATGTTTCCTTCTGCAGTCGTATTTGGGTGATCGCACGATTTCCTCGATGTAAGGGCACACCGATGTATTTGCAACTACACGGTATAATACTGGAATTCGGCGAAGTCTGTGATTAAGGCCTAACCGTGGGGACGAGCGGCTGCAGTGCCCTCGTATGAGCAAGTTTCCCCTGATTTCGCACGGTAGTCGGCTGACAAGCGTTTTTCGGGATTAAAAGACGTCGGTTGCCGCGCGTTGTAACCATCGTAAGTAGTGTTTTAGCCCGCGAACGGCGCTTGGTATTTTATGCTATTCCCCCCCCCCCCCCCAACACATCTTAATTTTGCTGAACGCTGATGTTATAATCTGTTCGGTGTGCCTGAATAAATGTTATTTGCTCCCTGTCACTGGTCTCTGGAGGACTACCATAAGTGACTTGTGGGTCTTAGGGCCTCGCAGATGATATTATTTCTGAAAAGCAGAATACTCATGTGTCCGATTCCCCTATCTGCGCCTTGCAGCTTTTTTTGTCCACTTTAAGCCAATAACCAGGATAGATAATCTGTCCTCTTGACAGCTACACGATTTCTGCTCGGCTCGTTGTTCTTCGCCTTCCAGTGCACCAGTCGGCATGTCAACGGTCTCGACTTTGACACCCACACGGGCGAATACGAACCGATCCTCCTGTAAAGCCAGTCGAGCGGATCCAGTCATACCCTCAAGTTACCGCACCTGTTGACATGATGTTAATACTCGCATAAATCGGCATGGTTGGCTTATTTTGCCCCGATCACGTGTTGATCGCATGTATATTGCGTGTATGCCCCAGAACACCTTGCTGGGGAGCAAAAAAACGCATCAATGTATATTATCGCGGCACCTGAGCTCATACTATAAAAATCCTCATTCACCCTCGCTTTGGGATCTGAGGCAGGGGAATGGCGATTTCCATTCGAAGTGTCACTTACGGATAAATAATTAATGGCTGGAATTCAAACGCCCATCATCACGGAGGGTGTGTGTGTCTTTCTCTTCTGCACGGCGGACAAGGGGGACTTACGGCGTGGCGTGTTTTACGGAATGTCCTGTCCTACCTACCTCAGAGCGCCGCACAACATCTGCATTACGTCTTTGCGCCTGTCACTTCACAGTCAGTTGATTAGAAGTAATTGTAATAATTTATGGTCATTGCCGTACTTGGTTTCATCCTGATTTGGGTGTAATATCTGGGAATTTGGTACTACGCTATGAAATCTGAATTGTCGTGTGGTATTTTAAAATTTAGGTTTCGATGGAATGTTTTCATGGCGATAATCACGGCAAGCTCACCCCTAAGTCTGTAATCTCATGTTTCAAATTCTGTCACAGAACGTCGTCTGAGCAAAGTCTTTATTCACTGTGTAAATTCCACAAATAATGATATGGGTGGGTCAGAGGTCAGACATTGTGGTTCAGAAATTTAACGGAACAAGATCGTGAAGAGGCATCATGATATCCATCCATCCATCCATCCATCCATCCATTTTCTATAGCCCCTTGAAACAAAATTCTACCTGCAGTCAGAAACAAGGTTTTTGGTAAGTCTAAGTCTGGCCTAAGAATTACTACAGAGAGGTCTGTAACAGTTGATGTTTAAATGTTTTCCTATATCTGCAGGACATGGGTGCATTATTTGCCGTGTGTGTAGGTCTGTGGTCTGCTGCATTTTTGTGGCACGCTAGCAGCATTGTCAGGTCGTTGAGGGTGGAGCAGCTGAAGTAGCGGCTGCAGCTGTCCCGCTGGCTTCAGGTACCAAATCCGCACACTCCTGCTGTGTCCACACGGGGTGGCGGTTCGCACGCCGGGGCACAGAGGAAGGTCTGAAAGTGATTCCACACTTAAGTGATGCTCCTTGAGCAGATTACGCATAGCGTAAGCTTTTAGAGGATCAGCATTTCAGCCTGGGGTTGAGGTTTTAATCTTGTCACGGGGACCGAGAGCCGAAACACCAGTGATACGACTGCTTAAAAAAGCTCCTGTGTGTCTGCTCTGTGTACATGACAAACGGAAAGTAACTCTGTGTAAATCAGCCCTGCGCTGCCCTCGTCCCTACATCCTGCAGTGCAGTCGGCCTTCAGTCTTCCGTAGATTTATTTTTCATATTAAAATTAAGTCCATGATTATGAAACGTTTTCATTACACAGGATTCCTTGAGCAATGAGGAAGGGAAAACTGATCGAGTTATTACATTTTTCTCCCAGGAAGCTTTTCAAAATTATTTTGAACATGTAACTGATAGTAAAATGTGTGCTTTCTACACATTGTCTACACATTGTGTTATCTTATGGAAGTCATCTACTGTACGTACATATTTTAATAGCAAGAGAGTCTCAGCACTTTGGATTTTCTGTCCTGATGGTAAAGTCTAGGTCATTTAACAGGCTTGCTGATGGAGGTAAAATAAAACTGCTTAAGGGAATTTTATTATTAAGCACGGCTGAAATCCTGTCTGATTCAGAACCCTTCTGAACAATGTTTTTACGCCCTTTGGAACAGTCAGTGTGAAGCCTTTGGTGTGGATGATGGTGAAATGCTCTTCGGGGGGTTGTGCGGACCTGCCAGATACCAGTGGTGGTCCTTATGGCAGCAAGAAGAAAACAGAAAATGCCTATTTGGTACTTACTAGAATTTCTAATCTTAATTTGTGGTGTTCTCCTTGAAAACAAGGAAATCTTATATGTTTATGCCTCTAAGTGAGCGAGATACTCTGAAGAGGTCCTGTGAAAATGTCCACTGGCAGTGTAGTATTGAACTTGGTGTCCACATATCTGGAAAGACTGAATCCAGCATCTCCTGGGCCCCAGAAGCTCTCTGACCACTTGTGTCTCTCTCTGGTTGGTTTGGGCAGCAGTGGTCACACTTACATAAGGTTTACCTCCGTAGGATTTCGCAGGGGTGCTGGGTGAAAGTTGAGCTGTTAGTGCGTTGGGTGTAGGTGTAGGAGTGTGGCCAGAGCGCCGGCCGCGTAGCGAAGGGCGGAACAGCAGGAGAGTGGGTACAGCGTCTGAGCAATTATTCCCACCCCCAAGAAGCACAGCTCTGAAATAGAACTCTGGAAACTGTGTTTGATAGCAAGGTCCAGCGTTTAGTGAATATGCACCTTTGGTTGTGAAGTAGTGACAGGGAGACTGGACCGGGCGGGGCGAGAGACGGCGGCGTGGAGTCCGAGCGTCCCCACGGCTCGCATCCTCTTGGAGCATTCTGCCGGAACACGGCGCTTATTCTCAGCCAAGAGGATTCCCTTCGCCTTCCAGCACCGGCACTGTTTATGAATTTAGATCTCGCTTTCTGGGAACTTTTAAGGTCACTGCTCGTACTGTTCGGTGCTTTATGTGTTGAGAGAACTCAATATCCCGATTTTTATTTCTACAAATAAAACAAAAAATAGATTGTAAATGTGTATGATTTAAAAAAAAGAAAATCAGTTGTACACAAAGTGTGAAACAATAATGAATATGTGATATTTAATGATGTGCCTTTTAGAGGGATTTCTTGTGTTTTTATTAAATATGCAAGCATAAGGAATATGGCCCAGCTTCATACGTTTGAATGATTCTTGATCCTAAAACTGCCCCATGAATTGAAGCATCTTCAGTTCTATTGCTGCACTTTACTGCCTAATATTGAGCCTTTTTAAAATTTAATCGAAATTGTGTGTGCATTCCATCATCGCAGTTTCCCACCTACGTTACGCTGCACATCTGACGATTCATTAAAACCAGCCTTTGAAATTTTATGTATTTAGTATTTTTTGAGTGATAAATTTCCCATTGAGGCGCTTGTTCAAAGCCTGCCGTTCGGCTGTTAAGGCAACATTAAGATGGTCCTGTGTCTCGCCCTTATGCACAATCGTGAGGCGCATTACCTCATTTTCCAAACACCACATCCATTAAAATAAACAAGCGAATATGCAAGCGTTTTGCGGAACGAAGCCAGAACATCTTTGTCGGTGATGAATAAAACGGAAGTCTACAGAAAAAGGTAGAGTGGAGATTTTTGAACGAATTAAAAATTAAAACCTTTGCGAGGATGATTTGTCTGTCGTGATATACGTTCACTTTTCATTTTGCTCAGCTGACAAGCTTGTCCGGTACATTACTAATTTATATAGCTATGTGCTTCACCGACCTTCTCTTCGCCTGTGCCAGTCCTGAATCGCTGCTGGGTCCTGTTATACCACCTTCTTGTATATGGCTGCTGTGATTGGGATTTTATTTCATTCCTTCAAAGATCCTGACTAACTGGGTACCGCTGCGTGGTTGAAAATGTGTTGGGGTCCACTGCAAAAAGCATGCTGTGGGCTGGGGTTTGGCGAGTGAACCAGTGATCCCGTTCAGGCCAGAAGGACACACGCGGAGGCCATTGAGCACCGTGACAGCTGGAGTCTGTTCGTGGGGATCCATCGTGCTTTTATCCTGTTTTTTCACACCTACACCTGAGCTGCTGGCAAGTCCTGTATCGCTTTTTCCCATGACAAACTTTATGTGAAGAGGACCTCAGATATAAAAGGAATATTCTTCTCTCAGCTTGTTTGTTCAGTGGAACCTGATCTTAGTTTGCAGTGAAGGTTCCTGTTCTTTAGTGTCTGAACCTGAACGTCAAGTGGGACTTACCCTGTCTCAGTGCAGAGTTCAGGTCATCCTTACGCTTTCGTGCTTTTAGATGAGAGTTCAGGCTCCACCTTTGTTTCGAGAGGTCAGGTGTCTAGTCGTTTGTGCAGCATAGAAACCTACTGATGCACCTATGTTGAAGTGTTGACTGATATATATTGGGGGGGGGGGGGTCAGATTTCGGAATGACATTGACGTAATCTTGCATCGTTTTTTTTTTTCCTTTTTCTCCAGTGGAACACAAAAGGTCAATCTGCAGGCCAGATTTAATGATGAATTAAAAACATGACTATTAAACACTCACAGACTGGTATTTTGAAACCTCCCTTGTCCTCCCCTAGTGAAAACAGCTGATTGTCCAATGCAGTCATCTCCATTCTTGTAGTAATGTCTTTAATTCTGGTGCTGCTCGCATTGAATATTGATTAAAGTTTAAATATCGACCTCGATTGATGCATTGGACTGATGCCAACATCTTATTTATTTATTTTTTATGAATGATGGTATGTTACCAATATGTTAATTGAAATGTGCGTGTCCACGGAAGCCATAGGAACTAGGTCAGCTTCTTCCGCTGGTTTGAGCGGGCTGGCATAGGTGAGTAAGTGAACTTGTTGGCTCCAACATCCTTTCTTCGTCTCTGTAGACATCAGGCTAGTGACCTGGGCGGTGAGCTAACGGATGCGCTGACTCTTTCCTCCTCTCTAAACTGCTGCCTTTCATCAGGGAAAATTCCCTCCCTTAATATAGTCTTCCGATAAAATGTTTAAACATTGTTTCCAAGTATGTCTCATATTTTAGGGAACCTTGTCAACAGTGTGTGTTTATTGGACCACAAAATACATTTGTCTGTCTAATGTTAATCAGCTTTTTGTGCGAAAGTTGAAAGCAAAAGAATTTTAGTTCTGGAGCTAAGCACTGTGATCTGTGGTAATATTATCCTGGTCATTCTGTTATTACTAATATTACTGTCCTGTGAATTTGAGTATGTTTTGTATTTTTATTTCAAGTGTCTATTTTCTGGTTATTTTTTTTATTATTTTTTTTTAGATTTTAAGTTGTATCAATCCAGTAGCTGAACATGCCTGGTGGTAGAAGGAAAATGGAACAGATTTAATTGAATTAGCTACTCTGTAACAGTCCAGGCATAAACAAGTTATGGGGGAAACTCACTGTGCCCACTGTAGTGTTGTGAGTATCTGTAGCTGAAGCAGGACTCGCCAGCCAGACTGTGGCATCTCATTATGCCTGGAGACAAAAAGATCCCTCTCTTCGGGGCCTAGCGTAGCGCACCGTGGGTTTCCCCTGCGCGCTGGAAGAGATGAATGAGACCTTATTCGGAACGCAGTGCCTGCGCGTTCAGCACTGCCGAGCCACAGGTCGCTCCCACCCTTTAATCTGTTTCTGCATGGTTTTTGCATTTCACAACCGCGCCGCCCCTATGATATCATCGCAGGCTGGGAGGCGTCGTCGAACTGCGTCGGAGAAGCGAGGACCCGTGTGCGTTGACTGCTTGCCATGTTGTGTATGTCGGTGTGTATGTCAGTGTGGGTTCCTCCCGTTTCTCAGTTGGTGATAGGGGTGTTTAATCACACTGTTGGCTGCCGGGTCACGCTTGTGCCAGTTTCTCGCTGTTGATTATTCACATGGAAATTCACCACATGCTGCAGTGTGCTAGAGCTGGTGCCTTGAGTATGGAAGAGTAAGGTCAGAGAAGGTCTGCAAGGCTCACTGTTATGAAATAAATGTAGTAATGCTGCTTAATACGTTCCTTATGTTACTGAGAGTGTGAGGTGGGTGGGGTGGTCTGTGCAGCGGGAAGTATGTGGAAAATGTCCCCAAAGACCTACCCCGTGAGTCTAGGAGGTGACCGTCCTGTCACCACACTCTGTGCCATGTGACTCCGGGCCAAGTGAATACGAGCTCCCTCCAGCACATGAGCCAATGGTAAACGTCATCATAGCCACCGTAGCAATGACAGATCTCGCTGGAACGGGTTTTCATGCGCCGGGCTCGGTCGTGTGTCTCTCTCTTCCATAGAACTTGCATATTAGTCGCTCGCTGACTTGTCATAAATCGAAGCTGTCCATTTATGGGGAGGCTGGTGGTGATATCCGGTGAGAGAGAAGGGGTAGACGAGCGAGTCACTTTCGACTGTGTGCGTCTCTCAGAAGCTGCATCTTACACGGGAATCTAAATCCAGCTGTTTCTTATAAATACTGAAATTTAAGCCAATTTCTGGAGCATGGCTGCTTGTATTGCAGAGACGACTGCATTTCTGCTCCTGTAGCCTTAGCTAGTTGAACGTACCTTAGGACCTTAGGAAATCAAATCTTTTTTTGTTTGGTTACAAACCAGACTTGTTGGCTGTTTTTTTTTTGGCGGGGGGGTGGGGCGACTGTTCTGAAAGAGGGTATACTGATTTGAAATCTCTACTCTTAGCATGTCATTAAAATTTATTTTAATCAATGCATTGCATTTCAATCAGTTTTGCTTTAGATAATTCCTTTTAAAATGATACGGAGTTTTAACATTATTTAATTGATCTAAATAACGTGAAACAGGAAGCATTTTAAAGTGTGATCTTGCCATTTTGTATTGTCACTTCCTTTAGTAAGCAGTGCAATGCATTAAAAACCTGAAAGTTGAGCAGACCATCTCCCTAAAGTGACCACCTTAGGTTGCCTTTGCGTATTAGCAGGGAATGTGTGTAAATGGTGTAACCTTTATTAATATACTGTTTAGTAGGATGAAAGTGCTTTAATAAAGCAGAAGCCATAATTTTATGATTCACTGACATGTGGTGCAGTGAACACTGGGAGATTTTAGCAGGTTTTCGGTAGTTTTCCACCGGCACCAAGAACTGAGCCTTACCGCCAACTGATGGTTTTCCATTGTAAGTTATCCGAGCCGTACCGAACCCACGCTGATCCAGCCCTGTGACCCAACTGAGCTGGTTACGTCGCCACCATGTGATTGGTCGAAATGCATGGAGATACCAGTGTTCTACGTCAATTATGCATGGATTATCTGAAGGCATATTCTATATATTATTCATTTTTGGTAGTATCGCACATCACGATTTATTGGTGCATTCCCAATAACTCAGAACATGAAAATTTCCAGTCTCCTACTTAAAGTACTGCAGAGCAGCTGAACGGAATGGATTTGTAATGCAAATTTAAGCAAGTGATTGCTAATTCCTCTAGCATTACATGCTAACATAAGACGCCGATTCTCTCAGACCCGCTACCGGTAATTAGCACACAGTACATCATACTTTGCACCATGTGAACAGTAAATAAGCACCTCATTGGTTTTACGTCACTGTCACTCTCCAAACCCGGCAAGACCGTTACGGAGCCGAACCCCCTGCAGTGGAAATCCAAATCGAGCCTGAACCGTGCTATAACTAATCTCACCTCGCGGTATGGCTCGGGTACGGCCTGGTTCCTGTATGCCAGTGGAAAAACGCCCAAAGTGAAGCACAGGTTTAAGCCTTTGACTGTACCTCATGCTGACGGAAAAGGGTTTGCCTCTCAAACGGCTTTTCTCGAACCCGCCTCTGGTAGCACCAGCTTGGCCTTTTGAAGGTGTTTCATTCCTCCATGCGTGTCCATCAGTGGCAGCCTGACCTTCCTGTTTTTAATCATCCCTCCCTTCTCTTTGCTGCAGCATCCTCTTTTCAGATGAGCAGCTGCTATCTTAAGCTATAAAGGTGTTCTGTGAATCAGTCGTTCAAACAGGGTACCTGAATTTCTATATATAAAAAAAACTAGACTGCACATTCTAGAAACTTAGAATGTGTCACACACTAGAATGGCATATTCTGACACCGGTTCAGTGACTTATGCAGCCATTCCTGAGTGTTTTATGACAGCAGACTACATCATGTGTTTTGTTGTTGTGTATATAGTGCTTATTCTGATTTTTTTATTTTTTAAAAATAAGCATTTTTAAGAAATAAGAGCTTAATGGTGCTCAGTGCTGATATAAATGAATGGGGAAGGCTATGAACGGTGGCATTGTTTGGTCCAAAGGTTTCTAATGTCAAGGAACTGACATCTGTGATGTTTAGTCGTATGACCTTTTTATTCAACCTTTTTAGTAGTTGAGTTGTTAAATATTTGGCTCCTATCAGTTATGCAAACCACTGGTAAAGAAATAGATGTATCTTGTTCCTGTTTGTGATCAGGCTTCAGAAAATGCTGCTATTCGGAAAACTGATCTGTTCCGTATTCGTTCTCGCTCCTTCTGTTTGGTTATGGTTGCATCTCTGCTACTCAAATGGGCTGTATCAGCATTAAAACAACATTGAGACCCGCGTAGTGAAATCCTTGGACACGTGCGAGGAATCTCTCACCAGGAACTAAAAGAATCTGTGGTGTTCTGATCCGTTCCTCTGATAAAGGTTATCGGAGATTGCCGTCGCTTTGGTTCTTGTAAAGGGGAGTCTGTCAGCTTTGCCTCTATGGAGAGGAAGCTCTCAGTGACCCTCTGCTGCCCGTGGAGCTCGGAGACAGATGGATACTGCAGTCTCCCGTGCCTTTCGAGTGTCCGCAATAGCAGGTGCTGCCTCTGAAACCGCAGCTACAAGCATGAACAGAGAACCAAACGTTCGGCCTGTCGTTTTCTTTTTACCAAGGGTATGTGCCAGGAGATGGCTTCAGGAATGAGGGGTGCTGAGATGTTGCGACTGGTGCCAACATTTGCCTGGGGTTCCTTTCTGGTGGCCCTGACTTTGGACCTGTTCTCCAAGCCTCTTCTGCTGAGGTGGTTGTTCTGATACCAGCTGGACAGCTGTTGCCTTGTGCTGACATCCATGCGGAGGAGGTCGTGACGTCAGGGAGATGTTTGAGGGTGGGGTGGGTCTGCTGTCTTAGGCCTCAGGAAGGATAGGGGGCACTGTCTTTGGGGAGTTTTGTTGAAGGGGGGGGAGGGGATAGCTATGGTGTAATCGATAAGTGTGGCACAGTTGCACTCCCCCCATGAAAAAGAGCTGCGATGCGGCTCTTGACTGGATCCGAGCCCTTAAAGGTCTCCGGGTAGCTCGACGGCGAGCAGCATGTTGCGGTATGCTGCTCTGTGGCTCAGGGCTGTGGGGGGGTCGCCAGAGGGGAGTGGCTGATCGGCTCGCATTAGCGCTAATACCGCCGGGGCTTAGGGCCTCGGCGATTCACAGCTGCTTTGGTCACATGACAGGGGAGAGGGGCAGGCTGCCTGTGAAATGGTGTCCCTGTGTCCCCGTGTCTCAGTCACTCAGGGCTGGTTAGAATGTAGCAGGAACTGACTGTACTGCCGAGCTGCTTAATGCTAATTGGTTATTAGCAACATGCTAACTTTTCTCCTGTTGTATTGATTGACTTGAGGCCTTCCTGTCCTCGATCCATTTGCCTGAAAACCTTTTTTTTCTTTTACAAACAGAGGAGAGCTCTGGGTAATTATATTCCTTATGTGTGTTGGATTTGGTTCCTAAATAGGCATTCAATGAATTGTATCAAGTTTAAAATTTAGGTGTATAGAGGTAATACATTTGTCATTGCATAATTTTTATTAGCAAACTGACTTTTGGCCTCACCAGCCACCATACTTCCCGTCCCCCCCAATCCGCTGTCCTTTAGATCTAACTACTCTGCAACTGGCCGTTGCTCGGCGTTCCCAGGTTGTGGTGCTGACTGGAATCCCATTAAACTCCGTCCCCTCCCTCCCTCGCCCCTCTCAGGTTGAGTCTTTCATACTGGATCAGGAGGACCTGGACAACCCCATGCTGAAGACGGCCTCCGAGCTCCTGCTGTCCAGCGCAGGCGACGGCGCCGACCTGCGCACCGTGGACCCCGAGACGCAGGCCAGGCTGGAGGCGCTGCTGGAGGCCGCCGGTACGTTTCTGCACGTCGCCGTGTTGCCGTTCCAGCGTTCATGCTAGGCTGTTCCTTCTAACCAATCGTTGCTCTGCATCAGGAAAGACAAGAACGGTGAACTAGCGTCACAGCAAATGTCATATGTCTGTGTTCTTGCTTTACTAGTTAAGGAATTCTCTCCCAGGCTGACATTATGCAGCTCAATGGACAGATTGTCAAAGACCATTTAAATTCCCTCTTGACCCGAGTCTACCTAGACAAATGTGTAACGCATGCCGATTCTTTGACACTGTGCTGAGTTACTTCTGTCGCGTTTGTCCTGCTGTGAGCATTAACTTTGCTGCTTGCCGTTAACGAGTGACATTTACCGCTTTAGAATGCGTTTCTTAACATTTAGCTGTGTGTTATGTCAAAGCTTTGAGTCTGTGGGTAGTTTGCCGTAACAGATTCTCCAGCAGTTCCATTCGGTTGTTCATACCTTCCTCCCAGCCTCAGTAAAGTTTGTGTCCATGAATAGACATGAATAGAATAGAAGTTCTTTAAACCCCAAGGCATGTTACATAGCCAAAGAGCTGTGGCCCTTTCTTGATGAGAGAAGAATGTGACCTTTAATGTCACACTGGCTTGTTTCTCTTCTGATTGTACTCGTATTCAGTGTGAGGCTATATGTGGTGTAAATCAGCATTTTTCTGACCATGTTATCATAAGTTGAGGCACTCCTGTTTTCTGTTGATCTTTGTTTCATTTGTATTGAGAAGATGGTCCCATTGTGTGTATGAATCCTTTGAATTCCCAGTGTTGTCAGAGTCTGTCTGGCAGTGTAGCGTATGTTGTCCTAGATATGGTGCTGAGTTTCTGGAATTTTTAATGCTGTGCTTGGCTTTTATTTAGTGAAGATTAGGGCTGCAGGATATCTTATTGCGGTTGTACTGCGCATGTGCAGTAATCACCAGGGCTTCAGATGACGGACGTAAACATCTGTCCAGACGCTGGCTTTTTGGTACTATATGGACGTTTACTTAAGCCTATAATTTAGTTTGAAGATTACCAGTGCACCTAACATTTTAATGAGATTCATTCTGTGATGTATACGGAATACAAAACTTTTGACATCTGCCATATTCTAGTTTAATAAACCTTTCGGCCATTAAACTGCAAAAAGTACCGACCTTACCTCCAACCTCTTCTAACCTTGTTTACCCACAATATCTCCTCTTTTTAGGATGTTGTGGCTGCTGATCTGCCCCTTCCTTCACCAGCACTTCAGTGCTTATCGCCTCCATGATTTACCAAAACAGTAGCATGTGTCCCGCTCCGCTAACTGAATTTTTTTGGGCGTCACAATATGCCTCTCATTAATATTTTAGACACCCTACTAATCTGCTTGCCAAATTGTGGGTGTAAGTAAACGTCCGTGTAGTTCTGAAAAGCCGGCATCCGGACAAATGTTTACGCCCATCATCTGAAGCCCTGGTGATTATTGTTCATGCACCATATAATCGCGAAGTGAAATCGCTGGGGATCACCTGCCCTGACAGCGTGTGATAGACGCAGGCTTAAGTAGTCCATTGTAATGGCTGTATTGCTCACTGAGGCAGTTTGCTGCAGTAGTTCGGGTGAAGTAACTTGTTATAGCTACCAGCAGCCACCCATTAAGCAGAGTTCATATCACATGCAGGAAAAGGCTTGACTTGCACGTGTAAATTGTAATGTCGATGAATATCAGGTAGGTATGTATGACTTAAGGTGCCTAACAGGAAAATCAGTTCTTCCTGCACTGGACAGTTTTTTTTTTTCCCCCTTAGAAGGTCTTTAAAACAACAGCTTATGTTCTTAACAAAGCCCTGATTGAATATGGGGAAAAAAACATCTGACATTTATATTATTTATAATATAAATGTTATATTTTTACTAGCCACTCCAATGTGAATGTAACACGTTTCTTTGGTTCTGTCCCCATGCTGGATTTGTATTTGTGTAAAGAAATTTCACCTTTGACTGTTGTGTGGGGTTTTGGGTGCTAAGATGCCTTTTCCGGACCCCGGAGAGTAGCCCAGCTTCTCCGCGTAATACACGCGGTGTCCTGGTGCCCTCGCCTTTTGGAGGTCACTGGTGTTTCTCCATGACCTGAACATCTCGATGAAGCGGGCAGTCTTGCTGAGAAGCGGTTTGGAGGCCGTGTTTACCTTCTCCGCCTGGGCTTTCTGCTTTCAGCCTTAGTGGGTCACCCGTGCCCTCTCAGAGGAAGGCGGCCGGCTGTGAACCGTGCCAACGATCAACAGCTGCCCGCAAGCTGTACTTTGTCACCTGCTTGGGCTCCTTCGGGCGCGAGCAAACTGGAGCGAGCACTGCTGGTGTGCGGCAGTGGGTCTCGCTGCTGTTGCATGCTGTCGTGTTTATCGCATTATCTGCGCCTGTTGCAGAGGGCGCTGCAGGACGAGCCAGGCTAGGGGTATAATGGCACACAACAGAATTTTTTAAATGTTTTATTAAAACACAAATGCAGTTAGGAACAGTTGTAAACCAAATGCAATGTGTCTGACATGGATGAGTCTGAATAACAAAATGCTTAAAAACGTTCCCCTCTATAGTTAAAATCTTAACCAAAATGTTCCCAAACCGCCAAATTATGACCGACTGTACCCAGCATTAACCGTGACCAACTCAGTCACAATTAGCACAACATCTACTTGTACATATGTTGCTCCCATGTCAAGAAGTGTATTCATTTCTTTTATTGTGCGTTTCAAACTGAAAATATTAAATAGCAGCAGAATATGTGTACTGTTACAGCCATACTGCATAACTGTCCCTGGGGAGGCCCAGTCCAGTGTCACAGGTCTGGGGGCGGTTTACTGCATAAAATGAAGTGTCCCGCACAAGAACGGTAGATTTACACAAGGCAGCAACAGCCATTGTCGTGACTCAGCATTGGCATAAAGTTAGTGCCTACACTTTATGAAGCTGTATTTGTGGGCATGTGAGTGAACCCGTACATCCCCTTTCAGCTGCTCACAGACACATTCTCTGATTGATATTAAACGTGCTCCTGGTCTGTGCAGTTGCCTTCTCTGAATTCTCCACCAGTGGCCAGGAAAGAGGAATCGAATGTAATCCAGTCTAGGAGGGGAAGCGGAATTCTTGAGCAATTTGCCCTGAATGGCTTCAGTTGTATGTATGAAGCATGTTAAGTTATGTTAAGTATGTTGTATAATAGTGCTTGCTTGATAATGGCTTTTACGAAGTTCTGGCAACAAGATTTCTTCTTGAACTTTATATATTCATATAGTCTTTTTGGTCTGTTAGACATACCCACGGAAATGTACAAGCGGAAGTAAATAGATAACTACCTTGTACAAATACTGTTCTACTTTAGTTTTACAAACTTGTGGGTTTTGGAAAATTTTCTAATGGCACTGAAAAAGTTTTGGAAAAGACATGGAAATTTATTCTGCCAGAAGTGGGGGAACCCTGTAAAATAAAGGCTCTGTTGAGGCTCATTTTGTTCTGAGGTATCTGGAGTTTTGTCAGCTGGTACTATTTGCAGTGTAATGTGTAGCTGGGCTGTACCATTGGAAGCATAGGATGGGGGTGGGCAGTACTCTGTTCTAGGTCACATTAGGTCAATGTGCCTTGGGTCTACTTCCTGTTTGAGGTGGAGAGGGGGGGTAGAGCTAACGTGTGGCATGGTTTGGACATAACCCAAGCTTGTGTGTGTGTTTTTTTTTTTTCCCCCCCTAACCGTGGATGCTGCTTGGTGTGAACTGCCATATGGATTTGAACCTCCCCCGCCACGTGCGCTCTAATGCTAAAGGCATCGGTAAACTGTCCACCGCGGACGGTAAAGCCTTCGCAGATCCCGAAGTGCTGCGCCGCCTGACGTCGTCGGTGAGCTGCGCGCTGGACGAGGCCGCCGCCGCCCTCACGCGCATGAGGGCCGAGAACACGCTCAACGCCGGCCAGGCCGACAAGTATGTATCCGCACCATCTCCCGCCTGCCGTTGGCCGTCGCGGGGCCTCGCGGCCCTGTGAGCTGTGGAGAGGGCGCCCCAGTGCAGTCCCGGTAAGTGTAGCAGTTTGGTTATTTTCAGCCGTAGCTTGGCGGAGGCCTGTTCGGACGGGGACGTCAACGCCGTGAGGAAGTTGCTGGACGAGGGACGCAGCGTCAACGAGCACACAGAGGAGGGCGAGAGCCTGCTGTGCCTGGCCTGTTCCGCCGGCTACTATGAATTGGCACAGGTAAGTTTCTATGTGCCAGGCTCACCCCCCGCCCCGGTCTCTGCTTTCTGCTCTGGCCCTCCCTGTCCTCCTAGGTCCGACTTTCTTTGCGTCCTGTAGGTCCTGCTGGCCATGCACGCCAACGTCGAGGACAGGGGGATCAAGGGGGACATCACACCGCTCATGGCCGCCGCTAGTGGCGGCTACGTCGACATCGTGAAGCTGCTCCTGGTCCACAGCGCCGACGTCAACGCCCAGTCCTCCACAGGTAGGCGTCTCGTTCAAGCATCTGGTCCCTGTCGATGTGCTATTTCGTGTGATGGAATATCATCATGATGATCTGTCTTAAGAACACTGCGTCATCAGAGCAGCGCTCTCTAGAGGCCCGGAGGAGCTAATGCAGGCCTTGGTTCCGCAGGCAACACAGCACTGACGTACGCATGCGCTGGTGGCTTCGTGGACGTGGTGAAGGTGCTCCTGAAGGAAGGCGCCAACATAGAGGACCACAATGAGAACGGGCACACACCTCTGATGGAGGCAGCGAGCGCTGGTCACGTGGAGGTGGCCCGCGTGCTGCTGGAGTACGGCGCTGGCATCAACACGCACTCCAACGAGTTCAAGGAGAGCGCACTCACGCTGGCCTGCTACAAAGGTGCCACTGCTGCTCTCCCATTGGCTGGGGAAGGGAGGGCGAGGGCCGCCAAATCCCTAATGCCGCTTGCTCTCCATCGCCCCCTGCAGGACACCTGGAGATGGTGCGCTTCTTGCTGGAAGCGGGTGCCGACCAGGAGCACAAGACAGACGAGATGCACACGGCGTTGATGGAGGCTTGTATGGTGAGGCTTTGGGAAGGATGTGGCATGGGGGGGGGGAGAGGGGAACTCCCCCAATTCTCTCACTCTCACACACACACACTGAGACTGAGGGAATCCTGCTAAATTCAATGAGAGAGATATTTTGGGACCTACCAACTATAAAGCAGCTTTTAAAAGGGGGGGGTGTGCAGGTTATCACAGACTTACTCACCCCCCCCCCCCCCCCCCCCCCCCCATCTCAGTGGTTAAATTCGACCCTGTAGGATGCACAGGTAACACACACACACACGCACACGGTGGGGGCCCTGGTCAATCCCAGCATGCCTCTCCTCACTCAGGATGGCCATGTGGAGGTGGCACGTCTGCTCCTGGACAGCGGGGCACAAGTGAACATGCCAGCAGACTCATTCGAGTCTCCACTGACGCTGGCAGCCTGCGGGGGCCACGTGGAGCTGGCCGCTCTGCTCATCGAGCGCGGGGCCAACCTGGAGGAGGTCAACGACGAGGGCTACACGCCGCTGATGGAGGCGGCTCGCGAAGGCCACGAAGAGATGGTGGCGCTGCTGCTGGCCCAGGGTGAGCACAGATCTGTGATCGTTTGGGGTTGCCTGGAATGGAGCTATAGAGGGGAATGAATAGCCAGCTTGAAGTTGAACAGATGAGGATAGACAGATCTGTGATCGTTTGGGGTTGCCTGGAATGGAGCTATAGAGGGAAATGTATCTCCGGCTTGGAGCTGGTGTCTTATTTCATGATGTAAACTTTCAGTCACCTTTGTGAAGTGCTTGTCTGTGCATTTGCTTTGTGTTAATATATTCTGACACTTTGTTGCAGTCGGTAAGTAGTTTGTCGTTCTTTAGTCGGCGTGAACATCCTTTGACCTCTCCCCCCCCAGGGGCAAATATCAACGCACAGACGGAGGAGACCCAGGAGACGGCGCTGACGCTGGCCTGCTGCGGAGGCTTCCTGGAGGTGGCCGACTTCCTCATCAAGACGGGCGCCGACATCGAGCTGGGCTGCTCCACGCCGCTGATGGAGGCCGCGCAGGAGGGTCACCTCGAGCTTGTCAAGTACCTGCTGGCCGCGGGTGAGCCGAAGCTGGGCTGTGTGCCGCTGGGGCCTGCTGGTTCTCCTCACTGCGCCTGCAGGCTCAGCGTGCATCAGTATCTGTGCCTGGGAAATTCGCAGTGCCGGGATATTAATGGGCTCCGATCTGCTGCTACACGTGGGTTTATCGTAGCTCTGCTCTGCTCTGTCTGCTGCATGTACGCTTCGGTCCCGCGTAGGCAGAGCCAGTGGGGAGAGGAGCTACAATGTCCCACGACTCTCCCTGTGGCCTCCAGGGTGTGGAGAACAGAGATAGTTACAGAGCGGGATGCTTAACTGGCGGCGGCCTTCAGCTGGGCTGAAAATAAACGCAGTACTCGGGGGAATAAGCGCTAGCGGCTGCCTGAGGTTCCTGGCCGCTGTCTGGCCGTCGTCTGGCCGTCTCACCTGTGATTCACACCTGTAGTGATTAAGTGTTTGACCACCAGGAGCGAACGTGCATGCCACCACGGCCACAGGAGACACGGCCCTGACGTACGCGTGCGAGAACGGCCACACCGACGTGGCGGACGTGCTGCTGCAGACCGGGGCTGACCTGGTAGGGCGGCGCCTTCCCCCCCTGTCTCCTCTTCCTCCTGCGTCTTTTCCGTTTCTGAGCGCGAGCCGTTAACTCTGTCGGACCTGCGTGCCCCCACAGGAGCACGAATCGGAGGGTGGCCGGACCCCCCTGATGAAGGCGGCCAGGGCGGGACACTTGTGTACCGTCCAGTTCCTCATCAGTAAAGGTAAGCTGTCACACGCCACCTTAACACAGGGTGACCGGATAATCTATGGCATCCTGGACACCTTGAGCTACTTCAGGTTTTACAAACTACCTTAAGACCGAAAGGCTCCTGTGTTTGGCTAAATAGTTCAGCTCTTCTTCTGCTTTGACTGGTTTGTTTCCTTGACTGAAAGACTCATCCAGCTGTTTCACATTAACATTAGTGACACATGCATGATTATAGGAGACTGACAATTTAGCACTCTGCAAGAATTGTGAAATCCAGGACCCTTTGATTGAAATGTAGTTTACAAATCCTGTCCTAGCTAGAAGTGTCCTCTCTGACATGGATTATCTGGTCATCCTACTTACCACTGCTGGGAAATGAGGAGTAAAATTGTTGTTTGACTAGAGTAGATATGTAAGGGGAAAAACCTGTCATACTCGTTTGAGTTACGAATTATTCTCTTAAGTTCTGTATCTAATACAAAGAATGGAAGTGTAACTTAAATAATATAGTGTTTGTAATGTAAAAAGCCATTTGTTCTCATCCGTACCTCCCTGTAAACAACAGTTTGTTTGTGCCTCTGAAAATCCCATATGACCCTGTCAGCATAGTGCTGTGATATTTGGCATTGATATGAATTCTGAGATCTGTGTATAAAGGGAAGAGGAAGTGTGTCGGTCTCTGTGTCGGTCTCTGTGTCGGTCTCTGTGTCGGTCTCTGTGTCGGTCTCTGTGTCGGTCTCTGTGTCGCTGCCTCTCTCTGTCCCTTGGTTTGACGATGCCCCCGCACACCGTCCCCTGGCAGGTGCCAACGTGAACCGTGCCACCGCCAACAATGACCACACGGTGGTGTCGCTGGCCTGCGCGGGGGGCCACCTGGCCGTGGTGGAGCTACTGCTGGCCCATGGGGCTGACCCCACCCACAGACTGAAGGTACGCCCGCCCGCCCGCTGGCCTTCCTGGTTCGGCTTCTCTAATCGGGCGCGGTTATAAAGATGGAGAGTCGCCTGTAGTGGGACTGAGTACCGCTGTATCCACAGGACAGCTCCACCATGCTCATCGAAGCTGCTAAGGGCGGCCACACCAACGTGGTCTCCTACCTCCTCGACTACCCCAACAACATCCTGTCCGTCCCCGCGCCTGACCTGTCCCAGCTCACTCCCCCCTCTCATGATGCATCTCAGGTAGGTTCCGGGGGCTGCTTTTGCTCCATCCTGCAGTCCAGTTTGGGTGCGGGGGGGGGGGGGGCCATTTCAGGATTTTTTTTTTCTTTCATGTGACATGCATAAGAGGGGCAGTAATTCATACAGAGGGGATAACCCTATTAGCTAATGATATGTTTTGAGTGTGTGAGTGACAGGGGACGGAGCCAATCAACTTTCAGCTAGGGTCAGTGCCCCTTTAGCCATGCCCCTGTGTAACCCCTTTTAGGTGGGGTGTTGGATGCATGTGTTGCCGTGAGGTGATGCTGTTCTTCCTCCTCCCGCCAGGTTCCCAGAGTTCCATTCCAGGCCCTGGCCATGGTGGTTCCCCCACAGGAGCCCGACAGAGTCCCCTCCACCGTCAGCACCCCCCCACCCGTCACAAGCAAAGGTCAGCCGCCTCAGCTGTGAAATGTGGTCCATGGAGCAAACTGCAAACTTCCATTTAGGTTCCTCCTGCAGCCTGCCTAATCGATCCTCCCCCACCTGCACGCGCTCTCTCAGCATCCTGGGCGTTTCATCAAAACACATACCTATGTTTGTTCACGTTTTCCAAAGCTCTTCTGTCTTTTGACCATTGATAGATTGCAAGAATGGTCTCTGCTTACTACGGGGTTCTGTGACTTTCTGTAAAGCTACCAGCCTGACCCAAATATGTAATGTCTGCTTGTGTGGGTGAGGGACGATCTAAGCGACCTTTAAGAGAGGGTATTGGTGTCATTAAGCTCAGTTTGTCTCCGTTTTCTTCCCCCTGGTTGGTTCACCAGTCGCGTCCAAGCAGAGGTCGGGCCCCCTGCAGACGGGCACCGTGACTGCGGTGGCGGCGGATGCGGACGCGCTGCCGCCCTTCCACGCCTACCAGCCGCTGGAGTGCATCGTGGAGGAGACGGAGGGCAAGCTCAATGAGCTGGGCCAGCGCATCAGCGCCATCGAGAAGGCCCAGCTGCAGTCGCTGGAGCTCATCCAGGGCGAGCCGCTCACCAAAGACAAGATCGAGGAGCTGAAGAGGAGCCGTGAGGAGCAGGTGCAGAAGAAGAAGAAGATCCTCAAGGAGCTGCAGAAGGTGGAGCGCCAACTGCAGCTTAAGACTCAGCAGCAGTTCACCAAAGAGTACATGGAGGCCAAGGGCCTGAAGGAGGACCTGGCGCTTTCTGCCCAGCCGTCGGGGGCCTCGGGGGTGGGCAACCCCCTACCCCTGCCGTTGGCGTCGCTTGGCTCCAACACAGACGGTGAAGGCAGCCACGAAGATGACGACCAGCCGGCCCTGGAGGAGGACGAGGAGGAGGAGGAGGATGAGGATGACGACGACGAGGATGACGAGGATGACGACGAGGGGGATGAGGAGGATGATGAGGACGAGAGCGAGGATTTCACCAAACTGCCGCAGGTCAACACCATCCTGCACCATCCTCCACCTCCGCCTCCACAGACTCCCCAAGCCCAGGGTCCCCCGCCCCCTCTACAGGCCGGTTTCGTGCCCATCCAGCCTCTGCCCGCGCAGCAGTCCACGGACTTCAGCGGTGCTGACTATCCCGGCAGTACCAGCCCCGACCTGCAGAGGGTGCTGGTGAGCCAGCAGATGCTAGGCCAGCAGCTGACAGGACTGGGGCCCGGTCTACTCAGCCAGGCTCCCGACGGCCTCATGGTGGCCACGCCCGCGCAGACTCTCACCGACACGCTGGATGACATCATGATGGGTGCGTTGGCCAGCGTTGTAATGGTGTCCCTCCCTCTCGCCGCCAATCACTGCCGCCGGCTTTGATGTTAATGGGAAGCAATGCATTAATAGGGGGATGAGGTATGACATCTCCGTAAATCCACGCGGGAACGCCCCTCCCCCGGCGCTGTCTCGGTTTATGGACGCGTGGGCAGAGGCTGAAACGACGGTGTGCGGAAGCGTAAATCCTCTCGGTGTAGCGGAGGAGCGTGCCTGAACAGTAAAGTGTACATCTAGAATGTGTCCACCTTCCAGATCCTCAGAAAAAGCAGATACGGAGTCACGTGCCTCTTGGTTTCATTTCACGGGAGGCAAACTGTTTAAATCTCCTAGTTTTATGCCTATGGCCTAGTCAGTCTTTGAGGGTTTAGTGTTAGTCTCCCCTGTGAGACTGTGACCTGGCAGTCACCGTGGTAACCTCCGTACCCTTTCCCTCCCCCCCACGTGTCCGACAGCCGTGAGCAGCAGAGTGCCCATGCTGAACCCCGCGACTTCGCCGAGCCCCCAGCCCTCAGTGCCTGCTGCCGTCTCGCCCCCCTCCATGTTGCCGCTGTACCCCTCAGTGGACATCGACGCGCATGTAAGGCCCGCCCCCTAGCCCGACCACCACCTCCCTGCTGGCTTGTCTTGGGATGATGATGGTGATAATGACGTGCTTGCCCCCTCCCCACAGACGGAGAGCAACCACGATACAGCGCTGACCCTGGCCTGTGCCGGCGGCCACGAGGAGCTGGTGTCGGTGCTGATTGCGCGTGGGGCCAACATCGAGCACCGGGACAAGAAGGGTATGCATCCCGCTCGACGAGGGGGAGTATGGGGAGGGGCCCGTTTTATGCGGGCGTGTGTATGTGCTGAGATCAACATCTACTTTTCACCCTCTCCAGGTTTCACGCCCCTCATCCTGGCAGCCACAGCCGGACACGTGGGCGTCGTGGAGATCCTCCTGGACAAAGGTGGCGACATCGAGGCCCAGTCAGAGAGAACCAAAGACACCCCTCTCTCACTGGCCTGCTCCGGGGGCCGGCAGGAGGTGCGTCAGCGCTCTTTGACTCCTTCCACTCGGGGGGGAGTGGTGGGAGTATAGCACTAACAAAGGAAATGATTTGCGTTTTGTGCCAGTTGAGCGGTGAGTTCCTCAGGTGTCGGTCATGCATGTGACCGGCTGTGGCGCCCTTGTGCTAGGTGGTGGAGCTGTTGCTGCTCCGCGGGGCCAACAAGGAGCACCGCAACGTGTCCGACTACACGCCGCTCAGCCTGGCTGCATCGGGAGGCTACGTCAACATCATCAAGATCCTCCTCAATGCCGGCGCCGAGATCAATTCCAGGTGAGCTCTGGGGTCTTTCCGGACCAGCGTCCTCGGCTCCCTTCCTTCTCGTCCCCGACCCGCCAACTTCACAGCTCATCTCCATCCTCCCCAGGACCGGCAGCAAGCTGGGGATCTCGCCGCTGATGCTGGCGGCCATGAACGGCCACGTCCCCGCGGTCAAGCTGCTGTTGGACATGGGCTCGGATATCAACGCGCAGATCGAGACCAACCGTAACACTGCGCTGACGCTGGCCTGCTTCCAGGGCCGCGCCGAGGTGGTCAGCCTTCTGCTGGACCGCAAGGCCAACGTGGAGCACCGTGCCAAGGTGAGCCGCGCCGGGTGGGCGTCGGGAGGGTGGGGCAAGCCCGACCTATCCATGAATGACCGTGTCAATTGACGAGGCCTTCGTGTGCCCCCACATAGACTGGACTGACCCCCCTCATGGAGGCGGCGTCAGGGGGCTACGCCGAAGTGGGCCGCGTGCTGCTAGACAAGGGCGCCGACGTGAATGCGCCCCCCGTGCCCTCATCACGGGACACCGCGCTCACCATTGCCGCGGACAAGGGCCACTACAAGTTCTGTGAGCTGCTCATCAACAGGTGGGCACCGGACGTCCCCACATTCCGTCCATCCAAGTCTACCTTTGGGAAGGTGACTTATTTTCCCCCTTCTGTGTCTCCCCTCCCCCCACCGACAGGGTGGCTCACATAGACGTGCGCAACAAGAAGGGCAACACCCCTCTGTGGCTGGCAGCCAACGGCGGTCATTTTGACGTGGTGCAGCTCCTCGTGCAGGCCGGCGCCGACGTTGACGCCGCCGACAACCGCAAGATCACCCCGCTCATGGCGGCTTTCCGCAAGGTGTGATGCCTAGATCTGCCAGCAGGGGGCTCCCCTTTTTTACAAAACTCTTCCCTGATCCGCTGAGTCACTCACCCAGGCTCCTGCCGCTCTGTCTCTGTCTCAGGGTCACGTGAAGGTCGTGCAGTACCTGGTGAAGGAAGTCAACCAGTTTCCCTCTGACATTGAGTGCATGAGATACATTGCAACCATTGCAGATAAGGTAGGAGTCTGTAAGCAAACCATAGGGGCCGGGTGTCCGGTGAAGGGGTGAGCTTCCAGGGGCTGCCTGCAGGGGGGGCCCTCATTAATGCAGTTTGCTGAGGCATGTGTTTGGCTTGTGGTGCGTGGGAACTGAAATTTGACACGAAAGAACGATGGGAGTCATGTTAGTCCTGAATTGTCGCATCGCTGAAAATATATAAGTATAATCTGGTCAGTGGTCGTGACATGGTGGGATTGTCATTCCTGACTGCAGGAGCTTCTGAAGAAGTGTCACCAGTGCATGGAGACCATCGTCAAAGCCAAGGACCAGCAGGCAGCCGAGGCCAACAAGAACGCTAGCATCCTGCTCAAGGAGCTGGACCTGGAGAAGGTGAGCAAGGGCCTGTTCTTTAGCCCCGGCCTCCCGATTCCCCGTCCCCCTCCTCTCCGCTCGCTGACTTTCTGCGCGTCTCGACAGTCCCGCGAGGAGAGCAAGAAGCAGGCTCTGGCAGCCAAGCGGGAGAAGCGTAAGGAGAAGCGGAAGAAGAAGAAGGAGGAGCAGAAGCGAAAACTGGAGGAGGAGGAGGCCAAGATCAAGGAGGTGTTTTCAGAACTGCAGGACCACGAGAAGGATTCCGCTGAAGGTGAGTGCTGAGGTCTTCTGGACGGTCAGCCTCTGTCTGGTGCGAGAACTATGGCTCTCAATTAACCCTGCGCCCCCTGATCCGTGTCCCCGTAGAGGCCGAAGTCCCCATCGAGCCGCCCAGTGCCACCACCACCACCACCATCGGCATTCCCGCGACCTCCACCACCTTCAGCTCTGCCTTCGCTAAGAAGCGGCCCAACGCGGTCACCACTCCCAGCGCCAGCCGCAAGAGCAAGAAGAACAGGACCAAGGATGCACCCAGCGAGCCCATCATCCTGCAGGACCCCCAGGTGGCGCTGGCGCAGCAGAAGGCTGACCGGAACAAGATCCACGGGGAACCCAGGGGCGGCGGAGTACCCAGCGGAAACAGCGACTCGGATAACCTGGACAGCACCGACTGCAACAGTGAGAGCAGCGGAGGTGGGGGCGGCGGTAAGAGCCAGGAGCTGGGCCACCCGCCTGACCCACCGCCCTCCTCCGCAGCCTACCCCAGCCATGGGCAGCCCACGCTGCTCCCCGAGAAGAGGCAGTGTCCCCCCCTGCACAGCGCGCGTGACGACAAGGTCACCTTGTCCATCTCCAAACCGCTGCAGAAGTGAGTCCCGGTTCCAAATGCCGTCCATATTCCACACAGCCAGGAAGGGCTCATCTAACACTGCGTCATTATAACCCGAGTATGGCGGGGTGTGTGTGTGTGTGTGTGTGTGTGTGTGTGGGGGGGGGCTGGTGCTGTCATGTCAGTGTACAAGCGAGCACAGGTCTACAAGCTATGTCTGCCTCTCCAGAACGCCAGACTGCACCGGTGACTCGAACCCCAGCTCTGCCCCATCCTCCTTCAAGACCATTTCACTGCCGGTGTCCTCACCCAACAGCAAGATCAACCTCACCAGCCCCAAAAGGAGCCAGAAGAGAGAGGAGGGTTGGAAGGAGGTGGTCCGGAGGTGAGCTTCTGTCAGAAAAATTATATAGACTTTATTAGACTCTATAGATCTTATTTAAGTATTGTCTTATTGTAAATATGAGTGACTCAGGATCTGCGATGTACTGTGATATGTAGATTGTATCAGGTTCACTTGGACCTCTTAGAGGGCAGCGTGTGGCTCAGTGGGCTAAGCCTGTGTGCCTGTAATCAGAAGGTCGCCGGTTCAAGCCCAGCCTTATCACGTCTGCGGGTCCTTGAGCAAGGCCCTTAACCCCCAGCTCCCTGGGCGCCCCAACAGGTGGCTGCCCTCTACAAAGAGCAAGCTGAGGGAGGCGTAGAAACAATTTCCCCACGGGGACAATAAAGTATCAGTTATTATTGTTATGCATGCTCACCAGAAGATGCTGTGTTTATCTTCACCATTAAAAGCTCTCCTGTCCACTCTCTCCCCACCCTTTTCCTCCAGGTCCAAGAAGCTCTCTGTGCCGGCGTCGGTGGTGTCGCGGATTATGGGCAGGGGCGGCTGTAACATCACGGCCATCCAGGACGTGACGGGAGCCCACATCGACGTGGATAAGCAGAAGGACAAGAACGGCGAGAGGATGATCACCATCAGGGGCGGCACGGAGTCCACGCGGCACGCCGTGCAGCTCATCAACGCCCTGATCCAGGACCCCGCCAAGGAGCTGGAGGACCTCATCCCCCGTAATCACATCCGCACCCCCGGCAGCAACACCAAGATCAGCTCCACCTTCACCACCTCCACAGGGGCCACCAGCACCACAGCGTCTGGCGCCAAGGGGCTGCCGTCCGTCATGCCGTCCTCCGGCATCGCCTTCCAGCCGTCGTCTCCGTCCGCCTCACAGCAGGGGGGAAAGCTGGGGAAGAGCCTGGCCCCGGGGGTGCGGCCCCCCTTCGTCTCACTCCCGCTGGCCTACGCCCACCCTCAGTTGGCCCTGCTGGCTGCGCAGACCATGCACCAGATCCGGCACCCACGGCTGCCCGTGGCCCAGTTTGGGGGTACCTTCTCCCCATCGCCTAACACCTGGGGCCCCTTCCCCGTGCGACCCGTCAGCCCCGGCAGCAACAACGGCTCCCCGAAACACAACGGTGCCGGCTCTGCCCCCAGACCGGGTGCCGCCCAGCCCGAGTACGCCGCGGCCGCCTCCAATCCCGGCCCCGCCTCTGCCTCGCCTTCCACCGCAGCTCCCCCACCAGCCTGCCTCCCCAACGCCCCCACTCCATCCACGGCCAGGAAGCAGCTGTTCTCCGAGCCCAAGACGAGCAGCGCCACCATGGTTACCAGTACGGTCAGCAGCGTGGGGGCCGCTCGGGCTTCAAGCTCGCCCTCCCCCCTGCTCTCCGCTCCCGCCGCGTCCCTGACGCCGCCTCCACCCCCTCCCCCCATAGCCCCACCTACGCAGCAGCTCCCACAGCCCAAACCGGAGCCTTGCGTGTCGTCGACGCCCGGAAAAGAGAAGCCGCCACTGGAGCAGCCAGCCAAGCCCACCGTGGGCGGAGCCTCTGAAGGAAATGTTCCCGCTGGCTCACTGGCCTACCCTCCGCCTGCCCCCCTCTCCACGGCCCCACCACAGCAGGAAGTCCGACAGCCGGCTCCACCCCCTCTGCCTTTCGTCACTGGCGCCGAGCCCGCCCTGGCCACCGTCCCTGTTGGCGCCGGCATGCCCAGCTCGCGGCCCACCCCCACGGTGGCCCAAACCAGTAGCACCGTGGCTCACTTCGCCGCTCCGGCGCCCCAGGTGTCGCCCCGCATGCAGCCCCCGGCTCCCTTCTACCCACTGGCCCCTGGGGGCGCCCTGCCAGAGCAGCCGTCAGTGTTTGTGGCCCCTGGCACCTCGCAGGAGGGCCTGAAGCAGCAGCAGCCGCCCCCCCAACAGCAGCAGCACGGGATGGCGGCGCCGGCCATGCCCCCGCCCTCCCTGCAGATTCCCTCCGCCCTCGGCGTGCTCAACGGCTCGCAGATGCACATCCACGGCGCCAAGGCCCAGCTGCCGCCCAGCTTCGGGCCCGCCGCCCTCTTCAACCACTTCAGCAGCATCTTCGAAGGCGGACAGGTGGGCAGCAGCCAGATGTGGGGGGCCTGCCACCTGCCGACACGCTCCGCGCCCGAGCAGGCCTACAGCGGCCCTCCCGCCTACATGGGGGGCATGGGCCAGATGGAGAGCGTGCTGCCCCCCCCTGACAGCTCCAAGGCGCCGGGGTACCGCTGCCCCACCCAGAGAATCGTTCCCAGCCCCATCGGTAAGGAAGATCCGTAACCCCTATCTGAATAATTCCGCTAAACTTCTGAATGCGGCAAACAAAGCAGCTTGTTTGTTTAACCAAATTCACCCCCCCCCCACAGGAATGCACCCCATGGACCCTTCAGCCAGCTCCATCTCCTCCTCCGCTGCGCTGACCAGCTTCGCCACCAGCATCTCAGGCAGCCCGGTGTTCCTGCAGGGTCGGCAGCACTTCTCCCCCCACCCCTGGAGCGCTTCCACTTCCTGTACGGGGCGGTGGACTGAAAGGGGCCCCCAGCCGGGGTGTGGCGCCGCTTTTCCGCCCGGCCCCGCCCCCTTAACCGCCGGCCCTCTGTCTGTCCTCGCCCCTGCAGGCGAGTCTCCGGTGCCCTCAGCCTCCTCAGGGGGCTCCTCCCCACTCTCCGCATCCACGGCGACCCCAGCTTTGATCCAGGCTAAGGCTGGCAGCTCGAGCCAGCAGGACCGCAAGGTGCCCCAACCCATCGGCACAGAGCGGCTGGCCCGTATCCGGCAGACGGGCTCCGTCAACCCGGCCATGCTCACCACCAGCTACACGGCCCCCGTCGGACAGGGGGGCATCTGGTCCTTTGGAGTTGGCAGCGCCTCCGGTGTGTGTGTGGGCCGGAAGGGTGGGTGCTGGGACGCCAATGCCTTGTCGTGGGGGGGTGGGGGGGTGTGGACCCACGGATGCTGGGGTGTGGTTAGAGAATTAATGATGTAATTCCACTGCTAATTCATAAATTATTTACGAAAATCACAGATGGTGAACAAGCATGAGTGAATTGAATGAGCAGAGAATGATTTTTGATTGGTTCTGTTTAGCCCACATGAGCCCGTTTTAGAAACCCTTAGCCTATTATCAGGCACGTTAGACTTATTTCTCCTAATAGATTCGTTGTGATGCATCTTTTACGTCTTCCGTTCTGGTTTGTACCTGTTGACTGTGACTTTCAGCGATCCTGACCACAGTCACAGCGCCCCCTGCTAGGCGAGTGGTGGCACTGCCTCTGTCGTGTGAACGCTGACCCCCCCCTCTCCCCCGCAGAAGCCATTTCGGGCTGGTCGCAGCCGCTCGTCAGCAGCCACGTGCTGCACCAGCAGCTCCCGGAACAGTCGGCCTTCTCGCAGCACCAGCCCATGGAGCGTGATGACACGGGCATTGTGGCCCCGTCTAACACCTTCCACCAGCCCATGCCCAGCAGCTTCATGGACTTCCCCAAGGTGGGGCGGCTTCTCGTCCGCTGCCCAGTCAGAATTTGTAGGACAAAACGCATATTGACCTAGTTGTTTCGTTTAGCCCAGATATTCTGTGTTCTTGATTGGCTTGTTTGTGGTTGTTTTTTTTCTAGGTTTGAGAGGGGTCCCTGCGGACTGGGTTAAGAAACACGTCTCTAAGCTCTCTTTTTGAGTTAATGATGGTCTGTCGGTTTTCTGTTTACCAGGGGCTGCCGATGTCGATGTTTGGTGGGACGATGATCCCCCCCCACCCTCCCATGACCGAAGGGCCGGGGGGCCCGATGTACAACGGGCTGCACACTGCAGATCCTGCCTGGAACCCCATCCTCAAAGTCATGCCGAACTCCGCAGAGAACTCAGACCCCCAACAGGTAAAAGCTGCACCGCGGTCCCTCACCTGCCTGGCTCGGCCGGTACCGATCTGACCCTGTCACTCACAGAGAAACCTCACTGTCGTTTCAGGTCTGGCCCGGTACTTGGGCCCCACACGTGGGCAACGTGCATCTCAACCACGTCAACTAGACAACGAGGCGATCAAGGCATAGGACCAGTAAACAAAACTATTTCTAGAGAACAATAAAAGTACCGTTAAAAGATGTTAACCTAACGGTGTCCTACAAATAATAAATTGGATGGCGGACACACTATTTGACGTGCCTAACGAAAAAAAGAAAAAGAATTCAGTGTGGGCTTTAACTTGTTTACCACTGTTTATGGACAGATCAGTTGCCTGTTCAACAGGATACATTCTCTGCGTAGTATAGCCATTTTGACTTTAAAAACCACCTGTTCTTGATCTGCAGGGCTTAACCGGGCCTGTAAGCCGCTCTTGACAAAGAACTAGATGATTACCGAACGATAAATCAGACCTTTTAGAGTGGTAAATACATGTATAATTGTTTACATACTAAAAAGGGTTAAAATGAGAGTAAATTTCATGTCGTATAGTGGCTCTACTTTGTAGCCTGTATTAATGTGAAATATTTACCTTAATATTCAATAAAAAGATGGAACTGTATCGTGTTTATTTTTTGAACACAAAAATCGTCACACCGCGTTGGAATCGTAAAAAACAAAGTTGTTTATATCGGTGTCTGATAGCATCGCCCGACCCCCTAGTCAAGTTCTGACCGTTTTCATAATGCCTGTCTGTCAGTAATGTTTAGACTCCTGGGACTGACCAGCCCCAATTTAAGGAGTGGTTTAAATCACACGGTGCGTAAAGTTGGAGAAAGAAATTATGGTCTTCTGCCAGATACTGATCCCTCCCTCAGTGATTTAAGGGTAAATGCAATGTCCTTCCTATATTTCACAGAGCTTTCAGGTTACTGGTGACTTTCAGAATATTTAAACGTTTACTTTTAACTTTGTGGTCTTGGCACCTACTGTAACTATCCCTGTTTTTATACTGATGTGAGTGGCAGTAGTGTTAAAAATATTCTACTATTTAGTTTAAGTTGGGCTGTCCTTTCCCCTTTGGTATATAATCAAGTCCTGAGATTCCCTCATACTATGAAAGTTTCATCTTTCTATATTGCCGCTCCTTGACAGAAGGTCCAGTCCAAAGGTCCGGGTGATGAAACAGCCCGTGATTCTTGAGGAAGCGTTTCCAGCAAATGTTTGACTGGTCTGTTTACGCGACTGGAGAGCGAGGTGGGTTGCCTGTGTTTTTGACTGCTCATTCTGACACAGGAAGAGCGCTCAAGTTGTACCTGCCGCCCTCCTGTGCAGAATGTGTGGCAACCCTGGAAAGTAATTTCTATACTTCATACACATGTAGTACTATTACACACAAACAACTTTGATATCAATTCTTGGGATGCCATTGGTTGTCTTTGCGCTGACATTTTGTACAGCCGCCCAGTAAGTGCTGATTTTTCAGTTTCGTTTATTTGCGTTCATCAATGTCTGCCAAATGGCAAGCGGGTAAAAGGCGCTTCATTCCTCGCCCCTGCACCGAGCCTGCGGGACCGATGCCATGGACCAGACACCTACAGCTGGAAGCTGGGACGCAAGGTTACAGCTCAGAATTTGCATGCGTATGTGTGCGTGCATGTGCTCGCATTTATGTGCGAGTTCTTACATGGGGATGAAAGCCAAGTTAGTAAAATAACATTTGACACCTGGTGCAGTTTCAAAGTTGAAATCCAGTAGTCCCCCTGAAAAGGTCATATGCAAAGCACGAGGAATGCCTTTCGCAATAGTGTCTGCAAGCGTTTAGGTCGGTGGCCGATCTGATCTGCAAAGGGCCAGTGCAGGTTTATGGGATATCCTTTAGGCCTGCTGTTCAAACCCAGGTGTGAGGACTCTTCAGCCAATCAGTCCTCTAATTAGTAATCGATTCCTGGAATTGCAGTGAAAGCCCGCCACACGCAGCAGCCATTACTGGATAAGATTGGCCACCCCTGTTTTTGGCTGTTTTGTGTGAACCGAACGCCCTGGTCTGCGACCTGCCACAAGCCAAAGACTCTGTTCGGCTCCCGGGGTTTGCAAAGGCTTTTAAATGCGTCTTCCCTCTCGAAAATATAGCAGTAGGTGTTTGCGGTGAAATGCGACTCGGTAATGTGTCCGGCGGGTTCCCGGGCGGGGACTTTCAGCGCGTGGGGTGGGTGTGATGAACCGCTACGGAAGGGTAGGGTCCCTGGGGGCTGCTTCTGTCCAGCCAATTTCAGCGTGTGGAGGAGAGAAGCCTATCACTCCTTTGAAGAATAAGAGCGTTGTGGTGGGGGGTGCGATTATTTGGGCCTGTTTACACCCAGGGGAAGCGCCTGGTTTTTATAACGAGACAGCAGACAGTCCCTGTATATTTGTAGATAATGAACCATGTAAGATGCCTCTTAAGTCAAGTGGGCTTTGTTGTACCATCTACATGCAGGTTCACAGTGGTGTGAAATAGTGCCCCCAACAGGACAGTGGTGTGACAACAATAATGAAGGAGAAGGGTTTCACAATATAAAATGCAATAAACAAGGGTTTATATACACCAGTGGCCTGTACTACGAAGGGGGTTAAACCAAATCAGACTTAACCCCGAGGTAATTTGCGAACGCGAGGTTGAC
>JAODJU010000048.1:5929005-5949120 GCA_026776725.1 Gnathonemus echidnorhynchus
ATCATCTGTCCTTGCTGGGACTGTAGCAAGTCGATTGTAAATTCACCACATCTAGTCATACAGCCTCCTCTGTGTGTGTGTGTGTGTTTGTGTGTGTGTGTGTTTGTGTGTAGCATATTATTACATGATACATGCATAATGAATACAGGTCGTTCCCAGGTTATGAACAAGATCCAAGTCTGTCTTTAAGTCGGGAAAATAATACGGTGCATAACAATAGTAATTATAGTATTTATTTATAGTATAGTATAGTTCAGTAATAATAAAAGTGGTAACATAGTACTGATCTGAACCTCGAGCTGATTAACCGCTGAAACCGCGTATTATTTTCACAAGTGTCACAAAGTAGATTGTCGTATTTGTGGGCCACAAATTTTTTATATAACGGGCTGTAGGCCAGTCCATTCGTAAGTCCGGTCTGTCCGTAAGTCGGACCGCGTAATACAGTATTATCAGTGTTGTATATACGTCTGTGTGCCCCCCCCCCCAGGCGCGGCAGTGCTGCGGGTTCCCATCCTGTACGGCGAGGTGGAGCGTGTGGACGAGAGCGCCGTGACGGTTCTGTGGGACCGCGTGCAGCAGGGCGGCGAGAGCTGCACCGTGGATCACTGCCAGCAGCGGTTCCCCACCTACGTCAACGACGTGGCGCGTGTCTGCCGGCTCATGGCCGAGCGGAGGCTACAAGTAAGCCCCCCCCCCCCACAAATAACCAGACTCCACAACCAATACGTTTGGAAGTTTATCTTTTGAACATACTGACTAGGAGTACTATTACTGGTAATAGAGTACAATTAATATCACACATAAAAAAACTGTATACTTGCATTTAATTGCTTAGTAAACCTTCTTTTCCTGCCCCCCACCCAGGACCCCTCCCTCCGAGGGATCTTCCACTACTCAGGCAATGAGCAAATGACCAAGTATGAGATGGCCTGTGCGATTGCGGACGCCTTCAACCTGCCCAGCAGTCACCTGATACCGGTGAGAGGCACACCCCCTGACATAGCGCTTGCTATGTGACCTGACAATTAAGTGATTGAAAGAGTGTTTTTTTCCATTGTCAAATTATTGTCACTGTGTGACAGAGTAATGAAGCAGTCTGTAAGTATCCACCACTCACCTTAATCTTACGGTATATTTCTGGCGACGTCCTTCCAGATCCAAATTCTTTGATGGCGTCGTGAATGGAGACATTAATTAGATGTTAGTTCACGTTCCCCTGTGTGTATTGTTAGACAGTGTGTCAGATTTGAATTTAACACAATGGTCCAGTGTTCATGTGTTTCCGTGCCGCATGGACTGCCTGGCGCTGGTGTACGTTACGTAATTTGTATTCCTGTACCTGGGGCAGCAGGCAGCTTGGAGGTTAGAGATGTAGTTCCTGTGCCCTGTAGTTCCTGTGCCCTGTAGTTCCTGTGCCCTGTAGTTCCCGTGCCCTGTAGTTCCCGTGCCCTGTGGTTCCCATGCCCTGTAGTTCCCTGCATTGTTGCTGTCACTCTGTTCTCCCTGCCCTTCCCGCCACTTCCTGTAGCTGACGGAGCAGCCTGCGGGGGCAGGCGCCCAGCGACCCCACAACGCCCAGCTGGAGTGCTCGCGGCTCGAGTCGCTGGGCCTGGGGGTGGAGCCGACGCCCTTCAAGGTGGCCGTGCGCGACAGTCTCTGGCCCTTCCTCTACGACAAGCGCTGGCGCCAAACCGTCTTCCACTGAGGGGCCAGCCAGTGGCGGTGACATGCACGTCCTCGGGACCACAGCGGCGAGACCCGCCCGGACGCCGGTGGCCTCTGACTCCTGGTTTTCTTGAAAGTGTTCAGCTCCTATTTTCTTCCTCTTTCATTTCAATGAGCAAATCAGTTGTGATTTGTGTGGATTTGTCAATTTATTTGTTTTTGCATCGTTGGCTGTGGCTCCAGCTACTACTGAACCACCTTCGTTTCCACAAAAACAGGGGCCTCCTGAGAGCCGGACCTCCTTTTTCCTTAGTAGGTAGAATTACGTTATGTTTTCTGTGCCCCGGGTCCAACTCAGGCAGTGACGTGGTTAAGTGTTTAAAAGTCAGCCTACAGCTGTTGAGAAACTTGGTGTTCGTTGTCGGCAGAAAAGCTAGTTGTGCTGCAGACTCTCAGTGAAACAAACATATCTGTCGCACTGGAAGAACAAAGCAGAAACTAGCAAAGATGCGTTTTGCTGTTTGAGATGCAGGAATTACAGTTTCGACAGTACCAATGGAAATCGGTATAAATTAGCTACCAGCTGTGTAAGGCGGAGAGAAATTGTCACTCTAGTAAGCGTGATTAGCGTCAATCATAATTAATCATTAATAATGGCTTATTATCCAGACTGCAGATGTTTCTGTTTGATTGCACAAGTTACTGAAATCAGGCCTGGAAGCTTCGCAAAACCCATCTTCGTAATTTGACTTTGTTGGACCCCTAGATGGTACACCGAGGTTCCCGAGAAATCTGGCGCGAAAAGAGCTGTTGTATCATAATCTGAGGTTATTGCCGAAAGAATGTGTTTGATCAGTATTTTTAAGGTGACTGTAAGAAGAATGTATGGTACAGTTAAATAATCCTTGACTGTTTTTGGTGTACGTGCAACATGCTTTGCCTTGTTTGTGCGAATTGAAAACTGTTTTTTTTTTTTACTTTTGAAAACACTGGTGAAAATACATGTAAAACACGTAACTGAAATGAACCTTTACTTAAACCTGTATTCCATTAAGCCACTCCAGTCAAAAATCAGTGTGCGTTTAACTTGGCTGACAAAATCCAACCAATGTATCATACGGGACTTTTCTGTTGGAATCTGCTCGTAATTGTTTCTTCATTAAATTTTCTTCCAAACATGATTGTCTCAGCAACATCATACCCTTTTGTTGGTCAGTGGTGGGGGACTCGTACTGGTGGATTTTGAAAGCATTTGATAAATCCATCTGTTTTCTGAAACCGCTTGTCCTATTCAGGGTTGTGGGCGGGTCCGGAGGCGCAAGGAAGGGAACGACCTAGGATGGGGAGCCAAGGCGAACAATACACACCAGTCACAGTTTGGTAACTTAAATTAGCCAAAGCATGTTTTTGGACTATGACATGGGGAGAACATGCAGAGGCCTTGCACCCTGGTCCCAGAGATGTGTGGCGACAGTATTAACCACAGCACCATCGTGTTGCCTGGTGTATTTTATAAATCATCTGATAAAACCAGAATGACAAAGGATGCGTCATCTATCACCTCCCATCTTCTCAGTCTGATACTTATTTTCTGGTTTCTGCTATTTATGCTGGTAGCCCAGTACTTTCTACAAGATTGATGGTTTTCTTTCCTATCCAGTTACAGACTGCAGACTCATTTGTGACCTCAGTGGACTCTTCCCGCCCCCCCAGATGATGTGACTGACTGCTAACCCCGTGTCGAGACCCCTTTCCATTTTTACATTCCTCCTGTCAGTGCCTATTAGGCAACATAGGTGACTTCCTAGGGCGCCATCTTCTGGGGGGGAACTGGCTTAGCAAGCCGATATCACATTGTCACTTTTGTCAATGAATTCCTACAAGCTAAAATCCCCTCTCGTTTAGTCCTGAGGGCCAATTTAATTCTACAAAGATATCTGAAGATTTTACTGCTGTTTTGTCTGACGGGCATTTATTGTGAACGGTTGAAAGCACCTACAGCAATAGTTCTGCTGGACTGCAAGTAAACATCTCTGGAACGTGTGGCAAAACCTCGCTGCATTTCTGAATCCCTTCTGGATTTTTTTTGCCAGGTGCTAGTGATGCAGGACAACCAATGTAAACATCCACCTTGTTAAAATGTTATTTATGATCGTGTTTAATCAGCAACATACAGTGTGTAACCTCAGTTCAAAGAAACAAACTGCAACGTTTAATATTTTGTTTATTGGAAGTAAACGTCACATTTTTATAGTAGTAATGGCAGCTATTGGTTGGACATCCCATAATAAACCAGCTCCTGTCAGAAATCATCAGTGCACAAAACTCGATAGCTTGAAAAGTGTTCTACAGTGTAGTGTATAGATAGCTACACACTTACATACAGTTATATTTAGAAAAACAGGTTTCACAGTTTCAAAGACTTTATTGAAAGTATAAACGATTTCAAAACACTTTACATATTTTTTTTTTTTGTTTGTGACTAATTTGCCTGGCAGGAAATTAAAATAAAGGCAGACTGTCATCTGTGCGTCCCAGAAAATAAAATGAAAAAAAAAAACATATGTCCACGAGGTCATTAAATAATATAAGCGACTCTTTAATGATTGTCATAGAGTACGAAGAACACAAAACAATAAATAGCTGTCAGTAAACATAAAAAAAATAAATGGTTCTTATTACTTCTTTTTTCATTGAGGATTTACTTCCGGGTTCAACTGTACATAAGTGCTCAAGTAGTGACCTTGCCATTGCACCTTCACCAAAGGCAAAAAGAAGAAAACCATTTATGGTAAATTTGACTGCAAATATAGCCACAATTTTGAATATTTAAAGTTAAAAAATGTTTTTGCAGTGAATCTTTTTAGACAGACTTCAAAGAAGTGTGGTTTTTTTTTTTTTTTTTGTGAGAGTTGACCGTGATTTATAGTTGTGGGGCAGTGGGAGTGATCCTTAAGATAGTAACGTGGTTCACTATCACACCACCCCCGCAACTTTAATGTCATTTGTGTTTTTTCAGACCAACCCCCCCCCCGCTTTGATGGGCGCCCTTTCTGGACCTTCAGACCCGGTCAGACGCTTTTAAAAATGACACTGATTGCTGCTCCTTCGGATTAAGTCACGTGTTTTATGATGTGGTTTTTTTTCTGCTTTTTTTTTTTGTTGTTCCTCCAGACCAATCCAGGCCTCACCTCGTTCTGCGCTCGGTCGATTATTGTCCCATCGTCCTGGAGATCCATCAAGGCATCTCACCCACTGCCTCTCGCTTCCCAAAACCCCCGAAAAGGGGCAAAAAAATAGTTTCTTAAAAAAAGGGGGTTTTTTTTCTCCCTTTTTTTCTGAAAAAGTTTTTGTCCTGTTTGTTTTCCACACCTCCGTGCTTTCCCAAATGCTTTGCCTACAACAGTTTGCTTTTCGTGGTTGTAATTTGTGTTTGCCTGTGGTAGCCAGTGAATTTTATTTATTTATTTTTTTACGATAATTTTTTTTTTCCCTTTTGAAAAGTCCCTGCAGCTGTCAGAGTGTGCCCGCGCCTCTTCTCCTTAGGAGAGTAAAGTACGGCTGGCTTGTGCTCTGTTACCTCCTGCCCATCTCGTTCTGTCGCAGAAACTGGATGTTGCTGCTGCTGTCGGCCAGCTCGGGGTACTGCTCTGCGGGCAGCACGTAGTACCCGTCGTAGCCTTGCACCTTCCCTGTGCTCAGGAGCTGCTGCCTCTCCCCGTCTGTCCATAGGCGCGTGCCCTCCTTGCCCTCGCGGGCGCGCTGCTGCTCCCGCGTCCACGCCTGTGACAGCGCCCTCTGGCGGGCCGTCTCCAGCAGGCGCGTGCGCTCCTTGTCCGCCACGTCTGCCGCCAGCCCGTAGCGCACGCTGAGGCACAGCGCCCCGGCGCGGAGCTCCACCGTGGCCCCGCGCCGAGACCGGCCACTCACCGTCACGTTGATGCCGCTCTCCAGGGTCTTGTGCCCGTTGGCCAGCCCCAGCGCCAGCAGGTCCCCGTCCACCGAGCCCACCTTGATGAAGAAGTGCCAGTCACAGCCGTCCTGTGTGTAGTGTGTGCCCTCCAGGTAGGTGGCGCCGCTGAGCACCTGCGCCACCTTGCGGCCGTCCTCGCTGGCCACGCTGGACACGCCCGTGATCACGTTGCCGTCCTTCACTGCCAGCATGACCCCCCGGCCTGTGATGGGGGCGCTGGTGCCATACCAGTGACCCGGCTGGTCCTGCTTGGTCCGCCGCACTTTGTTCAGCAGCCGCCCCTCCAGTGCCATGAAGGCTCTGTTGTGTCGGTCCGCGGCCTGCTCCACGCCTGTGATCAACTGCGGGGGAGTGGTGTAGGAGGGGGAATATGGACAATGAGGGGTGGAGGAGGTGGGAGTATGGTTGGAGTATGGGGGAGTTATGGTGTAGCGGGGTGGAGGGGAGGTTGGATGGAGAGGGGAGAAAGAGGAGAATGAGTACATGGGCAGAAAAAGATGGATAGAAAATAGAGGATGGAGGGGAGGGGAGTGTGGGGGCAGAGAGACAAGGAGAGAGGAGCACATGCAGAGGTGAGGCATCACTGGAGGAGCAGCATCCATTCCTCTCAGAATACAGCACAGGCCACACTCCCCTGGTACGTATAACATCTAACACCAGTACATACATTTGAAGACCATCTTCAGTGACATTGCAGCCGCTTGCTTACTACACGGGCCCTCTGGAGCTTCCCCGGGTACCGGACTCACCTGAGCATTCTCGCACTCCTGAGCGGCCAGGAGCTCGAAGGGCGGCTCCACGAAGTAGGAGGTGTGTGCGGGGAAGCCGGGGATGATGTTGCTGAGCTTGAAGCCAAACATGACGAGCCAGCTCTTCACATCTGGGAAGGGGAGGAGACGGGTGGAGACGTGAGGGCGAGAGGAGGCCAACAGGAGGAGCTCGGGAACACACACGTTAACCCCTACCCAGCCATAACCTTAACCCTAAGTAACCAAAGAAAATACAAGACTTTTGCCATTTTCAGTTTCTTGAGTTTCCCCTACTGGGGACCGGAAAGACAGGTTTGGTCCCCATAATGTAATACATACAGCACCACACACAGACAGGGGAAGGCTGCTCAGACCCTTCTCAGATGCTAATTGCAGCTCTTATCTACAACATATTTGTAATATGAGATAATCGCGATGCTGGTGAGAGGCGTGAGAATGTCCTTAAATGGAGATAAGCTCCCACACCGATCACGACCACACGAGTAAGAATATGCACAATATGCAGATTTCCCAAAGAATAAATTACCATTACCAGGCACCATATAAAGACATTGCCTATTGAAATGGTACATGAATATTGTTAATTTTTATAATGCATTATTAATTCATTACTCAAACAAATAATTAAGCAAAATATAGCCACAGTAGTGAGTGTGTATCAGAAGCTACTTTTATAAGTGGACTGACGGCCCCCATGGTACCTGTGACGTAGTTCTTGATGTCCAGCACGTCACTCAGTGGGTTGTTGTTCTTGAACATGTAGAGGTTAACAGGAGCTGGTTCCTTGCCAATCTTCGACCAGAGGGTATAGTCCGGTGCAGTCCACCGGCCCGCCAGCACGTCGTAGTCCCGCTGGGTGAAGTGCACTAGCTTGGTGAGAGGGTCGTACAGCCCCCCGTGGAAGCCCACCACTAGCTGGAACTCCGGATTGGAGTCGTGGTAGATCTCGCCGTAAGCCGTGTACTGGAGCTGCTTGACCATCTGCCCGTTGCTGCTGAAGACGGAGAGGGGTGTGCCGGTGTTGTCCGAGGCGATGTAGTACTCCTCCCCGCTGCTCACCTCCATGGCGAACAGATGGCCTTGCAGGTCGTAGTAGAGCGAGGTGATCTCCGAGCTGGAGTGGTTGAACATGTGGGTGACGCGGGTCGGGTCGTTTAGGTCTGCGTAGAAGAACTGCAGGTGCTGGCCCAGGCTGGACTTGCTGGACACGCGTCTGCCCAGCCCATCATAGCTGTACTGGACCCGCCAACCCCCAGAGGCTCGGCTGTAGGCTCGTACCAGCAGCCCTTTGGAGTTGTAGTCAAAGAAGTCCGTGCCGCGCTGGTTGAGGAAGCCGTCCTCGTCTATGTGGTATTGCACGTCGCCCAAGCGTGTGATGCGGTCCCGCAGGTCGTAGCGCAGAGGCAGCAGGCGAGCACTGTTCCCAGGGTTCAAGAGGTGCAGGTTGCCATTGAGGTCATAACTGTAGCGCCATGCCGACCAGTTGTTGACCTTCACGCCACTGAGCTGGCCGTCGCCATCGTACTCGTAGCGGTACTGCGTGGTGTTGGCGTACGGGCCGATCTTGAGCTCCCGCTTGATGACGCGGCCCACGCTGTCGTACTGGACAGTCATCCAGTACATGAGGGAGCGGAAGATCTCATACTGCACCTCCTTGATGCGCCCATGGGTGTCAAAGTGCTTGGTGAGCGTCATCACGGCTGTGGTGATGATCTGATTGATGTCATAATAAATGACGCCGAATTTGCCAAAGTGCTCGATTTTGCCCGAGATCTCGTCGTAGCGATACAGATCCACCGGGAGTGGCATCTCGCTGATGACGGGCTTCATGCTGGCAACCCGGAAGCTGTTGTCGTGGTACGTGTAGTCAAAGCGGGCATTCACCATTCCTTCCTCGGAGAAGCGGTAGATCTGCTTGTCAATGAGCGGGCCCATCTTGCGATAGCGGATGGTGCAGGAATAGCCGCCGCTCTGCAGGCTGACCATCTTGAGCACACCAGAGGTGTCGTCGTAGCCAAAGGTGACAGCTGTGCTGTCATACAGAACCTCAGACAGCTTGCCTAGCTTGCCGTACTTGTAAAGGACTCTCCTGCCGGTGCCTAAGAAGAAGGTGGCCCGTGGCCGTCCATCTTGGCTGAAGTCGTGGATGACAGAGGCATTGCTTTCTGGTGGATTGTAAATGTTGCGGATGTAGCCGATGGAGACGTGGGTGGACATGGTGTGCCGAGCAATGCTGGGCATGGTGACGGAAGTGATGAAACCAGAGGTGTCAAACTCAAAGACGTACTGCCTCTGGGTTTGAAGAAGCAACACCATGGACTGCAAAAAAAACAGCAGGAAGACATCATCATCATAGCTGAGATGTTCACATGCCAGCTAGTCAAGGCTTTGTAAAGACCAGCAGCTAAAACTTGCCTTGTCCAAGTAGCTGAAGCTCCACACCTTCCCGTCTACAAACGAGCGTGAGACGATGCGTCCGAGGGAGTCGAACTCCTTCTTCTCGCTCATGCTGCCCCGCTGCAGGCCTAGCAGCTGGCCGTTGGGTGCATAGGACACGTTGACCACGGCCAGACTGCTGCTGGGGAGCCACATGGCCGGCCGGCCCTGCACGTCGTACATGACGCGCAGCATGAACTTGCGGTGGTCATCATAGATCTTCTCTGTGCGGGTGTTCCGGTCGAAGTCTATCGAGAGCAGGTTCCTTCCGTGAGCCTGTGGAGTTTGCGGAGGGGACCCCAACTCATTACTGGATACCTCATTGCCTCTAAACAGAAGGACTAGTCATCAAACTAGCACCACGATGATACTCTGAGGTGAGGAGCCCTCCGTAGAGCGATCAGTGGAGCTGTGCCAGGATTAACCCGCCCTACTCACCCGCAGTTTCCGGCCAAACACGGTGACTTTGCCCTTAGCCTGCTCCTTGCGGAGCCTCCACTCGATGGAGTTGAGGCCGTTGTCGGTCGGCAGCGTGATGTTACGACGCCCGATGGTGGGGCTGACAGCTCCGACGAGGACGTGAGGCTCCGTGTGGAAGCTCATGCCCATCCCGTTGGCGTACATCACTTGCAACGAGCCATTGTAGCAGAACTGGTAGCTGTTTCGGACTTGGTCTGCGAGGGGGAGAAGACCGGAAAAAGCAGAGTGGGCTTCATTTTACTTCAGATGTTCTCAAACTAAACTAAAAATGATCCTGTCTATACTCTCTGCCGAGCGCTTCTGTAATTGTGATGGAATTAAATACTTGGAATTCACTCTCGTCGTCTCTCAAAATAAGGAAAACCAGCGTTTATTTCATTAGCTAATAAAATGGATTTAAGGAATTGAATGTATCGCAAATGCCACAGCTGAATCACAATTAAACAACATGCCCTTCAAAACAAAGTGAAGCTTTGGGACAGGCTCATTGCATGCTGGGAGTCCACTCTGGCCGTGAGTGTACAGAGAGCTGTGAGCCCAGAGCAGGAAGCCAGCTTTATATGCAAATATATATATTTTTTTTATTGACGCCCGGAGGCAGTTTCTCATAATTCTCGAAACCCCCGTGTCATCACGAAGTTACAGAGCAGAAATTTAAAATGAACGCTTGGCATCGCCGCCATCCCTGGCATCAAAGGCTGTTTGAGTCTGGTAGAGAGTGACGGGGTGTGTTTACGTAGGTGGCCTCGGCAGGTGGTCGTGTTGTCTGTGTTCTGTGAGCCATCGATTCAAATGCAAAACCGAATTCGAAATGGGGATTTCGCAAGTACAAGCCTGAGATGCCTGTTTACAAATTTAGGCTAATCAAAGAATTAAAATTCCACTAACAACTACTGAAAAACATTAGCTTTTCGCAGGGAACATACGGAATGAGCCTGGAACCGTTTGGAGCTAAATGATTTATGCAGTCCTGTCTTCTAAAAACATCATCGCTGGGCTAATTCCAAAAACATTTTCACAGGACAAATCATCCATCCATCCATCCATCCTACTGTCAGCCAGGGATACACAGGTGCCCATCATCCATCCATCCATGATCTTCAGCAGGGCTGCTCGACTGAACCGGTCTTCTGCTTCCAAATATGATTTAAGGAATGGTGGAAAAACAAATTCACTTTTAAATATGTGACAGTGTTGTAAAAGCGTTTGGATCTTCACCTTGCACCACGGTATATGACGCCTCCACGGAGGACAGGTTGGTGACGATGCTGACGTCGTTGTCCCTCTTGGAGCTCTCGATGTCGATGCTGATGGAGCGCTCGATGTCGTAGTGCAGACTGATGACCACGCCCGTAGGGTAGGTGACGTTGGTCAGGTGGCCCTCGCTGTCGTACCTGCACACCGGGGAGGTGACAGAACATGCCTCAGCTCCCCTCCCAACACCCGGCAGATCAGGGCTCGGGGTCTGAGGCGGCGGCGAGGAGCCGGCGCCCGTCACACGTTTGTCACGGGTTGTCACATCCCTCTCCTGGCGCGCGATCGGGCCACACGGCGAGGGACCTCTAACAGTCTCTGTGTGTCAGATCAGGGATGAGGCGCAGGCAGGAAGGGACAGGTGGCAGAAGGAGAGGAACTAGCAATATATAGCCTGTGAGCTGTATATGGGAAAAACATGGAGGCTTCTGGATTTTACAGTGTGCTGTGAATTAAAACAAGCTCTGAGGTCAAATTATCACACCGGCAACTACTAATGTCAGCCAGGGACACACAGGGCTGAACACTTTACAGTTTAGTACCAGACTTTCTACTGAGCCAGTGGGCAGGATTATCCACCCGCCGTCTAATGCAGTGCGGAAGCACTGGGTGCGCGGCTGAGACTCTCTGGGTAGGATGCCAGTCCATCATAGAGTACATACACACTCACACTTTGGGCAATTTTCCAGTTCACCTAATTGCATTTTTTTGGACTGCAGAAGGAAACCAATCTGACTTGGGGAGAACGACAACAGACACAGACACACACAGACACGCAGATGACTGTATTCATATCTTTGTGGGGACTCTCCATTCATTTCTATGGGAAAAACCTTAAACCCAGCAATGACAACCTTAACCCCTACCCAGCCCTAACCTGAACCATAAGGAACCAAACAAAATACACGATTTTGGGCCTACAACAAACTCTGATCCAACCAATGGCATCAGCCGTGTACTCTGGTCATGTGATCATGTAACGCGGCACAGCGATAGGCAGGAATATAGCTAAAATGCAATGCTTTCAAAGCTGTGGAAGAACTATGGATGGGAATGACGATATGACACGTGGATCATCTAACAGCTGGAAACAGCCTCCATCAAAGGAGGTGCTGTGCTTGAAACAAGGTTTGTTTTCACACAAATCTGATGCGCGAATCCGATGCTTTGTAGGAATTACCTCTGCTTTACGTCGTATCTCATGCTAATCTGCTCATGTCGTACCAAAGGCTTTCCGGGGACTCATTCTTACAAACATATTACTGTAACATATCAATTTCCTCTGTTTTTAAAACCAGCTTGAAAACAGCTTCATTAACTAAACTGTCGATTTTGCCTCTGAGATCGTTAATCAGTTTTATTTATTTCTTCAATAAACAAAAGCATTTAATTAAATCCAGGGAAAGAGTTACTGTTCAGGGAAAATGGTAAAAAAAAAAAAAAAAATCATTAAATCAGAGCAACAAGTGACAATTTTAATATAACTAAAAATTAAGGTGATGTGACCACTGTTTCCCGAAGTGGTCCTTGGAAACCCGCAAACTGTCACATTTTTGCTTCCAGTGACAAAACAATGCAAAATGCATGTGGACTCCCTGGGTGGGAGCAAAAATGTGGACAATTCGCGGGTCCTTGAGGACTGGGCTGGGTAACACTGGTCTACACAAAAAAACACACAACGGTGCCGGAATTTGCATCGCAACATTTTTTTTTTCCCTTCAAAAACAATTCAGTTACGTGCAAATGGGCGATTGTGTCCGGTTGTATTTTACTATGAAAACTCATACTCACTCATAGAAGGTGGTCCAGCCCGTCTCCTCTGCCTTAGATGCCAGAAGACCTGTGTTTCCGTTATAGCTCAGCAGCGCCACCTCGCGGTTGAGCGCGGAGACGGAGCGCAGGCTGCCGGCGGGGTCCAGGCCCAGCGTCACCACCTGGTTCTCCGGCAGCAGGACGAGGCGCAGCAGACCGGCGCCGCTCGGACCCGCCCCGTCTCGCCGCACGCGCACCGTGTTGTTGCAGTTGTCGGCCACGGCGGCTAGCTCGCCGTCAGAGGCGTAGGAGAAGTTGTAGAGCGTCTCCCCAGTGATGAGGCTCACCGTCTGCAGGTGGAGGCCTTCCTCGTCGAAGACGTACAGCTCCTGCTCGTGGGGTGAGGCCACCTGGTACTGGCCGGTCGGCGTCGGGTGCGGCCAGTTGGGGCGCACGGCGCGGATGCGGATGTTGTTGAGGTCGGCGATGAAGAGCGTGCCGTCCGGTGACACGGCCAGCGAGGTCGGCGAGTTGAGGCGGGCATCGGCGGCATAGCCGTCATCGCCGTCGAAGCAGTTGCAGTTGACGTCGTTCTTGCAGTCGCAGTCAGACGCCGTGCCGGCGAGCAGGGAGATCTCGCCGCCCGTGCTGACCTGCCGCACGCGGTTGATCTTCTTCTCGTCCGTCTCGGCCACGTAGAGCACGCCGGCGTGCGAGACGGCGATGGCCGTGGCGCTCTCCAGCGCCGCGTGGATGGCCAGCTTGCTGAGCGAGTAGTCGATGCCGGGCACCTGGCAGTGCATGGGCCGTCCGGCCACGATGCTCACCTGGTGGTTCTCGGTGATTCGCAGGATGACGTTGTTCTCCAGCACGTAGAGGGAGTTGTCGATGGGATTCACCGCCAGGTCGGTGGGCCACTCCAGGCGGACCTGAAGATGGAAGGTGCCGGCGACCTCCGTTACAGGCGGATTCCTCGGGATAATCGAGCGAGAAGTGGAGGAGGGGCGGCACTGACCTGGCTGACATCCATACTGGCGTCGCAGCTGAGCGGCCGCACCGCCGTGAGGTCGTTGGTCCTCAGCAGCGTGGAGATGATGCCGTTCTGGTCCACCTTGCGGATCATGGTGGCGTCCACGAAGTACATGAGGCCGTTTTTGTCAACGGCGATCCCTGGCGACGTGGGAGTTGGGGGCTTAGTGCAACAATCACAGTGTATTCATATACTTATGCCTGTGTGCGCCAATGTTTGAACACGCTCTAATAATTATTACCAAGACATCAACTCGTGCAGAAGAAGGAAATCCCAAAGTGAGAATACGGTCGGTCTACGTAAAACTTCACTGGCAATCCTGCGCGTCCGGCAGAGCGGCGTTCAAACGGCTGTAACTACTATCTGCTGCTTCCCACTGTCGAACCCATGGCAAAGAGACTTGGCTGGGAAGTAAAACGGCTTGGGCAGAATCGTCAGCGTAGCGTTTGTAAGCCGCTAAGCCAAGGGGTGTCATACTCCTTAATTAATTAACCTTTCTCGCTTCAGTTGAACTCGTAATGCATTTGTGGAGAGTCTCTCATTTTTCCCCCCAATACCCCCCAAGTATTTTCGTGAAACTACATCTAAAAATGTTTTTGAGTAATTTTTCTAATGATTTTACCCTTTCGCTCAGCGAATTCAGTAAACGTCCATTATTTCCTCTAATCTCCTATTACTTTTGTCATTCTTAACCCTCGAACAAGTAGCCTATAAATAATTAATTAAGCTAAATTACATTCGAGTGTCACAGTGAGCCAACGAAACGGACGGGTATTTTATTAACGGAACGGAACCAAATCCAATCTTCAGTTAATAATCTGTTTTGACAGAACTGACAATGATGGTGAGTCATCGATTAATGTGCCTCTTCGGCACTTTAAACCTCGCGATCGGCTCAGAATTATTCATCCCCCAGTAAAGCAGCACTTTATTAAGAGCAGGGGCAATTCTACCATTTTTTTTTTAAGATGGGGGGGTCCATACGCTCCCTGGTTAAGAGCACGGAATTTGAGCAACTCTGCTGTAACCCATCCAGACCGAGGTATTTGGAGGAATCCATGCTAACAGGCCTGCGCTTTCCCCGTTAGTCCTGGAGAGCGCGGACTGATGGGTAACAAGCAGGGGTCATGTGCGGGTGAGGGGGGTGGGGGTGCGAGTATGGGGGATCGCCCAGGCTGGTGGCGGGAGGTACGGGGGAAGCAGATGGTGCCAGGATGCCAGGCGCTGACACGCTCAGCATCCGGCAGCAGGACTGGGCCGTGACAGGTGTGCGCGGGCAGGTGACGGCGGGGCCAGACAGACACGTGCGGGTCGCTCTCCTCGTTCCGCTTAACACCGGCAAATTACCCGCCGAGCTGCAGGCATCGGCACGCTCCGGCAAAAGGCGAGAACTTTTACCCGGGCTATAAATTCCCCACAGAGCTGCGATAATCCCCGCCGTTTCCGAGCCACGCTTTTAATTTCATTAAACGATCTCAGATGTTGCTCAGCTACCAGAAGAGTCGCAACCCGCGGATTCTAATCTAATTCTTTAATCGTTAATGTAATGAGCCTCCGGCCTTAAATCCCGCCCCACGCCTCACCTCGTGGGCTCATGAGGGTGGCCTCAACGGCTCTGCCGCCGTCCCCACACCGGGCCTCGTCGAAGGGCACGCACTGCTCCCCGGTCCCGGCGACCACCTCGGTGTTGTCCGACAGCGGCCTCGCTCCCGTAAGTGAGCGCGCCCGGAAGATCTGCCGCGAGTTGGTGTCCGACAGGAACAGCGTCCCAGATACTGGGTCCACGGCCAGGTAATACTTGTGTGCTGGGTTGCTGCTGCAATAAAAACACACAGACGCCGGACGTCACCAACAAGTCCCGCCCCTTTCCTCCGCCGTTTCCCAACACCTTACAGCAGGGGTCTCAAACTCCAGTCCTGGGGGAGCGGAGCCCTGTGTAGCTTAGTTCTTTCCCTCTTCCACCACAAATGATTCAGCTCAAGAGCTGTGTGGTAATTAGCACAAGGAGTTGAATCAGGTGTGATAAACGAGGGTGAACCAAAAACTGTGTAGGGCTGCGGCCCCCCAGGACTGGAGTTTGAGACCCCTGCCTTACAGAAAGATTATGCTTATTTCCCCCAGCAGAGGGGGAAAAAAAACACGCACAGCTTAATACATATCAAAGGAAATGTCATGGTTACGATGGTAAACAAAGCCAGATGCACCTTAAAAGAAAAAGTCGCACAAACACACACGCTCCCTTACGCTCCGTCAGAAATGGGACACCCCTCATTCCACGCCGCGATGATGAGTGAATTACCGCATGGCTCTGTCAGTGCTGAAGTGAGACGGAGGGACTTGTTAACATCCCTAACGCGCCACTGGCCACACGCCGCTATGAATGATCATGGAGAATCAATGAATCGTGATGATGTCATCATCGGAACTGCTGAACTCGCTTCAGCTGAACGACTTACCTGTGTCTGAAATCCTTATTTCTTGAAGACAAAGAATAGAGAAGAAAAACAGAAGTTAGTTCAAGCAGAACAGACTATAAAGATGGGCAGACAATATAAATTAATAGCAAACATCTGGGTAAAAAAATTGCTATTTAAAGAGAACTAACCCACTGGAAATTCTTTGGGTGGGGTGAGATCTAATACCTGTGGCTTAGAATATCTATGCAATCATAGATACAGAAAATACAGAAGGGGCATAGAAACACCAGGACGCAATGTGTCCCCTTATATACAGCAGGTCTGTGAGTTTGGACACGATCCCTTAGCAGGAACCTGCTTCACTGCAGTCTTTCAAACTCTTGGGGGTGCTTGCCTGCCCCCCCCCCATCAAGGCACCGCAGCCCACCTGAGCTCCAGGATGGCGGTGGTGTTGAGGGAGGGGTAGACTCTGCGCACAAAGTTGAGGTCGCCGACGTAGAGGCTGCCGTCGATCCCGGTCGCCAGGCCCACCGGCGCCAGCAGCTTATTGGCGTCGGCCACGCCGTTGCAGCTAGGGCAGGAGATGCTGCGCCGCCGCCCGTTACCCATAATGCTCGTGATGACAGGCGGCTGCTGTGATACGAAGACGTTTTCCCCGCTGCCCTTGTGTAGTATCCCTGTAGGGGGAGCAGCAGTCCCAGTTTTTAGGAAACGCCCGCATTTAAACCATGCATGTGTCATGTGACCAAAAGCAGTGATGCTGCACGCTGTGCTGCTGATTGGCTGGTATCGATTTTGGGTTGTTGCATGACCTCACTGGCTGCTTTCAGGACGGCAAACCCATCTGCTTGGGTTTTTTTTTTTTTTTAATCGGTGCCTCGTTTAAAGGCAGCCAGGATTAAGCATTTTTATATTAATTGTCTTTTTCTGCCAGATGGCACTGTGTTACCCGGGGAAGTGAGTAATGGTGAATAAACACCATCCACGACCGATTAAATGCGGCATGTGCTGCACGGTGGAATGCAATGGTGCTCTCGGATGCAGGACTTTCTCCTAGTTCTTCGGGAAGTGACGGCTTTGACCACAGGCTAGTCCCCTGCGTTCTGGCCTACGTGTGGGGGCGGGGCTTGAGGGCCAAGGCTCATACCGCTGCGGATGTTCAGGACGTGGTGCTTGTCCAGGGACCAGCCGCCCAGGTGGGAGGGCACCAACTCGAACCCCTGCAGCAGGACTGTCCGCTTCTCCCACAGGATCAGGTTGGGACACGTCTCGTACTCGTAGCCAACGGACACTGGGGAGCGAGAGCGAGATCTCCGTGGATACGTTGCAGCGATGCATTTAATGCAATCAACGGGATTCCTAACTTCTCTCCAAGAAAGCTCAACAGCAGATTCTTCTCAAAAAGTGCCACCACAAAGACAGCAAGAAACACACACACACATCCTCTGTTAGAAACTTCCAGAGACTCCCCGGCGGCTGTCACTTTCAGTCAATGAACGATTCCAAATCCCACTCCACCAAAAAGAAAAAATTATGAAAAAAATAAAACAAGGTCTATGCAGTTTGTAGGCATTTTCAGAAGATTTGTGCCCACGAAACAGCAGCAGTCTGGGCGCAGCCTGCGTTTCAGGGACGGCAGATTAATAATGTATGAATGAACATGATTTATACAGCGTCAGCTCTCCAGCTCCTGGCAGAGTCCATGTTCAGCGCTCGTCTCATATTCACTCTCAGGGCCCTGGATCCAGCAGCCTGGCATCTCTGCCTGTCCCACAGCCCTGGAGCAGACTGGACCAGAACCCCATGCCGGGCCCTGAGCGGGCCGATACTCTCACAATGTCACATGGGTTAAATGCGGAGGACACATTTCGTTGTGTTGCGCTGTGTTATATCAACAATTAAACACTTTCACACGCACACAAACAGTAGGACATAAAATGCTCATGAGGTAGAGCTGTTCTCCTTGTCCGGACATACCGATGTTTACCATGCTAAATTACTGGACTGGATATATTTTTAAATTACGCTCTGCATGTGGGTTAGACCGCTGCGCCTGTGATCGGAAGGTCGCTGGCTCGAATCCCATGCTCGGCAGAGTAGCCACATCTCAGCACTCTACCCATTTTGGACAAGACCCTTAAACCTCTCCTCCCCCTCCAAAAATGCTCAGGGATCCTGGATGAATGAACCCGACCCCAAGGTTCATTTTCACCTCACGTTTGTGAGCAAGATGGGAAATGTCAATAATAACATTCTATTTTACTTGCTGTTGTACATATGGCAAATAACGCTTCATTTCCTTCAACTACAAAAACAAGTACAAAAACAATCTTTTCATTCCAAAAAATAAAAATAAAATACAACCCCCATCCCTAATCAATAATTATAACACATGATTAATTCACAGGGCATGAATGTTAACATGAATCGGGATTCCAGGAGCTGTACGGAAACATTGAAGTTTCAGGTCATCATTAAGAGAAGCTGTGGAGATGATTCGCCCCCCCACACCCCAGCAATACTCACCGACAGCCTCCGCCAGCCCGTAGACCTTCTGGCCGTAAGCATCCGTCTTGCCCCAGATGAAGGTGTAGGCCAGGTTGGGGGACGAGTGGAACCACTTCTGGAAGAGGTGGCCCTCGACGGCCACCATGAGGTGCACCTTGGTGAGGCTGAGGGGCACCAGCGCCTGAGTCATGATGATCTTCAGCAGGGACTTGTAGCCCGGCGCCCGCGAGCTCAGGTAGCAGAGCTTCAGGCTGGTGCCGGGAATCTCCACCTGCTCATGGAGCACCTGCAGTCCGACGAGGAAGAGGAGAGAGATGCGAGACATCGCTGAAGACCAGTTCCAATACTAAGAACAGAAGTACAGAGGATGGTAAAAATCCTCAGATATCATTCTTGCCCTGCCATCAAGGATACATCAGTTGCATCCTTGCCAAACATGTCCAATCCCATAATTCATTGCGGCCCAAGTTTGCAAGACCGGTCTTGCCGAGACCACAAGTACAATCTTCGCGTTCTTGGTACTGAGAGACACCTAGAGATGCCGTGTCTAAGGAGGAGTTTGGAGAACATCACCCCCACATACTTGAGTTTCGGGGATGATGGGCTTCTCCCCCGGGTGGGAGCTGTAGAAGGAGGACAGCGGAGAGGCCACCACCACGGGGTCGGGCCGCGCGAAGCCGCTCAGGTCACAGCCGGGGATGGTGTTCTCCTCCGTCTTCAGCACCAGCGTGTCCATGGCGTAGAAGCTGTTCCAGGGCAGCCAGACGGTGCGCTCCTGGCTCAGGAAGGGGGCACGCTCGAAGTGCAGTGTCAGGGAGCCCCCACCATTGGCTACGAGGTCAAACCTGGGCAGAGTAATGGGGGAGAGTGAGCTTGAAAACCTCAAAGAGAGGTTGCTATGAAAACAGGCCTGGTTCCATTGCGGGGGGGCCGGCCCTCACATTATAAGCCTTGCCCACCCCCACCCAGTTACCCGTATGCAAATGCAGTCCCTTCCACATATCACATACATAATCCAGTGTTTCTACACAGCCTGGCAACAATCGGGTTTTGCTCTTCACTGCTGCCTTTTCCATAAAACGGCCTACGGCCTATTTGGTGTGCCGCATGCCTCAGATACAGCAGGCTTGGGTTTCACTAACTGACACTCCTTCATCTGAAGTCCTTTAAAAAGCCGTTCCTCATGTAAATCGCTTTGGCCTGAATGGTGATTAGTAATTCACCGCGAATTACATTTATGTATTTAAACAGCCCTCCGCTGGAAAGAGTTTAAAGGAATAAAAACGGCCCAGCTTTCATCTAACAGTGAGCTTAGTAGGAGTCAGTGTTATAATCGACGGCCATCAATCTTCACAAGAGCCTCATATCAGCCCACACTGCTCACACGCACGCAACTGCCACCACACAGACCAAGGATTACAGGAATTGCACAGTTTCTTACCTTATTTTCCTCAAATATTGATAACGTTTCCTGCATTTTTATCTACTGGAACAACTTGGTCCACGTTATTGGAACGCTTGGTTCGTTAACCTCTTTAATCACTAACTGTGAAACAAGTAGCAGCTGACGATGGTAAACAGCTAATGCTACAAATCAATCTGACTCAAAGTGAATGCTGCTCATTCTTCAGCGCGATTCTCCCTAGTTTAACTAATCGTATTCCCACGAGTCCAAACATATATTTTAGCTCCAGTAACACAAAACAAACAATCCAGGAATAGTGATTTTTTTTTTGCTTTAAATAGCATTACCCCCCGTCCAGGGTTGTTCCCTGCCTCATGCCCATTGCTTCCGGGATAGGCTCCGGACCCCCCGCGACCCAGTAG
>JAODJU010000048.1:5964869-5977429 GCA_026776725.1 Gnathonemus echidnorhynchus
CTAAAATGCCGACTAAAAGTTTCATTCTCAAATTTCACTTATATAGGCGGAAAAACGATAGCAGTAAACATTCGGCAGCCTCTATTCTACAGCATTTTCCACATGGTGACTGCGCTGTATTGTGGCTGCACACCACAAGCCGGCAAACAAGCTCTGTTGCTCTTGTTAGCGCCTAAGTACCTCGGCTGCCCTCACCGTTAGCCCACAGAGAGCCCAGCACTACGGACCAACAGTTCATATCTGCTTTAGGAGGACTCGGGTGTCCTTAGAAGGTCTGGACGACATGTCTCCCGCAGGAGCTCCTGCTCCCCCAACAGTCACATCTCCGTCATAAAGGCGATTCTGCGGGGGCGACTGGCGATACGTCTCGGAGGGGGCGGGGGAAAAATGCCCGTCCTCGCCGATGTATTTACATGCATCTTAAAGGGTAAAATATGGAAGGTGAGGCCCAGACCATCATGGTGTTCCTCACATTCTGGTGGCTGCAGTAAATGCAGACTTTCTGGCGGTTTCACGTGAAGTTGGACCTGTGGATATTCGGACGCATGCGGCACACGGAAGAAGAAAATAAGGGGAGACCTTCACAACTAAACGGGAACATCTGATGGTGGGGCTCCTTGAGAATAATGAGTGAAAGTGAGCAGTAGAATGGAGAATGGAATGGAGAATGGAAGAAAAAGCTCCTTCCATCATCCTGTTCCTTTAAGCTCCTCAACTGCCTGCATTCTTGCTTGAGGACCATCTCTTCCAAGCCACTCTCCTGAAGGCCCTCGCCTTCACTCTGTTTCTTCTCCGCTCCTCCCTTCCCTTCACAAACGCTGCCAGGTACATTCGGAGATAAAATGAGGCAAAATGTACAGGAACTGTGTCCAGCTCAGGGACATATTTCACAAGTGTCCCGGCACTGAGAAATGTGTGAGGTTGCAAAGCCAAGCAGATGCCCTGGACTGAAGCACTGGGGGGGGGTTCATAAGGCTGGGGGCCAGGGGTGGAGAGCTCAGGTCCGGAAAGTAAAAATACCAAGATTTTTTTCTACTAACCAGTTGAGTAAATGGACTGCATTTATATAGTGCTTTTCTACTCCTATGAGTACTCAAAGTGCTTTACAACTCATGCCTCACACTCACCCATCCACACTCACATTTATACACCGGTGGTGGAGGCTGCCATGCAAAGTGCCAACCTGCACACCAGGAGCAATTTGGGGTTCAGTGTCTTGCTGAAGGACACTTCGATGGGGTCAGGAGGAACCAGGGCTTGAATCTGCAACTCTCTGGTTGCCGAACGATAGCACTACCTCCTGCGCCACCATCTTCCCCGTATAAAGAGTCATAAAGAGTATAAAGAGTCACATTCACAAAATACAGACCTGTTTGGCTGGAACATAATCTTGGTCTGGATTTTTACTTTCTGGACCTGAACTACCCACCTCCGCTGGGGGTCTCCTCGTGAAATGGTCCCAAAACCAGGCAGCGTTCCTGGTCCTGGGAATGTAAAGAGAGCTCAGTGCCTCTGGCTCTTTGGACCTGGGCAGAGTTCGAGTTTTTGTCGCCTGCTTGATCCATTCCCACCTCCCGTTCTGGTTAATCCCTCTCCGTCTCTCCCTTCCACACAGCCCGTCTTCCTCTTCCTCATTCATGCAAAAATGAAATAAACATTTAAGAATGAAAGGGACACAGATGAGGCAATAAGATCTGACCTGAGAGCCACGCCCCTCATCAAACGTGATTTGAAAATAAATCAAAGAGTTTAAAGATGACGGTCTGAGGTATTTGTGGAGAGAGCCGTCCCAGTGCTGCCCTGGATGTACTTCTCGCTCTCCCCAAGAGGTTCTCCTGTCCAACTTGCGGCTTGCTTTGGAGGACAGCCTGACCCTGGGCGGATGGCAGCTCCAAACCTTCCCCTGCCAAGCGACGCAGGGAGATCAAACCTTGCCTGGAACAAAAGGCTTCTCTGCTTCTGAAGAATCCTATAGAAGTTTCCCATTTATTTAGGGATGGAAGAGGAGGAACTGAACCTTTCCTCGGAAAAAAGACAGCTGGTCCTCTAGTAACCTCCAACTACTGCCTCTGAGATAGCGGGACTGCCTCTGAGATAGTGGTACTGCCTCTGAGATAGTGGTACTGCCTCCTGCTGGGCTCTTTTATTACTGCATGCCTCCTCACATTACACAACAAAACCAGTCCTTCTGTATCTGGATTTAACCAACCTGGTTAAGTCAGAGTACTGGGGATGGGACTAGCTGAGTCTTACACCAGCATGGGGGGGGTCACCTCTAGTCTCTCAGTACATTCAAACTGATTAATTATATCTCTGGGATGCCTCAAAAACCTCATACTCAGGCCTGCAACAAACATGAATTATTAATTGGAAAGGTGTTCGATAAGAAATTCATGAGAGTTCCTCCTGCTTTATGTAATGTTTATGTATAATTTATCTGCTCAAAGTGATGTATGATATTACCTACATAACATCTGAAAGATGTCCGCCACCTTTAGCTGTGCATGAAGGGAAGTCGGGGCTCCAAATGTAATTCCCCTCAAGTCCCTGAACGCCATGGAAACAAGATGATGGGATGTCCTCATCTCTGGAAGAGCGAAGGCTGGTGCTTTCAGCTGCAGGTTAGTGTGTGTGTGCGTGGGGGGGGGGTAGACTGTGATTGGCGTTTTTAGCTTCCAGTTTTCCAGCTTCTTTCCCACTGTTTTCCGGAATGATCCTGGTACATTTCCCTCCCACACCTTCTCCTCTGTCCTCCTGTCATGGCTATGCTCAGTGTTTGTGTAGAAGGCGAGCGTCGAGTCATTCTTTTATGAAGGTGTCCGCTTACTGAGGGACAGTAATAACATTTCTTCAGAGTGATTTTCTTTCACTGTTTGTAGATGCACATGGTCCAGGGTGTCCTCTGTTAATCTGCATTATACACATGGTCCAGGGTGACCTCTGTTACTCTGCATTATACACATGGTCCAGGGTGACCTCTGTTACTCTGCATTATACACATGGTCCAGGGTGACCTCTGTTACTCTGCATTATACACATGGTCCAGGGTGACCTCTGCTACTCTGCATTATACACATGGTCCTTTACATGTTACATGCTGTCCTACATGGCTCTTATGTTACATGATAGCCTACATTTGATCTCTTATGTTACATGACAGTTTCAGGTTGCATGCAAGGCACATGTTAAGCTCTTATTTTACCAGTCTACTAGCTAGACCCTTATGTTAGACACTAGGCTAAACGCTTGGCTCTTATGTTAGACGCTAGGCTAAACGCTTGGCTCTTATGTTAGACGCTAGGCTAAACACTTGGCTCTTATGTTAGACGCTAGGCTAAACGCTTGGCTCTTATGTTAGACGCTAGGCTAAACGCATGGCTCTTATGTTAGACGCTAGGCTAAACGCTTGGCTCTTATGTTAGACGCTAGGCTAAACGCTTGGCTCTTATGTTAGACGCTAGGCTAAATGCTTGGCTCTTATGGTACCTGCTAGGCTAAATGCTTGGCTCTTACGTTAGACGTTAGCCTCTTACAGAATAGCTCCTATGTGCCTTCTACAGGGACTACTGCTGAGCAAACCTTTGCACGGCAAAAGGCTAAAACTCGGGTGGCATTCATACCCAAACACATGCTGGCATTTTGAACTGCTGGTGCCATTCATAAATTAACATCAGCTGAATTGCAATTACTGCGAAAGACGTTGCTACTTGGGAGAGACAAAACTGAAGAGGCAGGCTGATCCTACACATATGAAAACATTTCAAAACATGTCTGAAAGGCATTGAAATCAGGACACGGCACCGCCTCAATAAACGCCGTCATGGAATTAAACTCAAGATAAACCGGACCTCGAAGAGTTAATTCAGTTAAAAACATTGCTTTTAAAACATTCCACAAACATGTATCTCTCATTTTCGCTTGGTCCTGTAAATAATTACACAATGAATAGTCTAATTTGTCACTAAATGAACAAGATTGACCTCAATTACATCTCTAAGTGTTGTGTTTGTAATTGCTGCAGTTGAGGTGTGAATTAAACTTCCTGCAGTGTTTCTCGACTGCATTGTCCCCGAAGACCATTTGAGTTTTTTGGATGGACACCTCACTGTGGTACAGCTAAACCTAGAACCCAGAAAGGTGTAAGAAATTACAATAATTAGAACGTCTATTCCTTGCATAATTACACTTCTTTGGTCCTTTGGTCCCATTAATAGATGCATAGTATGAAGTTCCAATCCTGGCTCTAGACAGATTAGAGTTAATTTATACTTTTAACATCCATATGCCTCCGAATATCTATCCTGCAAATGTATCAAGATGAACAAGATACTTTTGTTATTCACAAAGGGCCTTAAACGTGTTCAGACAACGAACTCACAATTGCTAATTATTTGTTTAATCTCCTTGAACAGACGGCTGAAATTAATCCCTTTTTCTCAAACAGGAGCATTAAAAATACATGTATCTGCTTGAGTTTACATCTCGGCCTTTTTTATGACTCAATTCACAGGCAAAGAGCAGAGAAACAAACAAGGAGCTGCAGATCTCGCTGGACGAGGGGAACGGCGGGGAGAATGGCTGGGAGAAAGGCGAGGGGAACGGTGCAGAGAACGGTGGGGAGAACAGTGGGGAGAATGGTGAATGGAAGAGTGGGGAGAATGGTGAGGAGAATGGCGGGGAGAACAGCAAGGGGAACAGTGTGGAGAACAGTGGGGAGAATGGTGAATAGAAGAGTGGGGAGAATGGTGAGGAGAATGGCGGGGAGAACAGCAAGGGGAACAGTATGGAGAATGGTGAGGAGAACGCCAGGGAGAACAGCAAGGGGAACAGTGTGGAGAACAGTGGGGAGAACAGTGGGGAGAATGGTGAGGAGAACGCCGGGGAGAACTCTGGGGCGATATGCAGCTGATTGCTACAGAAGCCTTCTGTATGGCTAGCGATGCATCTGCACACGTGCGTGTTCACGCTTAGTCTGGAGCAGATTCCAGGAAGCTAGGCGTGCGAGGTGGGGGCACCCAGGACAGGGCAGTGGGGCACTTGCTAACAAACCACGGGCAAATTAGGGACACCCATTTAGCTAATGACCTGTCCTTGGGCTGTGGGTGAAAGCTGGAGTCTCATGAAGAACATGGTAGAATTCTAGTGGGGGGGGGCATCTCTGTCCTCTGAAAGGTAGGCGTTGTGATTCCCACACTGCAACTATGGCATGTTACGCAGTGGACAAGTGAGCTTGTGTAATTTGAAGTTACGCCCAGTGAACCCTCTCCGGTGTCCATCCTACCTGCGTAAATCGACAGTCCTCCAGCAACTCCCTTACTCTATCATTAAAACGCTCCAGCAGGCCTTTTCAGTTCCGTGTTACTTGAGTAATAGCATATTATATATATATATATAATATATATAATATAATATATCTCATATACCAGTGTTTCTCAATCCGGTCTTCAGGGACCTACACAAAGTCCATGTTTTTGCTCCTTCCCAGCTTCCCAGGGAAATCTTGCAGGGAGCAAAAACATGAACTGACTGTGGATCCCCAAGAACTGCACTGGGAAACACTGTCTTATACTAAAAAAAAACAAACAGCAGACTCACATCTTGAGAAAGTCGAGCTCCACATCCCTCCTAGTGAAACAGCCACACCTTTCATCCCGGATCCAGCATGACCTGCCACACCATCTCCAGCCTATCCTACCACCCAAAACGCCCGCAACCTTCACCCCCCTGCCTTCCCGCTCTAGAAACGTCACCGTCGAGGAGCGCAACATCCTCACAGTCGACGAGGGGAGGTTTCTCAAACAGCGGTCTCAGTCATTCTTTGAGCATGCTCAGAATTTTAAGTGCTTCGCTACCCAGTTGGAGGGTGATTCGGGGGTGGGGGGAGAGGTGGTTGATCAACGTGTCCAAAAAAAAAAAAAAGCATTAAAACTTCTCTCTGCAGTTCGTCAAGAAAGCCCAGAAGCTTTTCTGTTTCTTTCATTAACTCTCGTTGAGAGCAAACGGTTACTCTCGGTGTGTGCGCATGTCTCCTGTAAAAAAAAAAAAAAAAAAAAAAAAGTGTGTCACACTATTAAATATTCAGCTGTCGGTGCCAGCTGTCGCCTGGGAGATAAAGGCTTCCGGGAAACTCTCTGCTGTGTGTCGGGCATGCAGTCCTTCTCATCGCCACAGGTGGCGCTGTGGCTCCCAAGATGAGATCTACTTTTGTCTGCTCCCCGTGGCGGCTTTAACGGATCGGGATATCTGGCTTCACCTCTTTTCACAATTTTTCTGGGGCTTTGGATGATAAAAAAAAAAAAAAAAACACTGGAAAAAAAATAAAGGGAAAGCCTTCAAAGGGCATATTTATTTTATAATCCCGGGCATTTCCCAGCAAACACCTTCTGGTTACAAACTGAACAGCGAGGAAAGCGACACCCGTGAATGGAACATGGAGCACGGCGATCGATGGGGGTCGCGATGATCACTCTGGCTACTGAGGAATCCATCCGAGACTCCAAACGCATGGCGGCACTCCACATCAAGCCCTCTGATTGGTCTCTTCATGCACCGAGAGGTTTCTGGGTCATGCGTTTCACGATGAAAGGATCCGACAGACAGCAGCATGAAGGAATCAGCTGTCTAGGTGTCCTGGTTAACACTAGGGGGGTGGGGCGGGTAAAACAGGCCTGACAGGAAGGGGGAGAATGAAACGAACCAAACGGTACTCAATTTGCTGGTAATATTTTTTATTTTTTTTGTGATTGAATGGTCTAAACAACTATTATAGCTTAAATAGCTGACAGCTGCCCTTTAAACAAAATGCACTTCAATCGATAAACCAATAGGATCGAGACCTCTGGCTTGATTAGCAAAAGCCCCAATTACTAGGAAGCATATGTGTGTGGGAGAAGTTTAAGAAAGATGGAAAGAGGCAGCCGACTCAACAGGCACAAGTCTGCCTCGCGGGACTGGCACCTTCCTCATGCTGGTAATCTCAAGTGCTCCGGGTTCGGTTCTTTCTCTTTTTTTTGTTCCCCGCATCCTCCCTGGCAGAACGTGGAAGGAGAAACCAGATCAAAGACGCGGAGAAGGGGAGGCCAGCCCGGCTGCTGCCCTGCAAGACGCTCATCGTTTACCATTTCTTCCCTTTGTCTCCCCTCAATTAAAGGAAATTAGTCATGCTGTCCTTACAGGAGACGGACCCGCGGGAGTCCGCTGAGAGAGAGCCTTCATTCTTCACAACTCAGGATGCCAGGCTTGCTCTCCTTGCATCAGGACCGCTCACCTGTATCCTAGCAACCGGCATCCTCTCAGCCTGAAAATGTTCTCGGTCTGTGTCTCTCCGCGCAGTTAATGCCGAGCGAATGAAGAAACAGTTGTTTGAACCTCATCCGCAGAATTCCGGTAAATTATTCCATAAGGTATGGCATTCGCCATTTCCTCCCTGGATCCTTAATATTCACGAGGGCCTCTTCAAAAACTTTGCGGCGCGTTTGGAAAACGCTGCCACTAAATGCAGGCAGCCGAAGCCTTGAACAAATCTTACCAGATAAGAATAAACCACACATGGTTTTGGGGATATATCTGGATGATAGGCCTCACCTTCAGGATTCATTTGGAGAGTCAAACGGCGGGTTTTGTTTTGACAAGAAATGAAGCGAGAGTGTGAACGTGAACCCCACCCCCCCCCGCTTCACCGAGCGTCTCGCACACGCACACCGCCGCGCAGCGCCGAGGCGGGAGGGTCTGTTGGAGGAGAATCTGCAGACGGTGCCGCAGGTAGATCTTCGCTGAGAGCCGCGGTTCAGCAGCTACCGCATCCACTCGGCACTGGGTCTCAGAGGGTTCGGCCCCGACGACCGCGGACCTCCCCTGAGCGCCGCGTAGTCTGGAGATTATCCCAGAAATCACAAGCTCCCCTCTCCAGCAGACCGAGACAATGAAGCACTTCTGCACATTATAAGAATAAATAGCTCAGAACAGATGCTGGAATAACTGCAGAAATACGTCTAAAACTGGATGATCCCTGAGACATTTCGGGTTTCTGTTTTTTCCTATTTTCGCTTTCACGTCCGCCTGTCCGACGGGCGTTTACTTTGATCGCTACACACCGGGAAGATGCCGAACTCTGATCACAATTAACACGGCGAGCTCACAATGGCACGGACGCATTGGTCTCCCGAGTATTTCCAGTGTGACACAACTCCCTGCTCATTACCGCCGTCACACAGAATCTCGCAGGGGCCTGGGAAAGCGGTGCGGAACATTCGGTGTGGGCCATCATTGTTTTGGCTCAGCTGACAGTTTGAGGTTCTTTTTATATCACAGCCAAGCGCCATGCTCAAGGGATCCATGGGAGACCCCTTCCCAGAACTTGAACCTGCCACAACATAAACACCCATGAAGGTCCATGGCGTAAACGGCCATGAAGGTCCATGACGTAAACGGCCATGAAGGTCCATGACGTTAACGGCCATGAAGGTCCATGACGTAAACGGCCATGAAGGTCCATGACGTAAACGGCCATGAAGGTCCATGACGTAAACGGCCATGAAGGTCTACGACGTAAACGGCCATGAAAGTCCACGACGTAAACGGCCATGAAGGTCGACGACGTAAACAGCCATGAAGGTCCATGACGTAAACAGCCATGAAGGTCCATGACTTAGTCGGCCATGAAGGTCCATGACATTATCAGCCATGAAGGTTCAGGACATTAACAGCCATGAAGGTCCATCACATAAACCAGTACACTCCCTGCTACCTTTCACCTTGGACTATCTGGTGGAGATACCACAGGATCCCTGCTCTGCTCAAAGCTAGCTAAAGAAAAGCTAAATCTAAGAGAGAAACTGAAAGGTTGCTTCAACTAAACTGTAAACCACCTTGAGGAAAAATTGCTGAATGACAAATTTTTGGCTTTCCAAAAGTGCAACCGATGTGGCCACGGTGTCCAGTGGTGACCACTGTCATACCTATGAAGTAGGAGAGCAGGACAGCCAACAGCGTGGCCGCTGTGATGGCGGACACGGCCGCACACTTCCAGCTGCAGTACTTGGACGGCTTCTTCAGCTTGAAGGAACTCCGTGAGAAGGTGTTTCGGGGCAGCAGTCGAGGCGGAGGTGAGTAGACCGTTCCGGAAGTGAGGGGGTACCCCGGAGAGGAGCTGCTGAACAGCGGAGTGGTCCCAGAAGATGTTTTAAACAGAAAGTGCCTGCAGAAATGGAGGGAGAGAGAGAGAGAGAGAGAGAGAGGAAGAATGACAAGAGGGTCACACTTGACCGAATATGTACTTACAAGGACATGGTGTTCACACAAAGTATCATAGTTAGACATATGATCAAAACGTCTTTGGACATTGGGGGCTGATAAATAAAAGGAAAAACCTGTCCCCTTCACTTAGACCTCCTAAAAAATCTTTCTTACCCAGTGGCTAAAACATCAGCTAGAACAATGTGCAGGCACACGTTTCAATGGCACCCCGCAGCGTGCATCTGGACGGGCGATTTGTGCTACACAAATGCTCTCCCCTGCCATTCCCCCTCCGCCAGGCTGCTCAGACGGCACGTTAGGGCCCCCCCTCCCGCACCCCAAAATGACTGATTCCGCAGTGACGGTTATTTGCACAGACTCGCTGGATGCCAACCTAAAGGCTCGGTCACAAACAGGTCACAGTCACTGCGGCGCATCAGTGTGAAGCGACAGGAATATCCAAACAAAGTCCACATGGGAAAATATTAAGCTGTTAATAGATGTAAGCTGAATAAACCATGAATATTTATCTGTGGCTGTGGACTATGTTCATGCTTGTGCTTCTTCACTGTAAATTGCATATCCTGGTCAGGGTTGCTGGGGGGACCTGCAGTCTATCCCAGGGACGCACCCTGGATCACACTGCTGGTCAACCACTTAGGTGACATAGGTGGCTGCCTAGGACCACATTCCTTGAGTAAACTGGAGGACCCAGAAGAAACCTACACAACATGGGGAGAAGACGCAAACTTCATACAACAGGGAGAACCTGAAAACTCCACACAAAATGGGGAGAACCTGCAAAGTCCACAAAAAAAAAAATGGGGAGAACCTGCCATCTCCACAGAAAACGGGGAGAACCTGCAAAGTCTACACAACATGGGGAGAACCTGCAAACTCCACACAACATGGGGAGAACCTGCAAACTCCATGCTGACAGAGCGGAGGGGGGATTCAAATGGCAGCACGGTGACAACACCGTGGCCTCACACCGTGTGGGTGGTCCACACAGCCCGTGAACACCACCCTGGTCTGTTTTCACACAACCGGGGAGCAGTGATGGGGAGGTCTCCACCTCTACAAACCCTCTAATGGGCTGATCTGACATAAACCTACAGTGGTGGACCATAATCTTCGTACACCTTTTCAGCAGGAAAAGCTCAATCTCTCTTCCCACGTCGGCAGGCGGCCCCTGTGGTAATTTCCACATTCGAGTCTCTGGATGCCGTCACACTTCCCAGTCCCTGCCCTCATCCAATAACAAATCCATGTATCCTGCACAGAACGGTAATTACTCTTCCCGGGAAAACAGGCAGAGAATGAATCACTGCAGACCAAACACTGTCATAGTTCATATCCGGCAGGCTCTCTCAGGTAACATATTCAGGGGCAGTTTGTATGCATAATGTTGTTTACGGTACATAAAACATGCTCGTCCTTCATATGAGAAGTTGTTATGAGGCTGACTGAATAACAGACAGGAAAACTGGCCCAGGAACACAAATAAAAAACAAACAACACAAATAAAAAGTTCAGAGGAGCAGTTGGTGACACGACGACTGCCGATATGAGGGGAGCTCAGCGGGATCAAAACGTCGGGGGTTACAGTCTGGCAGACGGTGCAGTGAGGCGGCTACGTGCCGGAGCCGGGGGTGTCTCTGTGGATTCGGTGTCACGTTCCTCGCTCTCGCCCCGGAGTCAGGCGCGGTGGATGGTCAGAGAACGACGGAGAGAGGCTCGACGGGCCGGATGGCGCTCGTCTGTGAGATGAAGGTCGCGAGCGCTTTCGGAAAAGCCGCCCAAGTGCATCCTCATCCCGGTTTCCGATTCCTGGCTCAGACTGAGTGTCCTCCAACACGCCGGCATCCAGGCGAGCGGCCGCCAAGATATTCGCTTTTTCCCTCCCTTATTTCAGCCCCAGATTTCGTTTTTTTCTTTGTGTGTCACTAATATTTATTTCACAGATTTCGCTGCAGCCGCTTTCCTTTAATGGCCGAGGACTTTCCCCGTTATTGGAGCGGTGGGGGGGGGTCGGCATGAAGGAAATCTTTCCTTCCTAATGAATCAAACGTTTCTAACCACATGGCTGCGCCGAGACTCCCTTGTCTATGGTTAACAAAGACACCAAACGGAGTAAATGACATCTCTAGCGGTGTAGCACTGAGCTAACTGTCGCTTTGTGGTACCGCTGGGACGTAATTCCGCCCAGTCGAGCAGGTAACCCATTTTCAACCCATGGTTGCACTTGAAAACCGGCTCTTTAAAAACTCTTAATTAGTACATTGAGGAACAGTCTGCACATTAATATGCATGAGCTCCTTTCCCTGGCTCCGCCCTGCCAATTGCAAAGAGGTGTGAGACATGCTTATTGTGGGGCTTGGACTGGTTTTACCATCCTATTTTTATGGCGGTTCTCTCGGTTGACTCAAACCTCGACTACTACAAAGAAAGGCTTTCAGGCTGTTGGAGTGGAGGCGAGGACCAGCAGTCGACTTTAACGAAGTGGAGATCTTGGAACACCACCCACATCTCTGCCCAGCTTCTTCCAGTCTGCCCAAAACCCAGTTGCTCTCTCGAGGTCCAGCTGGCAGCCAGTCCCACAGGTGCAGTCTGGCTGATGGGTCTCCCCCGATGGTTCCATCTAAAGCCCTGTGGCCTCGCCCGTCTCTTCTGCGTAACATCCGCTCACGAGAGCGAGGCCTCGGCGGAAGCCGGACGCACCGGAGAGTGGTGGGGGGCCCCCACCCGCCCGGGTGCTCCTCCCCCCAGCTCGTCTGATTACTTTCCGTACAAAACTCACACCACATCACACCACGTGGCCTCCGGTCCCTCATCGCTGCAGAGAGCCCAAGCTGCCAGAGCTGATTTATTAAAGATTTCAGTAGCAGGCTCCCCTGCTCGGGCAGGGCGGGGGAGGGGGGGAAGGGTGCTTAAAATCTGAAGAACGGGGATTGTAGTAACAGGGAACCTACTGATGGCCATGCTTGACTCCTCCCAAAACCATGTGCTTTGCGTGTATGACACGACGGCCTTCACGAGCTTAGCGTCTGACGTCTCCGGAGATCCGAGACCCTGGCAGGTTTCCTCTCTGGCCTACCGGCAGCTGTGGCTATTTCCAGGAGCTACCCTGACCGTGCTGAAGACCTGAGCTGTCACTCGCAGGCACTCGGCTCCTGTAGGTACCTAGGAGATCTGTAACTGGGGCTTAAGGATCAACTTAAACCTCTGTGCTCACTGGCTGGTTCCGTTTCATCCGTCCATCAATCATCCATAATCACGTGCTCGCAGTGAGTCTGGAGCCTGGGGTCCAGCCCAGGGTAGAAGGC
>JAODJU010000048.1:5977529-5988338 GCA_026776725.1 Gnathonemus echidnorhynchus
GGGGGGGGGGGGGGGGGGGGGGGGGGGGGGGGGCAGCCAGCATGGGAAGCCAGTCCATCATAGGGCACGCAGAACTACACACTACAGGCAATCAATTCAGCTTTGAACTGAGGAAGGAGATCAGACTACCTGGAAGAATCCCACAGGGACATGAGAAGCACACGCTAAGAACATGCTAACTCCACGCACACATTGGTGGGGGCAGGAATTAAGCCCATAACCTTGGAGGGTGAGACCCCCGCAGGCCTGCACGCCCCCCCACCATGAACTCATTATAGCTGAATGTGAGACCTCTGCAATAGAGCTGAGGACTACGCCCCCTGTGGTCTGGGGGAAAATAAGGAGGGTTTGTACCACCATCAGGTAACTGGTGACAGAGCCAAGCATATAATTTTTGGAGAGCTGGGCTGCACTGCATTAGCGCTGTGGATAATTGCAGTAGTCGACGTAATGGTACTTAAATCTAGGTTTGTCCTACAAACCTGAATGAAAACACAGCAAATGAAATTAAAAGCAGGAAATTAAAGTAGAGAGTCAGAGAATAGCGGAGCCACGAGGTTAAGTACCTGCAGCTGAAAACAATGAACATTTCTGAAGATTTAGAGAAAAACGAATAACGGTTCTGAGAAATTACGGAGGGAAAGGTGTCACCTTTAGCGTGACCCTGAGGCGCCACCACACCTGCACGTCTGCACCGATGAAAAGCTCCCGTTAAAAATCACCAATTTACCAGATGCGATAAATCAGACATCTGACTCAGATACCACTTTCTTGAAGAAACTTCGTTTAGGACGACATAAAGAGATTTTTTTTTAATCTATTTTTTTTCATTGTAGTGCTAAATTCTTTTAAAATGAGTTACACTATAAAACGGATCGTTCTTGTTTAACCTAATCTGTAAAGCTTTTATAAATGATTTTTCTATTGATGATAGCAAGATCATTAGACGCGTGTCGTAACCCATTAAGTGCAGCAAAACGGCCGTCCTACCTGCCCATTAAGACGCTGCTGCATGACACAGCTACTCTGAATCGGGTAAACAGACCCGGGAAAGGCTGGACGGCCGCGGCCATGACGACAGGATGCAGGTCGGAGGACGACGACGACGGCAGCAACGTCTCAATGGACCAAATGGCTTTTCTACAATTAACACTGTGCTCTTACACATTTTTAACAGAGGCCGTGAAGTAATAGTAGTTTTGCAAATGCTGTAAGACTGTGTGCCTAGTCAGCAGTACAGCGAACCCCCTGGGTATTACATCATCAAATAACACGACGATCTCTGGGTACTCTGGGAAGCCAAGGCCCACAACCCAGAAACAAGCATTTAACTAGTAGTAGAGGTTAGTAAGTGAGAGTAAAAACACATCGATCCTGATATTTGAGTTTTCAAATGTACATATTTAAGCTTCAATTAGACACTAATCATCAGTGCAAAAACAAAATTCAGATAGATCAGAACTAAATTGGCAATAAACTATTAAATTACAGCAAATCCATTACATTTTAAAGTAGAATTTATTCCAGATTTAGATTTCAAAATTTAATTTGAAACATATCTATAGTTTTAATTTAATTTAAAAACAAACTTTAAGTATGATGACAGGAGCATTTCTATGATTGATTTTATTGCATTCTTACACTCAAACATGTCTGACAACACAACACTCGCGTCTCTGCACACAGAGCATCAGATCAGCGATGCTGAAACGCGCTGCGGGGGTCCTGGATACTCTCTGCCAGCCCCCCCTACCCCTGCTGACATCACCAGCAGAGGGGGTCGGAATGATTCCCGTGCTGGTCCGAGTGCAGTGTGCACTGCATCTGCTCCATGTATGTTTGCATCCGAAGCCCCAGACAGCTGCATGGGATGTCGCCATGGAGACTCGTCTCCACTGTCCCCGTTTACAAATTCGGGGGTGAATTGGGTTATAAGGGGATTCATTCACTCCGTCTGCACTTGGGCATCCTGATTTTGCCGAGTTCGATGGGCCCCTGGGTAGACAAGGGCGGGACGTGCGTTTCACTTCTTCAACCAATCACAGTGTTCAGTGCATGACATCACCACCTTCTTCTGATTTTTTTATCTCATTTTCAAACTCAAGGCTTCTGGCCATTGAGCTGGGGGTGTTGTGTGGCTCGACAGGCTAAGCCTCAGTGCCTCTGATCGGAAGGCTGCCAGTTCAAGCATTATTATTATTATTATTATTATTATTATTATTATTATTATTATCATCATCATCATAAAACAAAGACCTGCCCTTACATTGCTCCCTACAGCCATATCAGATAAGCATGTTAGTATGTTTTGTAAAATACTTCTTCCGTAAAGCGCTTTGGGTGCCTTGAAAGGTGCCATATAAAAGCGCTATATAAATGCAACACTCATTCATTCAACAAGAGGCAGACACAATAAAATGGGTCCTTTACATATCTGTGCACCATGTCGCCAAACAGAGAACACCGGATTTTAATTTATCCGGTGATGTCATACAGCGAAGGCTGTGATTGGTTAACGAAGTGAAGCACGAGCCCCCACCCTTGTTGACGCAGGGACATGTCGAACTTGGCGATATCAGGACGTGCGTCTGTGCCTTACCTGCTGTAAGCGGGTGGGGCTTGGTGTGCAGACAGGCGGAAATTCGCTTCACATTGATTCACTTCATGAGAGCATCATTACCAAGGTTGTAAGTCAGGTCCAGCTTTCTCTCTCTCTCTCTGCCTACAATAAGCCCCGCCCACCCTTCAGGAACCCCTTCTCGACTCTCATGACGGCCGTGCCACACGATTTCATTCGTAGGGATTCATACATGCGTGTTTCGCATGTGTTTCTAATGTTCTTTTGTTCACCGCAGTGTGACGCTCATTAACTGCACACACGGCATAGCTCGTAATCCATGACACTAATGTCTGTCATATCACCTGGAATACTACATCAGGCATGGCGGGGAAAAAAAAAAATTCCCATTTATTTTGCAGGGCTCTGGGTCGCGTTATGATTACGGTGCTCAGCTGAGAATGGAGCTCTTTTGTACACAGCCTCCGTACCTTGGCAACCACTGACAAACAGAAAGAAAGAAAACAACTTGCAGGGAGCCGCTTTCGCAGCGCCGAGCTCTGGGGTGAGAAAAGAGAAGCTTTAACAATAAACGGATGGATAAAGGTTTTAGCGGATAAAAATTTCCACCCTCGCGAGACCTGCAGCCACCCGCGGGAAAGGCGGCCGTCGGGGGCCGAGGGACCGGGCAGTCCGTTAATGAGCTACGGATATTTCAGACAATCGTTAGGCGGCAAGGTGAGCTGTGAGAGACGCAGCCCACGGTGGTCAGGTGGGCTGTGAGATACTGTCGGGGGGCTTTTTGAGCAGAAAAAGGCAAGCAAACAAAGGGCTGATAGCAGAGAGATATTCCTGCAGGAAGACCACAGGTAACACAAATAACGCCCCCCCCCAACAGCCCCCAGAGGAAGACGGCTAACATAGAGCCCACATTTAGCCACAAACATCAAGCCGGGCGGCCTGGTACTTAGCACTTCAGTCCTGCTATGGGAGAGAGCGGGTGCGGATCGTGTGTCATCCCTCTCGGGGCCACACTGTCGATCGGCTGCTGTTTGCCGCAGCATTACAACAGTAAAACAAAAAAAAAATATATGGGGTGGGGGGGCACAATCCCATTTTTCATCGAAAAAGAAATGGTGGTCATGCTGCAGTTCCCCACGAGCAAAGCACGCGCGGAAGACGGAAGGCGCCGGCAGAAGCTGGAGCTGTCTCAGGCGGTGGGGCTTAACGGTTCAGCCGGCGCGGAGGTCACCCTGACGTCACCTTCAGCGTCACTGGCGTGCTCTCCTCCATTTTCACAGCCGCCGCACTCACTGAAGGTGGAGTAACACCACGAATCGCTTCAGGTAGGCGAGCCCTGCTTAGCCGTAGATTAAACGGAACTTCCCACTGGGATCGATGAAGTCCATCATAATCTGTTATCTTATCCGAGGCCACCACCGGGGGGTTCATTCCTTAGTATGTCGGCTCAGGTGGGGGCCCAGGGTCACGACCTGCCTGGGTGTCCTCCAGCAGAGGCTCAGTCACACGAGCGAGCCTTGCAACCTGTGAAATTAACAGAGGGAAGCTGCCTCTTACTGCAAACTCCACTGGCAGAACTAGGGTTCCGGTGCTAACCCCCAACCCCCCGCCCACCTTAAACCCCCAAACGTCTCATTCTGACTTTAAAGGTCAGGTGGCGATTAACAGCGGCCAGCTACACAAACCCTCTCTGCCGACACCTGCTTCACAGCCTTCACCCATCCTAAATGATCACACCTGAGCAGTAATTAATCATTAACCAATTAACGGTCAATTAACGGCATGCCGGCTCCTCCCTGTGTTTCTCCCCACCTCTGGTCAATGATGGTTTATTGCAATTCACGAAAATATGTGAGTGCAATGAACATCCCCGGCACTGCATTCCGCGCACTGCATTTGCACTGTCTGGTTAATCACATGACCCATCATTAATGCCTGTCACCACTATCACCAGCACTGCAAATATTTGAGCACGAGATGCACGTCATTGACTAACTGGCTGCGTTTTGCATCCCACTCTTGTCTTGGCTTGGGAACATTATTAGTTCCGAAGAACAGAAACAATTGAGCCAGATAATTATACAGGTATTATTATGGCAGATGAAAACATAATTGTGCATAATTAGCTCGGTGCAAACACACTTAGCAAACACAACACAAGCCAGCGCAAAACTAAGGCCCAAAAAGCACGCACAGGTCTGGGGGTAAATCTCAACAGGAGGAAATGCAACAAAATGGGTGCATGTGGGAACACGGAGCAGGACTGGCGTCCTGCAGACAACCATGGAACGAAGCCTGACTTATTTTACAGTTAAAAGCGACGGATGACTCTGTAAACGATGTACTTAAAGCTAAATGTGTGCTTAGTGCACTCCGTGGAGCATAATAAATGCTTCTGAAATGCAGCATTACGATAAGCGGAGCGTCGACGAGGATGCGGCGTCTGGATGCGGGGGAGCAGGCGGGGACACGTGGGTAATGGCGGCGCGAGATGGGTGCCATGGGGCTCTGGGGAGCGAGTGTGTGCGCGCTGAGTGCAGGGCGACGGGGGCCGTTAAATATTCATAGGGCTTTTATATGGGGGCCCGCGGTCCGGGACGCCGTGGCGCCTGCTTCCGTAGCCGCGCCCGCTCCTGCCCGCACGTTAGCGTTAGCGGAGCGGTTCGCTGTTAGCCGCTCGGCTCGCACCGCCATCCTCACCCCTGAGCTCGCCGTGTCTGTTCATAATTAAAGGGCTTCTATAAAAAGCTTAGAGAGCCTCGTTCGCGTCTGCGGCGAGTGGAAGCAGACGGTATACCGAGCGCGTGCAGTAGGCGCTGCGTTAGGGGGGCAGTGGCTCCCTCTCTCCCACCCACACCAGCCGGGAGACCCTCTCCCCTTCCTCCGCATTTAATTTCAGGGCTTTCCAGCAGGTATTGAACTTTAAAAGACGGCGATCAATCAGCACGAGGAGCCGGGCCAGAGCAGCGTAACGGGCTTTTCTCCGCCAGGCAGACAGAGCTCTCCAGGTATCCCGTTTTATTGAAACGAACGTAAATAAGATCTTGCCAGGGAGCACAACAAGGAATTAAAATGAGTAGGTAATTCCCATGATAATGAGCTATCTGTCCTTATTAAAGTCTGTTTTCATCAGCGTCTGTTTCGAAATGGAACGTAAGGAGGGCCCCTGACTTAAATACCCCCCCACCCCATGTTTACCCTCTGCAGTGGGAGTACGGAATGGCTTCCCGCCCCCCCACCCCTGCTCCCGCTCTCACAGTCGCTGACATGACCAACAGGCTTAACTGCTCTCATGGACACTGTCAGCTGGGAAGACGACCGGAAGCTGAAATTAATGAGAGCGGCCAGAGGTCAGCTTCATTAAGGGCCGGCGGAGTATAAACGCAGCGATAAAGCCACACCTGTCACAGGCAGCCTGGGCGAACCTCAGGGACAGAGAAGCGGGGTGTGGAGGATGTCGTCGTCATGGAGACGCAGGGCGGGTCGCCAGTAGCAACAGCTGACCTGTGGAGGTATTTGCCTCCCGGAGTTTTAGGGACGGCGGCAAAACTTCGTTACGTGCATCACGCTCGGATGTAACGGCCACACTGACGAAGAGTGATTTCCCGAAACACATGTACAGCTACAGGATTTGTTTGACGCTTGGATAAATGATAGAATGATTGATGTGTAATTCCGGGCTGGGGTGCGCGGGCCGTTCATGGACACGGGCCACGTTAACTTTGAAGATGCGAGCAGCTTAAGCTCTGTCAACACGCGGACAGCTAGCTGGGTGGCGACGGAAACGGAGGAGTTCCGAAAAGCCGTCGGCTAATTAGCCTGCTGGGGAGTGAGGCTTCCGGAGGAGACTGGCTCCGGGGTCTCGCATCGGGGGGACAGAGGTGGTCTGACAGGTTGTCAGCTTTGGAAAACACACCTTCTGCTCCTTATCAGAAACCCAAAATCCACACTGGGAGTCCCACCCGGAAGCTCGCCCGCGTGACGGTGAGGTGGCCCACAGGCGTTCCTTCCGGAGGGTCAGGAATGAGACGTCTGACAGCGGGACAACGCAGCAAATGTAGCGTGGTGGCGGCCAGTTCCGCAGGGGAAAGGGCCCGCCAGTCGCCTTCTACTGCAGCCTGATGGGAAATAACAAGATGATGTCACCTGTCAAACGGATTACAGGATCTCCTAACCCCTCCATCCGCCTCGGGTTACAGACGCGAGGGAACGACCTCCAGCATCCTCCACAAGTCTTCCCAAAAGGCTCCCAAACTGCCGTAAAATTTGCATATACAGTAAATGCATTCGCATCGTAAAAATAACTGCGTCCTTCACCGTGTGTGTGTGTGTGTGTGTGTGTATATATATATATATATCACTGAATGAATAAGCCTGACCTGATCATTCAGCTGTGACTCATTCATATTGTTCTATCTGCACTCAGTGAATTTGTTACCCTTAGTTTATGATGCGAGGCTGGGACTTAAGCAAAGAGCGTTATCCACCTCAGGATGACTGGAGGAGCGGCATCCAAGCGGATCTGTGAACAGGTGATAACGAGCTAAGGTAGCAAGCCAGAGGAACACACTGACAAAATTAGATAAAAAAAAAAAAAAAACCTGTGAGATTCAGGATTCGAGGTATTCAAATGTCAAATGCAATCAAAACACATTTTAATTATTACTTCCTAACACCTCAGAGTCACATCCAATTTTCAGAAGGATTTTATAAAAAATATAATCATTGAACCTTTTTCAAGAAGAGCCACATATCATAAACAAGTGCTTCACTTCCTCATGAAAACGGATTCAAGGTAAATATGAGTGCATGAAATGTAAACGGAAGACTTTTTGTACTAAAAACCTATTTATATCTAGTTATAAGACTTCACAAAGTCACCTTTAGGAAGATTCTCACGGAAGCTTCCGGAAAGCGTGACGTTTCCCCCGCACTAGAGGACAGCATCAGCGAATCGTAGCCCCCTGTGTAATCTCGATTTGTGACTTGTGCTTCGTCGTCTGGTAAACACAAACACCCGGTGAAACTCACACCGTTCGAGGCTCGCCACGCTGAATTTAACCTGGGATATCGATACGCTCTCCCAGGGGTGGCCGTTCGTCGTCCAGGATGGCGCGTCATTACGAAGTTGGCTGTCGCATACCTGTTGCAGCCCAGTAATGAAATTACGCATCTTGTTATGATGTTCGTTAGGACGATAACTCACTTGCCGTATTACGGTAGCTTGGAGCGCTGGGTTGTCGCTGCTCTCTCTGACATATCGACACGTTCTGTACAGAGCCGGCCATCTGACAGATGGGCTGTTGCTATCAAACGCCAGCCCCGTATCTGTCTTTCGCCTCCTCTGAGCTCCTCCTGGCCCCCTCGTCTGGGTCCCAGGCTCATTAGCAGCGGGATACCCAGCTGTGCCAGCTTCGTACGAGGCAGAGCTGCAGAGACACCTCCCGTCCTCTGGGGGGCAATATGCCACCTGCCCTGCCCCACCCGGGAACTCATCGGCTTCATTCTGGGCCACGGCATCAAAAGCAGCAGTCAGAAAAGGAATGGGCAGACTAACACGGGCACGGATGCGGGCCCTGGCGGGATCGGGGGGTGTGCCGGCGGGTTTCCGGGCCGGTCTGGCCCCCTCGTGAATAAAACATCTGAGCAGAGCCTGTGGAGGCGGCGCGGGAGGCTCAGACCTGGCAGGACTCAGACGCAACAAAGGGAATGTGGTGGGGGGGGGAGATCTCGCTGCCCCACCGTTTATTGTCCGTGCATGTGCATGTTAACCAGCACCCCAGCGGACTCCCTGTGTGTGTGTGTGTGTGTGTGTGTCTGCCACTGAGGTGTGGTCTGCATATAGCTGGCTGGACCGTTGCTGCAGGTGTTCGAATTCCTTTATGTGATTTTCATGATTTGCTGCCTTTCTGTCCACGAGCCATACCATGTGCATGCCTTTCTGTGTACACGCTTTCCCATGTTTGCAAACCTTCCAAAGCACCATTTTGTGTTTCCAAACACCCCATTTTGTGTGCATACATTTCTGTGCACATGACTTTCCATGTTTGCACATCATTTCGAGTGCACGACTTTCTGTGTATGCATGCCTTCCGAGGTATCCATGCCTTTCCATGTATGCACGCCTTTACATGTATGCACGCCTTTACATGTTTGGACGCCTTTCCATGTATGCACGCCTTTCCATGTTTGAATGCCTTTCCATGTATGCACGCCTTTCCATGTTTGAATGCCTTTCCATGCATGCACGCCTTTCCATGTTTGAATGCCTTTCCATGTATGCACGCCTTTCCATGTATGCACGCCTTTCCATGTTTGAATGCCTTTCCATGTATGCACGCCTTTACATGTTTGGACGCCTTTCCATGTATGCACGCCTTTCCATGTTTGAATGCCTTTCCATGTATGCACGCCTTTCCATGTTTGAATGCCTTTCCATGCATGCACGCCTTTCCATGTTTGAATGCCTTTCCATGTATGCACGCCTTTCCATGTATGCACGCCTTTCCATGTATGCACGCCTTTCCATGTATGCACGTCGTTGCACCTGCAGGCTGCACCCACCTGGTCTCGAGCGGCACGCTACTGTTGAGGGCCCAGCTGTCCTGGAGCTGCACCGACTCAGGCGTGGTGGGGCCATCGGTCGGCCCGGAGATAGGCGCGTGGCCACGGCGGCCCGTCAGCGAGTTGCGCCTCAGCGAGTTGCCCGAAGCATTGTGGTGGGACAACGTCTGGTGGTTGTGGGAGGGGGGCAGCGGCGGCCGCAGGCTGGACTGGCCGTGGTGGTTCGGGGGACCTGGAGACGGACAGAACAGCAGGGGAGGTTAAAACTGGGAGGCTGGTCTTCCAGTAAAACAGCGCAGCCGCTTCTGCTCATTCAGAGTGGCTGACGTTCTGGACACGCTGACAGCAGGTTCTCATGCCTCAAACATGAAGCTTGTGGAAAGCGTCCCGTGATGCCAGATGATTACGGCCATCTCGGCACGTGGCGTTAAGGAGCAGAGGCGGTCACGTGATCAGCGTTACCCTCCTGAGTGACCTGAATATTCATACCCCCCCCCACCAACCTCTGGTGAGGAGCAGAGCTCTCCAGGTAACGTGTGAAGGTCACGTCGCCACCGCATTTTAAAATGGATGAACGCGACCCTGACGATTCAACCTTCAAACTCCCCTCATGCTGCACAGTCTCTTCGCCTTGATACAGGTGACTATCCATTCATTCACTGCGGGTTCAAATGCCGGGAAATGGGGGGGGGGGGGGTATTGGAATTGTTTTTGCAAATATTTGACGTCAGAAAAGTGTAAATATTATAAATGACCATGGAGGAGAAAAAAAACTGCCTGTCTAAGCATATATATACATAAAGAAGTCATATCTCAGGAGCTGAAAGCTGAAAATAAGCTGCTTTCCCTCAAAATCCTAAAGATTGTTCCTTAAAGAAGATTGATGGCTGAGAAAGTGTTGCCTTGGACAGGCATGAATATCGAGAAGCGGGATGCACCGTACCGTACCCATCTATTCTGCCTGCTCCTCTCTGCTGCTTCCCTGTTAATGATACAAAATATTATGGAGCAATCAGGAGCAAAAAATGTGTTTTTTTCCCGATTATAAGTGACTCCAGCCTAAAAATGATAGACAGTATTCCCTAATATGAAAAATTAAATTAAAAAACTGAACATAATCAGAGCCTGCCCTCCAGAGACACAGACACACATGTAATGACAAACACACGCACGTGAGAATGTCCAAACGCAGGCACACACACACACACACACACACACACACACACAGGTTTGTAATTGTATCTTTGGGGAACTCTCCATTCATTTCTATGGGGAAAACTCTAATCCCAACATGACGACCTTAACCCCTACCCAGCCCTGACCTTAACCATAAGTAACCAAATTAAATATGAGACTTTTGCCATTTATACAGTTTCGATTGCATTCAGAAATCTTTGTGGGGACTTGAAAAATGGTCCCTACAATGTCAAAATAACAGGTTTTTATTACATTATGGGGAACATTTGATCCCCATAATGTAATATAAACCTAATCCACACACACAGACACACTCACACACACAGACATAGACACACACACACACACACACATACTGACACACATACACAGACACACAAAGACATAGACACACTCACACACATACAGACATAGACACGCTCACACATACGTGCACACACACACACACACACCGAGACACAGACTCACAC
>JAODJU010000048.1:5988545-6000007 GCA_026776725.1 Gnathonemus echidnorhynchus
GGGGGGGGGGGGTGTTTGGAAGACTTTACGAATCTTTCGAGATTTTCAATGTTTCGAGGCGTATCTGTGACACAGTGTGTACCTGAGGCTCACACACACCTCACATGCCGTCCACACACGGCTCCACAGGACATCCCACTCCCGCTGGGGGGGGGCAGATACACGAGGCCCAAGCGAAACGACCCCAAAGCGCACACACATTCAAAGGAGGGACGCCAAGTGAGACACTGCGCCTTTAAAGAGTCTTAAAAATTTTCCACCCATATTAATTCACTGAATCGAATCAAAACGAAAGCGAAACAAATACTGCTTGATGTTTGATTTATTAACACTTAAAAAGTCAACAAGACTTTTATTTACTTTTATTTATAATTTCGATTAGAAATTTAATATTGAGAATTACACAGAGCCTAAGACTTCATTAAAGACGCTTCTGTTGTCGAGCCTACTGTAGGTGATTGAGGCTACTTCATACGACGTCAATAAAATCTCGCGGTTAATCTCTGCAGTAGCTGCAGCATACAAAGAGCTTACTGGTTGATTTTTGCCCTCCCATAAGTGGTATTTACATCAGTAACATGGATACCTTTGTTCCCATATGATACAGTGTATTCAAGTCATTACAAGCAATAATTATTGGAAAAATGATCTCTGAGTCATTTATTTTACTCATCTGGTCCTCAGTGATTTAAGTTTCTTTATAGATTGGAATGGAATATTTTCCCATCCCACTAACTGAATGCTTTTTATTGGAGTAACGTACAATAGTCTGGATAGGACTGTCTTTTGGATCAGAAATTCTAGCACTTCGTCAGTCGTTCGCACTTTTTTCTGTCATTACGAAATTTATGCAGCCAGTCTGATACTTTTTTGTGTCTGACCTATACATTGCTTTGAACTTTTAACTGAGAATTATCAAGAATCGTTTTCAAGGTTTCTGAACAAAAGGCACTTTGTGGGTAATTCTATTTATTGAGAAGGTAAAATAAATATTTGATGGTGGCGTTTTTCCACAAACTTAAAAGAGATTATAAAATTTATAAAATGTCACTTTGCAGATTTTATTTATTTATTTATTTATTTGTATTAGGACACAAATGTAATTTATTTATCTCATTAGGATATACATACGACTACTAAAATCCGGAATTCTGAATGCCTAAAGTAAATACATCATTTGTCATTGTACAATACTGATAAATATTTTTATTTAATTAATGGATAATATGTTTTGATAATATTATACATTTCATTTACACTATCGACACTGTGTAACAACTATTCATTTTCTTTATTAGTGAGAACTATATTGAATAAATACAAAACCTGCATGGAAAAAATGAATCAGAATAAACTGTCTTCTTCAATAAACCAACTTTATTCATTTTATGGACTTTATTATTTTTGCGCTTTTTCTCAATTTATTTTCTAAAAGTATTTCTAAAAGCCTCAGATATCTGTCTCGGATATACCTCATTAAAGCCACAGGCTTTCTTTGTCAATGTCGCCTTTAATAAGCGACGATAACCCCAGTGTCTCACACCGGCCGTAATTACGAGATGCTGAAAGCTTCGTATCCATGAAAGCCATAAAAAAAAAAAAAAACAACAAAAAAAAAAAAAAAAAAAAAAAAAAAAAAAAAAAGCGACACATTTAGCCGGCACCACAAAAGGCGAGCAGCGAGTTGAATGGCGGAGTGTTTGGGAGTCGCTCTGCTGCGCCCCCCCCCCAGCCGGCCGTGTAATGGGGAGCCCTGAACCGCCTCAGGAAGTCACCCCGGCACAGGATGAGCCCGGCGTGGTCGAGAAGTGAGCCAATTGGGACACCCTCCGGGTTCCTGGGGCCACGCTGCGCCGAGACCGATGGGGGTCGCGTCCCTCAGCCGTCTGGGCCACCCCGCTGCCCGCTTTACCCGATAACACGGCGCGGCGACCCGGCCGGACTCGGATCATGAGGCGGGGGACCGCTCCCCCTCCCAGCCCCCTCGGCGCCGAGCATCACCGGGGAAATGGGAGTGACAGCTGTGGGCGTGCAGGATCCGCACCATCAAATAGGCTTATGCGGTGAAGGCTTTTAAATAGTGCTGAGAAACGGCGTAAAACCCGCAGAAGGACACGCTGGGGGCTCCCCTCTAACGAGAAGAGCCCCGGCCCGAGACAATGTAGGGCACGGCGTCGAGGTGACATTAAGGGAGCCGTGCAGGAGCAGGAAAGGAGGTCAGGAGGAGTGCGGAGATTACATTCCTGCACACTGTCCCGCACAACGTCGACAGCACAAAGGTCCCCCGGTCTAGAGAGAAAAAAAAAGAAGTGGCCCCCCATAGAGCCACTTCACACCTCGCAGACGGAGGCCGTCAGCTCCGAGAGATGCCTTACAGGGAGAGGGCGAGCTGAAGCTGCCAGAGGAGCGTTTTATTGGCCTCCGCAGGTAGCTGGAAGCGGCCGGTCTGCTGGGTGACACAGTGACCCGGGATCCAGATGCTCGGTGTGAGGAAGATTGGAGAGAAGCTCCTGGTCAGGCATGGGTAGCTACACAGTCTACCAGGCGACTGGGCACGCACGCACACACACAGACAGAGACACACACACACACACACACACACACAGTCTTTCAGTGTCATGTTAGCCTGTTGGGTTCCAGCCGAATTCTACCCTAAACCTGAACTGAACTGACAGCAGAAAACTGCAAAACTGACTTGATAAACAGCATCCTTGAAAAATGTTCACAAAATGAGCAGGAGCTGGGAGAAGAAAAAGCAAAAAATGAGCTTTTAATACCATTAGTTAATTCAAGAAATCAAACATAAAGCCAAAGAGAAAGATGCTAATTCAGTTTCGATCTCTCCTTTCTGTAGAAGTTTCCTTCATCGCCCGGGAAATATTTGCCTACATGTATGAGGTGGGGGGCTCTATGTTTGCAATTTCTCCTATTCAGATCTGAAACAAACTACTCTCTGAAAGGGCACTTTGCAAGGCCAATCACACAAATACTGTTTAGGTACGTCGTGACTGAAAATATTAGCTTCCTCGGGATTTGGAAAAAAAAGTTAAACAATCAAACTGTATTATATGTGACCAAACTTAATTCCAATAGAAAAAAAAAATTGGATGGTGAAATTTCAATTTATAAGACATAGCTAATTTTTTAAAAATTGAAAATCTATTTAACATAACAGCTGAGAGTGTAATTTTCTTAGGAGATATAGAGGGCCTAACTGCAATTGGAGAGTCATTTATGCTACAGAGCCTTATATTATATTGAGAAAACATTATATTACATTAATAATATTTTACGACATACATCAGGACATTCAGTATGCAGCTGAATAATGCATTCCATTTTTGTTTTTTTGCTACTTTTTAATTGAAACAAATTTTAAAATGTGAAACAAACTTGATAATTACTAACTTGATAATTATTAACTTGATAATTACTAACTTGATAATTACTACCCACTGCGAAAAATACTACAGCCCTGCTCCATCAGTATTAAAATGTCGACCAGAAGTGTCCCTCTTTAGCGAGTGCCTTTCCATCACCTCCTGTTAATCACTGATATAAAGATTTACTTCATTTTTTTATAAAAATGAATTAATGCGCTAATTCATTATCACGGGGCAGGCAAAAACAAATTAAGTTAGGAGGGTTGGGAGGACACGTGCTCTTATTTAAAATGAGGAGCTAGATGTGGAGGTGTGTGCCATTCATAAAAAGAGGCACGGCCTGAACACGGGGGATAGACACCAGACGGATCCTGTGTATATCAGCCGGGGGCTGGACCGGAGACAGGGTCATGAGGTCCAGCAGGAGCACTGGGCTCCATTCAGAAAACACAGAAATGCCATTAGTAACAAGCAAACAAATCAAGATTACGGCTATCAATGATTCTGAAGGACAAAAACACTACTATTATTATTATTCTTATTTGTTTAACTACAGTCTTAAAATATTAATAAACCTATAAAAGCCTTCAAAATGTTTACACACTTAAAAATGTAATTTTTTTTGTAAAAAAAAAAAATATATTTTAATTATAAAATGCTTTACGTTTTCAAGCAATGCTACAAATCAAAGTTTATAATTTGACAGAGAGGAAAATATATAGAAGTCAAAGGACAGTTAGTGGTAATAATTTAGTTTGAGAAAGGACACAGCGGGATGTCAGATGGGCCTGTAGACACGTACAAAAATCGATATTGCCCTTAATTACATAAATATTGGACTAAATCATTCAAAAGACATCAGTGATTTTATGCTCAATAAAAAGCGTGTGGCAATTTAAATGAGTATAGATAAGGAGTATAAAACAGCGATATTAATCACTACAGCAGAATAAAGCAGATATGCTTTGTTTTCTATCTTCAAATTGTTTCCTTGTTACAGAGTAACGTCGCTTGATGGGATGGTTAGTAACTCTTTTTACATGCTGATATCATTTTAAATGATGGGAAAGAAAACAAGCAAAAGGTGACGACATCTGTAATGTTTCTGGACCCATGTGCTATAAACAAGAATTTAAACACTTTAATCACGGAATACTGCCCATCCATTACTTTACCTCTGCTATTTGAAGGCAGATGCTTAAAAGATGCGTTTTTGGTACATTTATTTTTAATGTGAAACTACATAAAGTGCTATTTTATTTGTTTATTTGGAAAGGAAAATGCCACACCACAGGAAGGCTGCAAGTGACGCGTAACCGATTTACGACACCACGGAGTTTACTCGGTCCTCCGAAATAAAGTAAAATGCCAATGTGAAAGTCGCCATAAACGGGATCAGCTAGCAGAGCAAAACTGAGAAAACAAGTGCAATGGCCTTGCAAAGGCACAGCAAATATGTTCACCATCACGTTTTGTTGCGTTTCATAGTGATTATTGACTGACTCATGATTTAAGAGGACATCTTTTGTCTTTTCCTATTCTCCATATTGGCTTAATGTCAAGGTGCCCTTGCAGCTGTGTAACTTACACGGAGGTAGCATGCATGCTCACTCATACTGCAGATACAGGGCACAATACGCAACAACAGCATGTTCACCTGGAGAACTTCCATTGGATATCAGTGAGGCAAATCGCATGCTGTTTATTAGCAGTGGACGGCATGTTTAGAAAACATTCATTTAGGCAGCGCAAACTATTACATTAACAGAAAAGCACGCGGCCGACAGCAGCGGTGTCCGTAAATCCACCGCGGACGAGGGTCTTCGAATCCACCCCGTGCCGGTATTTTTTCCGAGAGTCGGGAACTAGGCCACAAACCGTCAGTCAAAGTATTGTGACAAGCTCCCCTGCATTATTTATACAATGTCCACTCCACGTACGATCGCCCGGTAAGCCAAGACTGTAATGAATTATTGATGAACCGATGGAGTTACATTACGCTTTCAGTGTTTCCCCTAAATCGTCTATAAACACATCTTCAGAGAGGGATGCAGGCCCGTGTGGCTCTGTTCATTTTTTTTTTTTCCTTATGTATTCTTTTCAGGACACATTAAGACTCAGAACCTTGACTGATTACCGGGCTTTAGAGCTGAGTAGTTTCATTTAGCTACCACCCTCTCCCAAAAAAGAACTACAGAAGCAGAACTAAAAGCAGGAGCGTTAAGTTGCTGCTGTGTTGCAGAGCTCTCCCGCACACTGTGGACAGGGCTAATTATAATTTAATGCGCTAGACACGACGGCCGAGGCTGTTCCCAACCTCCAGCGTTAAGGTGGTGAAGGTGATGGAAACGGGGCCGGTCCTGTGTATTAAACACCGGCAAAGTGGCTTGTGGCTGAGTGCTCAAGTGCAGGTTCCGTTACCGGGGAACCCGCCTCTGGACGGCCGAAGCAGGAGGCACCAGGGCCAAAGTGAGGAAGAAGCGACACGCATTAGCCTGAAAGTGAAGCACGGGAGGAGAGGCGAAAAGAAGACGCCTGATTTGTTGCTGAGCTCTCGACCTGAATAAATCATTTATCGATAAATCTGCCAGTCAGCCTGAGCACAAGGGGGCTGCCCGTCAATCCATACTGGACGGCAGGAATCCATAACTCTCTTTATTAAAGGCCAGCGCAAGAATACCTCAGTGTTCCACTCAGATACTTCCCCTTTAATTCCCCCCCCCCCATCCATTGGAGATTTATTCAAGATAGCATGACTGGAGGAACCCAGCACACAGATATATCGGAAGAAGTGAGATGCTGATACGTTATATAAAAGCCTATTGGTTCATTTTCATTATAAAAATATACATAACGCTACCATGGCACTACATTACTAACATTATTATTAACAGAGAAACAATTAACAATATAAATTTAATCTTCCGTTAATAAACGCGGGTGACCTCTTTCTGGTGGAGTGGATTCCATGGTGCCTGGCACAGATTGCACTCTGCACGAAAGCTCACGGCTTCAGCTACCTGAGAAACGACATGGCTGAAGCTTCCGCGATTAGCCCAGGTACATGCGAGAGACGTGTGGATGCTGATCATACTCGCACGTTACGAGTGTCATAGTAGGCAGGCAGGCTGAGGTAGTAAATGAGAGTAAAGCACGTGGTCGACTAGCTTCGGCACGTGCCGAACCCTTCGGCATTCACTGGAGAGCCTACGAAAATGCGTCCCTGAAAATGGCGACGTTACATTATAAATATAATAGACAATGGCATTCTGTCAGTGGCATCAACCAAACGAAAACTATTTCATTTCAAGATAAAGTGTCTGGTCATGGAGGACGACGCCAAAAGCATCGTGCAAACTTTTTTGCGTGGCTTGTGCACCTAACTAGGTCATCTCGTTCGACACCGTGATCGTGGCCGTCGCAGCAAAACCACGGTGCAGCCGACTGGGCGCAAACGCGCCGCTAATGCACCACAGTCCCATCGCACTGGCCAGCAAATGCTTCCGGAATTAATTTTCTGCCCAGAGACGCAGATTCACAAAGGCGTAATGACAGTGCGCTTCCGCTCTACTCCAGCAGAACAGCCTTTTATGGTAATTGCACTTATTTAAAATGAATAGTAATTAAAAACAGCATGAGTATGTCATGTGGTGAGTTTTTTTCCCCTCAATGTGAATATTAAAAAATACAAATAAATGAATAAATAATATCTATTCAAGCAATATATAAATAAACTAAGTCCCAGTGCAAAATTGCAGGTTTGTTTGATGTGTAATGATAATGAAAAACTAAAAGTTATATAAAAAGACAAAGTATATTAAAAAATATATGTTTATATAATAAACTATTTTAAAACTTGTTTCTCGCGAACACATTTGCACTCACAGTTACATTTATGCACATTTAAGCTCAACTGGCTGCAATTCAGCAGTGTTGTTACTGTAAGATAAATAATTTTAAAAATCTATATATTTTGAAACATTCACTTATTCAACCTGAAGAACAAAGAGGAAGTATAAAAAATCTAGAAAACTCAAAAGGTTCAAAACACTTCTTTTCAAGGAGAAGTCATTTTAATATTAGTAGATTACGTCAGGCAGCTGTTTGAACAGAGTGTAGAGATCTGCACTCTCACGTTGATGTTACCTATAGTAGCTGGTAAGAGTGAATTGCTTGTCTTGCATGCACACGGTTACTTTTAGCTAGCTGGCTGCATAATTTATGAGCAGAGTTGCATTCTCTCAATACTGCATTAATTATTGCCACGACCCTCACCATTTTTTGTGTAAAGAACACAGTGAATCCAAATATCTACTGAAATAACGCATGTAATCTTGCACTTTATTCAGATATATATTTTTTTGCAGATTTTTACAGAGGTTCAATGGTATCAAATAAAAAAATTATAAATAAGTTGATTGGAAAATTCCATCTGTTGGGATGTATCCATTATTAGAAAACACATGAATTACTTAGTAATTAATTAATTAGTTCTTTATTTAACCAAAGGCTTTTAAAAATTTTATTTAAATTTTAGGTGGTTGTGCCTAAGAATACTTTCAGAATTCATTGGTTTGTTTTCTACAGTTAAATCATTTTGTTTGTCATACCAGTAATTAGGCTCAAATAAACGTGCAAATATTTAACATTACCAGTAAATGTAATGAATGCAAGCAGATTTATTTAGCATTGTTATCCAGAATAATTTCAGTAAAATATATGCCAATAGACGCAGTCAGGAGAATTCCCAAATCTATTTAGAAATAGAAAAAACTTATGTTAATAATTAAACATTTACTTTTCCTTATTTTGGCACAAATATTTATTTTTTTGCACTGCTGAGATAATTTTAAAATTTCAGATATAACAAAACACTATTCATTAATAGCAGCGCACTTTACACGTTTTAAAATTATTTTATCTTTTGCTTATTTGTATTTTATTTCGGATAACCAAAAACAAGAACAACATCAAGATTATTATTATTATTATTATTAATAATAATAATAATAATAATAATTATTATTATTATTAAATGATAAATATTATTATTATAATAATTACTGATTTTTTTTTATACTGATTTTGGAATGTATAACTGCTTTATTGAATTATGCTTTAGACGAGTGGTTTCACTACTGGCAAGAAAAACCTAGTAGAAATAAGTCCCTTGCATGCAAAGTAAAAAAAAATAAATAAAAATAATAATAAAAAAAAAACATTCTTCAAAACGGCAACTTTTTGCCAGGCTGCCCTCTGCAGAGAGTCGTGCCGTTTGTTTTCCTGTCATGTTCAGCCATGTTCTTTATCACCTTACAGGAGCGGAGCCCAGGTGAACAGGAGCTCTGGCCTGAACAATGGCAGCGAGCTCCAACTGTAACAATGCACAATTAGGACTGAGTACAACGAATTTACGGGAGTTAAACAATACATATGAATACATTATTCAGATAGTTCATTTATAAGTAAAAAAACTGGGGGAAAAATGACTGAATTTAATAAGACTAAGCTCATTGTTTGAATGAATTAATAATAGTACGAAAAATAAGAATGGAGTTAATAATAAAATATTACTTACAGGGAGTATATAAAACTACAGAAAAATTTATCCATTGTTTTAGGTATTATTTCTATGACACGTTAGGTGCAAACATAAAACTAAACAATAGTAGAGACTTCAAAAAAGCACATGCAACATTAATAACAGGCATTGGCCACACTTGCGATTTTCTCCTTAATTTTAATGCTGTTTGGTGACCTTTTTTCAAAGCAATTACAGGGTCAGTCCTGAAGCCAGAGATGCTCTCGTTTACTGTACGCTTACTCTGGGTATGATTGATGTTGCACTACCAAACAGTAAACTAATTATAACCATTATGTGGAGTTATTTTAAAAGGGTTACAATCACGTCTCTCTCCAGCTTGGAGCCCCGATCAGGCTCAGTAACGATTTATAACGGATTAAAGGAGACCGGAATGGCGTCAACAACAGATACGCTCAGGCAGAAATTGTATTATGCGATTATTTTAAACACATTTTCCTTCACTATATATAACCTGTGTTTAGCAATTTGCTTCCAACGCGGTGGAAACTCATCAACGAGCTGCTCAGTTGTCAGGCTGGATGGTACAGTCCACAGACTACTGCAATTGGCCGTCGTAAGCTTTGAGGTCGGCGCTTTCGGGACAATGAAACTCAGCCACCGATCACGGGTAGGAAATTTCGAGTAATAAAGTCTGGGAAATATCTGTCTAATCTCCTTGGCCTGTGGCTGTCAGCACTGCATTCACCCCCTACTTAGACTCCACATATTAAGCAGCTGCACCAAAGGACAGAGTCACTCAAGGCGGGGTAATTCTTAAGACAGGACGCTTGAAGGATCCAGCCCGCCGGGAACGTAATGCCAACGGACCACGATAACCAAGGGGGGGGGGGACACCACTGATGGAAGGGGGTGGGGTCACTTCACAGTTTGTGATGGAAAATATGCTCTTTCATCCAACAATTTATATTGTTTGTTTGCATCAGCTGGTCAACAATTTCTCTTGTGCTGTTGGCGTCAATGGAACTCAAAGGGAATAAAAAAAGAATCCTGTCTTGTTTTTCTAGGCAAATCATATTACATTGTTTTTTTTTTTGCCTCAGTCTGGTTCCCAGACAGCTGAATTTGTCTGTGTGATGCCATGGTGATAAACAGACTTCAGAGAAACACAGATTTTGAAATGGCTTTGACATTAAATAGCCTCCGCTTTATATGAAATAAACTAAGTTTTTATTTTTGACTGAAACAAAAATGAATGTTTTGGGATCAACAGGATCATTTTCCCCTTTCCGTTTAGTTAGTTTCGCATAGATAAAATATCAGAATAAGCAGTACAAAAAAAGAATGATAAAATGACAAATATTATCATTTGCAGATCAGTAAATAAAGTGACCTTTAAATATTTAAATGATCTAAATACCATTAAAAAGCTGCATGATCAGTTATTTTAAATAATTTGAAAATAATTGCATTTCAACAACATTTCAAGAGGGGAAAACTTTATAATACATTTGAAAATTTATTTTATAAAAAAGCAAATTTCCTATTAACCAGACTGACTTAAAAAACACTGATTTTGAAAAAAGAGCCCAGCTCTGATTTCAGTGAAAGCCACCGTATTGTAATGAAGCAAATTCTACCTGAAAGGAACTGGGATCAGCAAACTACTGCGGAGGAGGCAGGGAAACCAGTTAAACACACGTACGGTCCTTCCTCAGAAAATTTCCCACTCGACGCGATCATAGAACCTCAGGTCCCGCATTCCGGCACTGCTGTCCCATGTCCATTTACAACCAGAGTCAATCGAGTACCGGGGGACCACAATACGGAATGTCTTCTAAAAAAAAATAAAAAATACACACAGTAAACACAGTGTAGCTATGGCGACGTTTGCCTTTCAGCTGCACGCGCTCAGTACACCTGCAGAGTGGAGGGGGCAGCTTTTAACCTTTATATTAAACATCGTCTCCTCTATGGCACGATGTGTCCTGACAGGATGGAGCACTCGTGTGAGCGGGGCGAGCGGGTCTTACCCGTGGAGGGGGGCTGAGGAAGAGGACCGCAGGCCTGTAACAGATAGGAGTTGGGGGAAAACTCATCGTCAGCGTGAGACTCCAGAATGGGGCGGGGGGAGCTGCTGTCGAGCAGGGGCACCTGGCACTCTCTGACGGCTGGGGGGGCGGGTTGGAGGGGGCCGGAAGGTGGAGGAGGGGCAGGTGGGAGCAGGCTGGAGGCAGGAGTGGGAGGGAGGGGGCCACCTGGGGAACGGACAGACAGAAGGAGGAAGTTACAAACCGGAGGACGGGGGCCAGAAAGGTATGCAGTGTAGAGACACACACACACACACACACACACACACAATCTCAGCCCCCTGTCTGCCTCGGCCGCTCTGCGTTTCTCATCTATAAAAAAAAAAGGCGACTTTTTCAAGCTGCGCGGCTGGGGGGGGGGCAGATCAAGGCGAGAGGACACTCACTGCCGCTGTCGGACTGACAGGACGAGAGATACGCAGAATAAGGTATGAAGGGGAAAATTAG
>JAODJU010000048.1:6016326-6027266 GCA_026776725.1 Gnathonemus echidnorhynchus
CCCCCCCCCCCCCCCCCCCCCCCCCCCCCACGCCGATGAGTCACCCCGTCGCCAGGATCATCGCCTCATTAACGTATCCTTCGAGCTGGTAGCTCCTCACTGACTATCTAGCGATGGTCCAGCTCGGATCGCTAAAGTACTTCATGGCTGTGGAAAATGGGAGGGGAAAAAAAAAATGTAAAGGCTGCTCCGGACATAAGGTTCCGGGTCGCGTGGCTCTGCTGGTAACGAGGTCGGCAGTAGCCTGAAAAATGAGAAGGACGCAGTCTGCAGGTGAGAGCATGACCTCCCGTGGGTTTACCGCCACATCCAGGACACTGTGAGCACAAGGTGGCGCCGGCGAGAGCATCCCGGTGCTCCGAGAGCGGCTCACCCAAAGCGATGCGTACAGACGCGCACCATCCGCCACCGCGCAGCACGCCACCTGGGGTCTCGTGACTCAGACCGCGCCGCGGATGCGTGGGCCGCGCCCTCCGTGAATGGATGCCGTTTGGCAGACGGCAAGCAGCTCAGGGAGCAAACAGGTGGCACAAGAGCCAGAGCCGCTGACAGCAAGCAGCCAGTCACCAGATACAGATATGATACCAGATACAGTACCAGATAAGATACAGGTACGATGCCAACTACTGCTTCAAATTCAGCACCAGATATAGTGCCAGCTACGGCAGCAGTTATTGTATCAGCCTCAGTGCCAGATACAGTACTGGATACACTACCAAATACAGTGCTGGTTACAGTATCAGATACCAGCTACAGTACCGGATACACTACCAAATACAGTACTGGTTACAGTATCAGATACCAGCTACAGTACCGGATACACTACCAAATACAGTACTGATTACGGTATCAGATACCAGCTACAGTACCGGATACACTACCAAATACAGTACTGATTACGGTATCAGATACCAGCTACAGTACCGGATACACTACCAAATACAGTACTGATTACGGTATCAGATACCAGCTAGGTACCGGAAACACTACCAAATACAGTACTGGTAACAGTATCGGATACAGAGCAGATCAGATACAGTGCCAGCAATGGTCCCAGCCTTTGTGGCAGCTTCGGTACCAGGCCCAGTGCCATTTATAATACCAGCTATGGTACCAGGCCCAGTGCCATTTATAGTACCAGCTATGGTACCAGACCCCCCACAGAGAGCGCGGGAGGGTGGGCCCATTCCGATGGGCCGGGCTGCTTTTCACCCTGCTGTGCTGATGATAACTCTTTCTTATAGCAAATATTAGGACAGTTAAATCATGTTCTGCAATTTGAAGCTTATGTCGAAACACACGGGAAAAGTAATCCTACATATGAGCATGTGCGGGGGGGGCGTGGCTTATGGCAAGAAGGGAGAGTCAGGTGACCAGGGTTTCGGGTGTGGAGCAGAGTGCCCCTCCCCGTTCCCTAAAGTTTGCTTTTACAGCTGTTTTTTGCTTTATTTGTCCCCCAAAAACTTGGACCAAGACCCCCCCCACTAATCCTGACAGCTAGCTGCAGCATTTGGCTTCTTTACATCACCGACACACCCCCCCCTCCTATTTTCTTTTTCACCTGCCAAAATGGCTTCTTTATTTTTTCTCATTGACATTTTGAGCTGCGCTGACCCCATACCCGCCCAGACGCTGCGATTCCTGAAAGAAACGCCAATAAACCCTCTTTCCCAGCCAAATCCCCGTGTCTCATGCTTCTGCTTGCTGATGCGACTGAAAACGCATTTCAGTGTCAGTGAAAATGGCTTCCGAAAATCTCCATTTATAAAACATATAAGTTTATCGGAGGCCCCCCCCACAGAAGCCTCAGTGCGGGAGGCGGATGCTTCCCGTGCCGTCTGAGCTGTAGCTGTCTGAATTGGTTTGGACGGCCATAAATCGCAGGACAAAAAAAATAAAAAAATAGCCAAACACATCCTGGGACTGGGGCTCACTTCATTGTTGCTTGTGGCCCCTCTGTCTGCACTCCGCCGTTGCTTTAAGATGATGGTGTCTTTGTGACAGTGAGCCGGCTGAACTTGGGCTGGCACCCCGCCGTTTTTAAATGGGTTTTTCAGGGTAATCCAGGTCAGCCCATACGGGGCGTCCGATGCCTCCCATTCTGTGCCTGTGGTTCCCAGTGACCCTGCATCAAGTAAGAGGTTTTGGTCTTTGGAAGGATGGATGATCGGATGGGTAAGTTCTAGTCTTAAGAATGACGACTGTTTATCTTTTTTTGCTAATTTACTAATTTATGCAGTTTGTGGTACTTGCTCTGGACGTGAAAAAGAATCCTTTTCATTCATTTATACAATCACTCATCTGTTGTTGCTCAGAATCAAACTGTTTGACTGGCTTTCGATCCCTGAAGCATAAGGAATTAATGATGCATCCAATACAAAGTTTGATTCGAGTTGGATATCAGCTGTGACCTGCAGTGACTGATCTGCAGTCTGGCAGCGATGCACCTGCCGCATTGGACGCCCCGCATCCATCCATCTACCGTAATCGCTTGTCAGTTACTCGGCTGCCGCGGGCCTGGAGTCTGTCCCGAGAAGCACGGGGCACGAGGCGGGGGGGCACCGCGAAGCCCGTGTCGCACACATGCTCGCAAGCTAAGAGCAGCTCAGAGTGGCCGAATCATGCAGCCGTGCGCTTCTGGATGGCAGGAAGAACACGCAAACTCGACACATTCGGGCATCGGACCCCCCCCCCCCCCCGCAGCTGTGAGACTGCAGAGCTACCTGCTGAGCCCCCGAGCTGCCCCAGGACGCCCCCAGTTTAATTCCTCTCTTCTGCCATCATTTATTCCGTTTTTTTTTCCCCCTGCTCCGTAGCTTTTTTGCGGACAGATGAAAAGCTACAAGGAGCCTTCCTTTTATTGGTACCTGCTTTATGGATGATCCTGCTAAGGGCCATACTGCACTCCCACATTCTGACTTACAGTATGGATGACATCAATTTCATAAAACCCTTTAAGGGACCCCCCCCCCCCAAGTTTCTGGCGCTGTAGAAAATGACCCTTTTCAGCCAGAGGAGACAATATGCTGCTATAGCCCACTCCCCCGTCCGCTCCCCTGGGACAGGTCGAGTGCATAAATCCTATTAAAAGTGTTTTAAACTGCATTTTTCCTCTCCCCGGAATGGCACAATGACACGATATAACAACGCAATCTAATCATCAATCTTCCTCATTTAATTCCCGCCTCTATCGAAATGCACGAGCAGGGAAGCTACAGAGCGATCTCACCCTCCAGACCGGGAAGAACACGCACCGAGCATTTAGGCCTGGATCAAAGTGGGTTATCCTTCAAGAGGAATTCTGGGTAAAAAAAAAAAAAGGGCCTGAATGGAGTATCTGGTTGTCACCTGTGCCGACGGCGCTAAATTAAGACACACGGCCAGACGAACGCATATGAAGTACAGAGGTTTGTGTCGAGGCCAGAGGCACTTTAATGCAAGGGTTCACCTGGGCTAAATCCCAGGGATCTCCACTAAAAAGGCGACTCAAAAAGAGGTCAACAACTTTTACCATAGCCCAAACCCCCCCGGCTGACAACTTTTACTGTAACCATATTCCCCGATCTACAGCTTTTACCGTAACCATACCGAAAATTGAAAATCATAAAAATTTGCTCTGGAACACACCAGCATGATTAGAGGTGACGGCTGACATAGAGCCCAAACTGTTTTACCAGCTAGCTTTGATGCCAATTCCACCTGCTACATCTGCCAAAACGGCGCCAACAGGGACTGACCGCCTTCGACCGCGCCACACACACCGGCCTGACGGGCAGTCACCGACTCTTGGTGAGTTCCAGACTTAAGCGTGTGGTTCTCATCCAGAAACTTTAAAAAGGACAAAAAAACCTCCAGCGATTAGCATCGCCTCCATTCTGTCATTGCCCTTCCGTGACAAAGCTTCCCCTTATTAACACGCTGGCAAAATGTGATAACTACCCCGGGCAGCACAGGAGCGACACATTCTGTGATCAAAGGAAAAATAACACATTAAATTTCCAGGAAAAGCATCCACTGTTCCCCAAGAAAGGAGCTGCAGCACTTACGTCTCAAGAAAAGAAAAACAAAGATAGTCACCAATGATGCTGCATAATAACAGATTAACATGGCTTCCACGTTAATCCAGATTAACTCCGTTAACCAGTGCTATTAACCCGGGTTGGATACTGGTTATTTCCAGTTATTGTTAAGAGTAGAGTAAAAGAAAAAAAAATAGGAAATTATGAAGAGAAGCCAAGACACATACTACAGCATGGAATTTTAAATTGCATAAAGCTAGCTGTTGGGGCGAAAAAAGCGTATTCATTATCTGGATCCGGAACGTCAGCATTCCGAATGCCTGGATCCGGAACGTCAGTGATCGGAATGCCTGCTCTCGTACGTCAGGCCGGGATTAATTCTGACACTGCAGTCACCTGAACACGTCAGCCTGTTTTTTGCTCATTCATTTCTTATCTCTCTCCTTCCAACACATATGATTGACTCTCTCGTCCCTCCGTATATCATTCTCTTCTTGACGAAAAGTGTTGCGGGTCCCTGCTATCAGAGCGCCTATGCTCTGTACGCATCTACAGGTGCATATTGCTTACATTTTCTCCAATTCTTTCTGCACACTGAGTTGAAGCTGCCTCTCTCCCCACCCCGGATTTGAAGCTGACAGCCCTTAGTTTCAAGCCCAGACTCCTATTATCTCCTGCTGAGTCGCCAGCACAAGAGACCAACAGTCAACAAGCTGCCACAACACAGATAGATTTATAAAGTTCTGCTGCTATTAGACAATGAGTAAAGTGTTGAACCTCTCTACCTCAGCACATACCCTGCCTGTTTCTAAGGGCGTTTACTCAACCGCTACATCACCGGCTGTGAACCGACACCCACAGATCTAACAGATCTCTTCAAAACACGAGAGCCATTGTGAATTTGTGACGATATAGATTCAAGTACGGAACGTGACCGTAACCACTACGCTGCAGCACATTTAAGGCCGAGCCTCGTTTCTCGGGACAAACGTTGACGTTGGCGGTTGGTCAGGTGTGTGTGAAGCGGGAGTTTGGAGTGTGGTCTACTGCTAAATGCTTCTCTTCACCGGGAATCACACACTTGTCCAGATCCAGCCCACATCTCTTATAATCCTCTGCTAAGTTGACCAGCACTGATGCTCGAACCATGAAAATTACCTTGAGCGGTCACAAACCTGAATATTCCGCTATGGAGTATCCAAAAGTGTGGCATGCTGAGAGAACATGTACAGTGGGAGGGAACTGAGAGCGGTAATACATGTTCGACTGCCGGAAGAGCCAGTTCCGTTACACAGGAACCAAAAATTTCTTATTCCTGAGCTCAGCTAACCTGTGCAGTCAGTTGGAATGAGCGATAAGAATATTTGCAGACACATTAACTTGTGCCCTAGTTAAGGCTCCAATCATTACACTGGTGACTCGATCCATTCCAGAGATTTAAGGGCTTGTAAAAGTGAAGAAACCGGAAAGGAAAAAGCTATTTTATCTTACGGGCTCAACTGCCAAATTACGTGAATAATTGGACAAGTACTGAGTGCAAGAAACATTTGTTTAAGGGCTTCGCCATTCGGAGCCGCTGTAGGTCCGCCCCCGCTGCGCTGATTGCGTCGTACAAGTCGTCGAGCATAAAGAGGATCTTGTGTTTACCTGTCTTTCGTTCCGTAGAGTACTGTGAAGAGGAGAGGACCTTTTCACTTGAAGATCTCTCCACATGTCGCTGACACACCTCCAAAGAATCAACGTAATGGAAAGGAGGGCGCTGGCGGCATTCTCACCCCCCGCCCCCCCCTCACACCCTGCTCCTCCCCGTCCTCAGCTCCTCCCCGATGCTGACACCTTCTTAGGAGGGAGAGGAACCTGACCGCTGGCCCTAACGTCATCCAAGCCCCTTGGCTCCACACTTCACCGACGGGGAATGGGTAAAAAAAAATTCTCCACCCAAGGAGAGGAGAAACTCTTGTATCAGGGACAGGAGAAGGAGAAAAACAGGAGGGGGAAAACACAGCACAACAAAGAGGCGAATCAGATGACAAACTACTTGCTATTTTCTGCAGCGGGATTTATGTACTGTCAACGTTACCACCGCTGTTAGCGAGAATCCAATTATTCTGTTTTAGGGGAGGAATGAAGCGCTCGGCTGCAAGGGAGCAAGGACACCATCGCAGTCCCCCGCCCCCACTCCGAATGGAGGACGTGTCAGATTGATTTGACAACGCCGGGACTCCCTGCGGATTTAATTGCACGCACCTTTACTTTAAAATTTGTTGATCAATTATGCATGAGAAAAGCAATGATAACAATTATTAACTGTTGTGAGAAAAAGGAGGCTGGAAATTTAACCTGAAAATAATCCTGAGGAAAATGCCCCCCCCCCGATAATGCATTTTCTCTTTTCCAGCTGAAGTGGCAGGGAGGAAAGTATACAATACTGAAAAAGATGATAACTTCATATAAAAAAAAAAAAAACAACACAAAACGAAAAAACTTTAACTTATTGTGCGTGACAGGCTCTGTGGGTTGAATCAGACCAGCTTGCAGAGGAGCTTTCTAACATACTTCCCGGGCATAAGGCAACACCTCACTCCCCCTCCATCTGAGAGGCTCCAGCTAACTGTGAATCGTTAGGGTTACAAAACAAACTCCACGCCTTAGAACTGAATGTCAGCTGGGGCTGACAGGAAGTTAGTGCCCTAACCCTAATCCAATAATGGCCTTCTCTGTACGGAGGCAGACCGCGCTAATTAAGCGAGATGAGACACCCGAGTTTGTCCACAAAACAGCAACACCCCTGTCAGGGTAGGCTGGCTGCACATGCAAATTACTCTCCGCCCTCCTGCACCGCACACTGCGCCCGCTTAGGGGGCCACGAGCAGCGTCCTTCAAATGCATCCCGCTCCTCTGGCTTCTCAGACAGTACTGACCTCTGCAGCTTTTCTGAATATAAATGCCTAAGGCTGTCGAAAGCGGAGGAACTGGAAGCAGGGACGGGGACCTCATGGACATCCCCCATCATCCTCAGGTCCCATCAGTGATCAATGCAGAACACGTATAAACCAAAAATCGCACCTCCTGAACACTTCAGTCGTCTATTCCCCTCATTAAATTCAGCACATGGCAAGTTCCATGTGCTGAATTTCTTCCAAAGATCACAACCCTTGTTGTAGTTCATAGTTCTACCAATTCCTGAATGAGTCACCTTCTTCCTACCCACAGCATCTGTCCCCGTGCTTTGCTCACGTCTTCTCGATCTAATGAAAATTCAGCAAAAACAATTGCGGGATCGCCAGTGCCCGGGCGTCAGCCTGCACAGATGGAGCGAGAGCAACTGCAGGTCAACGTTCTTAATCATTACGTGTGAGTGACATTTCAGGAGTAACTGACACATATATATAAACGGTACATAGTGAGGCCGTGATTCATATATAAAAGCTTCTACGTTTCCTTCACGTGGAAAGCTGCCACGACATGGCAGGACGAAACGCGAAGCACAATCCAGTTCCGGAAACATCTATAGGGAGCGGTATGCTTTGCAGGGAGCGGGATGTTTTGCAGAAGCATGTCCAGATAGCAGGAATGCTTTCCAGAAACATGTTTAGGAAGTGAGGTTCTTATAGGAAATGTGTTCAGGATGCAGGGCACCTACAGGAAATGTATTCAGGATGCAGGGCGCTTACAGGAAATGTATTCAGGATGCAGGGCGCTTACAGGAAACTTGTTCTGGATGCAGGGCACCTACAGGAAATGTGTTCAGGATGCAAGGCGCCTATAGGAAATGTATTCAGGATGCAAGGCACCTATAGGAAATGTGTTCAGGATGCAGGGCACTTATAGAAAATGTGTTCAGGATGCAGAGCACTTACAAGAAATGTGATCAGGATACAGGCAGCTTACAGGAAATATGTTCAGGATGTATGGCACTTACAGGAAATGTATTCAGGATGCAAGGCAAATAAAGGAAATGTGTTCAGGATGCAGGACGCTGACAGGAAATGTGTTCAGGATGCAAGGCACCTACAACAAATGTGTTCAGGATGCAGGGCACTAACAGGAAATGTGTTCAGGATGAATGATGCTCACGGGAAATGTCTTCAGGATGCAGGGCTTAGAGGAAACATGTTCAGGACGTAGGGCGCTTACATGAAATGTGTTCAAAATGCGGGGTTCTTTCAGGAAATGTGACTAGTGAATGGAATGGTTTTTGGTAACAATGCTGAAGACGTGAGGCACTTTCTAGGGAGGTGTACAGGGAGCTGGATGCTTCCTGGAAACATACAGGAAGCAGAGAACTTTGCAAAGGAACATCCTGACATTCCCCATGAGGGTGTATTAAGGCTGCTCTTTCTCCTCTTCTCCACTGCCGGCCAGACACACACACACACACACACACACACACACACACTGATGCATCATTTATGCTGACCACAACAGTGTCCGGAATAACCAAATTGTGCTCGATCAAGGGGTCTCCATCTATCTTAATTATTCTCTCCAGAAGACAAGTAAATCCATAATAGAGTAACCCTAAAGAGGCGGCTTGGGGGTGGGGGTGGCTTGGGGATGGGGGGTGGCGGTAAAACCAGGCAGGAAAAATGCCTTGGGATAGGAGAACCTTGGTTAAAAAAAAACATAATAAAAATCTGAAGGGCTCCTCAGACACCGTTATCTTCAGCTATTGTTACTCAGTTAGGCGACTCAAAATGAGCGATCAGTACATTTACAAACATTCAGTGATAACGTAACACTGCTTTTGTTTAATATGATATTATAACTTAATTGTGCATCATGTACCGTGCTGATAAGCACTTCTCATCTCAAGTAATTTTCTACTTTTGGCGGAAGACTATTGGGTTGCTAGATATTAAAACATTTCCTTTTGCGCTCCTCGGCATGTGAAGGCTCTGCGTGGGGCAGGCTAGCGGCGCGTTCGCTGTACTCGAGCGAGGCACGAGAGAATTGATCAGGGCTTCGTAAGGGGTGACGTCCTCAAAGGGATGTCAGGGAAGGGCCTGGGTGTTAAGTGTTCCACTAATAAGGAGATGATCCCTATCCTGCTCAGGGCCGGAAGATAATGAATGAGGAACATTCCCACAATTCCCATGGAAACTAAGTAAAATCCACACCTCTCTTTGCCTTTAAGTAATGTAAAGCATATATTAACACCCTTCCCCAACAACCCCTTTCAATGCACACAGAATAAGCACTGCCAAAGCGGCTGGGGGCTGCACTATGGCTCAGTGGGTCGCACTGCTGCCTCACACCTTCTGGGCTGGAGGCTTGAATCCTGTCTTCTGTTGGGGTGTGTGCTGTTTGCGTTCTCTCGCTGCGTCACACAGGTGCAGCTAATAATTTTGAGATTCCTACAATGTGCTAGCTAGCTGACTAAGAATCTATGAACACATAATTAGCATTATAAACATGGCGATTCATATTTGGTAACACTTTACAACTTCACACTGTACAAATTAACTGCACCTTCATAATGCATTCATTATGGATTCATAGAACAATCAGTGAACATTCACACGCAGCAAGTATACCATAACATCCTAACATATTTTAACAGCTTTAGTATGCTTTAAGACTGAAGCTGTAAAGGTATGTTAGGGTGTTAAGGTAAACAAATATGCTGCTTATGAATGTTCTATGAATGCATTATGAAGGTGCACTGAATGTTCTAAGAATGCATTATAAAGGCATTATGAAGGTGCAGCAAATGTAAAGCGTTATCAAATATCAAAAGGCATAACACATTATAGCCATGTTTATTATGCATTAGGAATGCTCTATGAAGCTCTCATCTATAATGAACTATGGATACCTTCATAATGCATTATAGAGCATCCTTAATGCTTATACCGACAATTATATTTCTGGCAATTCAGGGAGAAAGACGAATAAATGTCAAAAGTGGATTGTGAAATGAACAAAATATACCACTTCACATTTTTCACCATAAACGAGGGACAGGTAACCTGAACAAAAAACGAATAACCTTGGTCACCTGACTCTCCCACTGTTAGCGGCCACACAGAATTAAAAATTAACATTTATGGTCATTAAGGGTATTACTTGTAATATAATTACAAAAAGCTGTAATAAAATTTCCGTAGGCCGCGTTTTTGTGCAGAAAGAGAGCACCTGAATGATGCTTAACACCTGCTCTTCACATCTGTCACGCAGACGTGCATTCTAAGCACACGGCTGTTTAGAGGACCCAATACTTTTATTTATGATTTAATTTGCATCTTTATGCAATAAAGCTGGGAGTTACATATGCATAATGCAGCAGTGTGCATGCGGCGGGGCAGACGTACAAAGACACAGCGCGCCGATAATCTATAGAAGTGCTGCATCGCTAATGCACCTGGATGGGGCCCGGCTCGCTGGGGGCGCACCCAAGCTTACGCCGACACTTTTGCAAGCAGTCGCCTCCCCAGGGGATTATGGGTATTTATTCATGTCTCGCAGGACTGAAGCGGTTTTGACTTTTTGACATCTCATGCCAGTGCCTTTGGTCGGCCTACTTTAATAAGTGTTTGGAAAATTCCACTCTGTCCTTGACCTTGGGCCACGGTGGAAGCTCAGCCCAGCCAGTCGATGCCTGGGGGTCCACTCCGGGTCTGCCAGGAGACAGTCTCAGGACCTCAAAAGAGATCTGTCATAATTATATATCAGCTATGGTGTTTAGTCTGCCCGCCTGCCTGCCCGCCTGCCCGCCAGGCCCCGATAAAGGCATTGTACTGTTTAATTTCTAGATCTCTCGATTTTTCTTCATTATACCTGCCTCTGTGTTTTAATTTCAATGATTTAATTCCAAGATGTTCTCCTGGCACAAATAAATCAGTATAATTTTCTGAGAGGGTCATAAGATTCCTGGGGATTATTATTGTCATAAACAGGGACAAACATCACCCAACCCTC
>JAODJU010000048.1:6027301-6038409 GCA_026776725.1 Gnathonemus echidnorhynchus
AAAATGCATTCATGGGTCGAGTGGTTGGTCATAATAAAACTGGGAATAAGGTCAGATAAATCAGGTCAGGGCTGGGAGTCGCAGAGCGGGGAGTCGCTCCCTGGCTCCCCGTGAACCGCCCGCCTCGAACGGCCCGCCTATTGATTTCCTCTCTGGCAGCCGTCATGCTTTATAGAGACACGCCAGCCATCGACGGCTCGCGGGCGAATATGTGAGTGACATCGGTAAGTGACATTCCTTGCGCCGTGCCAAGGTTACATATGAGGAGCGGGGGGGGGGGGGGGGTTGTTCCTGAATATTCCTCCCGACTGCTTAACGGCCTTTTAGGGGAATCTTCAGATGGGAAAAGTCAAACAGTCACCAAGGCTTTCCATCATTTGTCCTGCTCACTGCGACATGATAGTGGATTCAGAACCCCACTCCCCCCCTCCCCCCAGGTCATTAAATATTAATCCACGACACCACATCTGTTCTTAGACAATGCCCAGAATGACCAGAGAGTATTGTGCACATGATAATGATATCAGCTGAGTATTATGGGATAAAATGCCAGCGCACACAACAGAGCGTGATATCAAATAGCAGAACAGATTTTCATCGGGCGCTCAGTGTTGCAATAAAAATACATTCTAGACTACAGAGTCTAACATTTGTCATGCTTGGTGTCTGTTATGTATGCATGGCCTTTGATGCTGTTCTGTCAGCCATGGTGGGGCATAAGCGTGCTGTCAGGAGACGCCCCCTGTCACCTGCAGACGCCCCCTGTCACCTGCAGACGCCCCCTGTCACCTGCAGACGGTCCCTGTCACCTGCAGACGCCCCCTGTCTATTGCAGATGTTCCCCGTCTCCCACAAACTCATGTTTTCAGGTACGTCTGTCCCACCTCAGTGGTAAACCTGCAAAGTGTCATAATCCAATTCATTGAAATTTAGATTATATTGTATTCAAAATAATAATGTACCTTAATACATTTGTTTTATATGTATATCTATACATAAAACTGCATATTTAATATATATGACCTTGACCTTTAGTGACCTGCATCCCGCACCCCTACCCATACAGCCATGGGGTAATTTACAAATGCCCCTCCAGGGGGACAGACATTGGCTCCTCTATCATCTGAGAGCGGTGCAGAGCAGCGTTCCGACACAGCCACCGTGCTGTCGGCCCGATGCTAGAGCCGCAAGCTCGGACGGGGGGGGGGGCAGCCGCAGGTAGCAGGCCCAGCCGTCACCGATCCGGAATCACCTCGGAACACCTCAGAAGCAGGACGGCGCTGGCTGTCAGCCGGGCTCTGGAGCCGGAACGCCAGCGGCACCGGCTGGGCCCCCGCCGCTCACCCCCCCCACCCACCTCCTCATCACCAGGCCCGCTCTCCCTTCAAAAGATGCCGGTGACAGGGCCCAGAGTCGGTCCAGCCACATGGCGATGGGAGCCATCCAGGGCGCTCCGAATTCCACCTTAAAATTAGATTCAAACTCAAAGCACAGAATTTTTATTATTATTTTTTTTAAATGGACCATAAAACAAGGGAGCATAAGTGCACTTTTAAACCGTGCGGTATAATTTGGAAAAGACGATAAAAATGAACACTGAAGGAAAGGAGTTTCTAAGAGGCTCCTAAGCCCGCGACGGGCTCACCTCCCCCTGCGTGACCGGAATCCTCCCTCCGAAAGAGCCGGTATAAAAATGACAAACTGTCACGCCGTTAATGCAGAGAAAGGCCACACGGGCGGCCGCTTGCCTGTCTGTGCAGAGAGGGAGGGGGGCGCCGAGCTCTGCGGCCGCATCACGCCCGTCCAGGCGGCCGACCGCTCTGACATCACGCCATGATTTCGCGGGGCGTCACCCCGGCAACGCAGGAAAGTGTGCCTGACATTTAATGGCCTCGACGCGCATTTTTCTCTGCCGGTTCCGTCAAAGGCAGCTACGTCGCCCGGCACGCCGCACGCATCTTTTAATGCGGCTATTTAGTGCTCAGTAAGGGACAGCGAGCTTGTCACGCTCGTTTGAATAATGCAAGCTAATGACAATACCAAAATACCACACACACAGTAATGCTGCACGGGAAAAAACGCATTTTCAGGGCTTTAATTGCATACAGTACAGTAAATAGTTTATACAAATAACAATTCTTACTCATTTTTCTTCTCATAGAACACAGCTACCAGTGAGCAATTAATTTTGATGTTAAAGGGGAGTATTGTTTGATATACTCTAAACAACCATGTGAGATGTCAAGTTTAAAACAATTGTAAAATTGAAACATTTAGCAATATTACATCCTTATTTTATTGGGAAATCAGATTTATCTTTCCACTAACGTTTTAATTTAAATCGAAACGCAATTCCTTAGCTTAGGTAAAATCAGCAGTGTTACCGACCTTTTGCATCATCTTTTATGTTTGCTACAGTACATATTTTACATTTCCTCATTATATTATAATACAGAAAGGCATGTAAGAGAAAACTAAAGGTTTGGCGTTAAAGGGAGCATAGATTTACATTTTATTAATTTAGCAAATGTTTTTACCTAAAGCAACATACAATTTTTTTGAGGAGGCAGGGTCAGACAGGGGGGTTGAGGACCATGCTCGGGGGCCCAGTGGTGACATCACTCATCTGACCTTGGGATACGAACTTCCGATCACAAGCACAGCATCGCAACCCGATGAGCCGCTCACTGTTTGCGCGCAGAGATAATCCCAGTTTCTGTCGGATGCATTTCCCACATTCAGTGACCCTGTACTAAATATGGTTTGGAAGACGGATGGATGGATTGATGGATGGGTGGATGGATTGATGGACGGATTGATGGATGGATTTCCTGTACTTACGTTATGATTTGTGTAAGAGATTCTATTACACAAGCGGGACACGTGATGTTAAAATATCACAAGGTCTCCCTTAAACCGCTATCAAGTTTAAGCATCTGATATATCAGAATATTTGCTTCCCTTTACCAAGTGCTGTGTAGCGCGATGCAAAGAAACTGATAAGATCACTTTAATATTTCTCTCACTCGTTGTTTGTCCTGAGACAAAAACATTTGCATGATGATTATTTTACACAAAACGTGATGCATTTTTATAGAAAAATCCAAAGATTTAATTTAAAGTGTTTACCTGATTCCTGTATGACTGACTTTGAAGGTTCATTTTGTACGCTTGAAATCTTTCATGAATTACACATGTGTTAAAAAAACAAAAAACTAAAAACTGGGTTGAGGAGCCGATCCCATCCGATCACGTTAATTTCCTGCTCCTGTTTTTGCTGAGAATTTAAATAAAACTGACCTTCATGCGCTAAGGCTTCAGTACCAGCTAGGAGCTTAAAGGTTTCTGAAGACACAATGCTTGTGACGTGCAATAAATTATTACAATAAATGCTACACAAAAATTGCATTAACGAGACAGCATCACCTGGTGGTGTTTTGTATTTGAAATTTGAATAACAGTCCGACTCGCATCTGGCAGCTTTTTGTAATGTGCAGTGTATCTCTTGCTCTGACACGTGCAACTGGTCCTTCACTGCAAGCTCAGCTGCACTTGACAGTTACCCTCTTCACAGCTGTATGTTTGTTATGTATAATTTGCTTCGCTTATATGTCACTTAGGACAAACGCATCTTCCAAATAAAGAAATTCAATTCAAAGGATTTTTATATAGCGCCTTTCACAGCAGAACAATGCCAAGGCGCTCTACATGGGTGCGTTGTGGTACATTACAACATAAAGAGAGAACAATACAAAAGCAGGGAAAATGAAGAATGAAATGAAAGATTGAAAGCAAGATGACAATGGAGGAGAGGGACTAAAAACTCTCAAATAAGGAGAAGAAAAACCTCTGGGGGCCCAACCCCCACCCAGGCATGCTAACATTATTGAAAAATAAAAATAAATGCAACAATAATACATTTTAGCACAGCAACCTAAGACTAATAAATCAGAATATGATGTATAAGAAACAGAAATCTGTTTTTTTATATTTACGACAATCTAGCAAATTCCTATTCTGATCCCACCTTTCACAGCCAGTCCCCCAGCCTGCTATTAAAAAAAAGTTATTTTCTGTATAAACTACAATACCCATGATGCCTTGCAGCACATGCCCAGTGCACAGCGAGCAGCTTATTAGACAGTATGCTTAATGCAACCAAGATAACTTGGTGTAATTAACCCTAACCCCGCCCCCTGACGACTCGTTCTCAAAAACGATGCCTCTCCGGCTAGGGCCCCAATCATTTGCTATCAGACAAACTGCAAAATTAGCTGCAAATTCCCCGTCTTAGTGAGACAGGTCTTCTCACGGTCTTGATGATAACGACTCTGTGTGGTGAGGGTCAGCTGATAGGATAAGATGTCCCACGGTACAGATTTATTAACCTCAGTCATTCAGCACTAGACCTCCTGCAGGTTTTCCTTGTACATGGGCTCCTCTGTGTTTAGTATTAATGATTCTAACCTATAAGGGTTGAGTAATACAATAGCAGAGTGACCTCACACCCCCAGGACTGTGGGTTTGATTCCCGCCCCCGGCTCAGCGTAAGCCCATGTGGCCTCCTTCAGTACTCCGGCTTCCTCCCCCGATCTGAAAGCATGCAGCTGAAGTGAACTGGAGTCTGATCTACCTTTGGTGTGTGACTGTGTGCCCCTTGATGGACTGGCACCCCTTTCTGTCACACACATATCAGCACATGCCTCAGACTAACCACGCCCCTGCTTAGCGGCTATGAAAAAGACAGACTGATGTTAGCGTTGATTTTTCTGAACTTCCTCTCGCAGGCGGGGCCATGGGATGGGATGCTGAGCCTCTGAACAGAACGTCGCTGGTTCAAATCCCAGGATTGGCAGAGAGATGTCACTGTTGGGCCCCTGAGCAAGGCCCTTAACCCACAATTAGTCCGAGGACTGTGTGTCCCTGCTTTCTCAAAAATGAATGCCACTTTTGGTAAAATCATTTGCTAAATGAATAAAAATGAAACATGAAATGTCCAGCATAACTGCCTACATTGGGGAACATTTTCCACGTGATTTGAATTAAAATAAAGTCGTATCCATCATGAAGAGCGGCATACAGTCACAGCTGGTTATTCCAAATGTTATGTCAGCAAAGAGCAATTCAGTTACATTGTCCACTGTGTGATTATAGGGGTTCTCTGTTCTAAACCTTCTGTATATATATGGGAGGGGTGTCTGGCTCACATTCTGTGTCCATAACCAGAAGGTCGCCAGTATGGATTCCAGGGCTGGCAGATTGACGCCACCATTGAGCACCGTGGATCGAGGTCGGCCTCTGCGCCGCAGTAACTCTTATTCCAGTCTGCCTGGCAGGCCGCGGATCGAGGCGGGCCTCTGCGCCGCAGTAACTCTTATTCCAGTCTGCCTGGCAGGCCGCGGTTCGAGGCGGGCCTGTGCGCCGCAGTAACTCTTATTCCAGTCTGCCTGGCAGGCCGCGGTTCGAGGCGGGCCTGTGTACTGGGACGACCTGCACTCCTTATCAAAATGCCATACTGCCCTGTTGCCATGGAGGTCGTCCCCCCCTGGCACCTTAACGGCGCGGCTTTCCGCAGCCTCCACATGGGGCCCAGGCGGCAGACGGTGAAACGACCCCCCCCCCCCACCCCCTACCTCAAACCGTGAGCTAATTGGCTATGGCTGAAACAATATCGGTCCCTGCTGCACAATGAACAAGAAGAAAAAAAAACCAAAAAGAATGAAAAAAAGGCATCGGCGTCAAACGGAAGGAAGGAGCAGCATATTTCACATTTATCACTCCTCATTAACAGAGTCTCAAACAAAACGGGATGCATTGTTTTCATTGTTACACAGCATGTATATCATTAAACGCGAAAACACTTGCCCTGCTAACATGCGTACAATTACAGTGATGAATGAACATTCAGCTTCCTTTATACCGACAAAGTCTCGAATCAGGCCATGCGACTCGTCCCTTGGTCTTCAGTGGGAGGTGGGGGGGGGGGCTGGGGGTGGTGATCTGGGCTGAGTGATCTTATAAGGACTGCATGTTGCCACCTGACAGGACAACTTTTGTGGGGAAGGTGGGGGTACCTTTGAAGACGGAGGGTGGTTTGTGGCTCATTGGGTTATGAGACCACACCTGTGATCAGAAAGTTGCCGATTCAAATCCTGTGGTCAGTATAGTGATGTCACCACTGGGGGGGATGCATAACCCACAATTTCTCCAGGGACTGTCTGACCCTATTTTCTCAAAAATGTATGCCGCTTTGAATGAATTAAATAGCTGTTAAATAAAAGGGGCCTTTTTTGAGAGGATGGCTGATATCCCAGAGAACCCCCCCCCCCCACTGTGTAACGATGACACAGGTGTCCTGGAGACGCCCAGAGCTCCAAGCTGAGAAGGCGTGGACCCTTCTCCGCCCGGCAGGACACCTGTGAGCGTGCAAACCTCACACTCAAGGAAGCTTGTGGGCAACCTCCCGTCGTCTCCCCCCCCCCCGCCTTCGCTGGCTGTGGACGGTAGGCTCCGCCCCGCGGGACATCTCTGTCGCTGCGCCCAGCCTGGTCTCCGTCTCCTGCCGCGTAAGCGTCCCCGACGTGCAGCATTCAGCAGATCGCAGGTTAATGCTCCGCTGTGAGCGTGTGGCCATCTTCTCATTGCCATGTAATAAAGCAGCACCTACACCTACAGACGCTACACCTCCGGGTCACAGCTACACCCCACACCTCCCCAGGCTTCTGGCGCTGGAAGTGCCTGCAGGAACGACTGCTGAACACCTCGGAACCGCGCGTCGAAATCGGCGATTGTATTTACTCCGGATTTTTCACACGTGTTAAATAGTTGCTGGCTCAGTGTCCTCGCTGATTTTTTCGCCAGCTGTTTCCAGATTACCTCCAAATTCACAGGTAATTAAAATGCTGTATCGCACTGTGTATTGTGCAGGTAAAGTGCTTTAATTGGGAGTAATGCACCCCCTTTGTCTTCCTGTATATTGCATTAGGGGTGTAGCTTGTAGCAGAACTGATTGTTTATCTGGCTAATTTGCCTGCGCCTGGTATTTCATACCTGGTTCTGCAGACACCGCGGAGCGAGAAGATCCCAGAGATTTAAATTCCTGGACGTTCGGCTCAGGCGCGAGAGCGCCTCCATCCTGCACAGGCTGGCATAGACGTATTGCTCTAACGCAGAAGCCGGGCTTCTCCTTCCTGTTTCCATCCTCTCGCCCCCCCTCCCGAGCCCTGGCATCAGCCGGCATCCTGTCACACCTGTGCAGAACAGGGGTAATTAATGCCACCCCCACTCCGCCCCCACGGCACTGGGCTGCGCCTGCCTATGATCCCCCGCCAGACGCGGCGTGACGTCCAGCCCTGCGCACGTAATTAGAGCCGCTGAGGATCGATAGCGCCCCCTGCTGGATCCTTGTGACGTGGAGCAGATCCTGCTAAACAGGCAAAGTGATCGGGGAGGGGGCTCCAGGCAAGCGGACCGCCTTCCCGCGGCGCCAGAAGCACCCAGCTGGCAGGACAGCGTTAAGCCATGATCAGACTGGGATAAGAAGTTTCTACAGCAGCATATCAAATATTGCTTGTTATTGTATTAGCCAGTCCTGGCGGATTAGGGCTAACCGCTCGTCCGAACAATCGAGAGGGGGAATGGAGAGAATGGCCCCGCCCGTGAGCCCGTTCGCTGCCCGAGGGGGGTGCTGGATCTAGTCTATCCTGGCGCCAGCGGGGCGCCAGCGCCATGCAGGGGAACAGGGCCAGCAGCCGGGTCTTTCTCAAAAAAAACACACGCACACACACAAATTGCCCCTAATCCTTTTTTACACACCCCATGTGACCGTGGTGGATTATGCCCAAGAAGCCGGTGCTCTGTGCCACCCAGCTCCATCGCGGCACAGGGGCCAGAGGTCAGTCGTAATTAGTCTGTTAAAAAAAAAAAAAAAACACTCGGCCTGTTCTGTTCACCGGGGTGACCTCCAGACGCTCTGGGGAACAGGGATTTGGAACGACGGAGCATCCTGACGAGAGAGACGGAACGAGGGCTTTTACAGCGGTGGCGTCCTACAGACAGGAGTCTGTCAGATACCGGGGGGGGGTGGGGGCGGGGGGGTATATCACTCAGAGATTATCGGAGCGGGGGCCCGACCCGCTTCAGACACACGAGCGGGCCCGCATTGGGGCATGGCATTCCCCGAACAGAGGCAGTTCCACACCCTGAACATCTGGTGTTGACACGAGGGACAGGTCTCCGCGCCCACTAGAGCAGAAGGAAATTAGTATATAGGAGAACACAACTGTGGTGATCAGAGAGGATGGTCAGGTGAGTGTTTCCGAGCAGTGTATGTGTGTGTGTACACGAGTGTGTGTTTTTCTGAGTGTAAGCGTGTGTGTGTGTGTGAGTAATGAGACTCATAATCTCAGAAAACAGCTCGCATATGAGACATTTTTAAGTATATTTTAAAGCCTGCCTGTCTTTTCATCTTTCCATCCTGTCCTCCATCCCAGGGAGGGGAATCTGCTGGCAGGATTACCTGCTAAACCTCTAATCCTCGCACCCGTGTCGCTATAAAGAAAGCGCTTGGTACTGGGACGCCCTCCTCGGCGGTGGGGTGCAGATGCACGCGCTCGTTAAGCGGCAGTTCAGGCCGCCTGGCTCCGCCTCTGCGCCGTCTACTTTCCCCCACGTCTGTGTGTGTGTGTGTGTGTGTGTGTGTGTGTGTGTGTGTGTGTTACAGCAGTCCCACATAAGCTCCTTCTAACCACACACCAGCCTGTCTGGCCATTTCGCTGGCAGCCTGGTCTGGTTTGGTCGCTGTTTCCAGCACAGCACCGGGCTCCTGTGTGATATAGGCTCTGCAGCGCCACCTAGGGATACCTCGCCTGCTGGAACTGTGGCTAATTGCAGCTGAGAATGGACCCCCCCCCACCCCCGCACAGCTCACTCCTGCCTGCCTGTCTGTCTGCATGCCTGCCTGTCTTCATGCCTGTCGGTTTGCATGCCTGTCTATCTGCATGCCTGCCTGTCTTTCTGTCTGTTTGCATGCCTGTCTGTCTGCATGCCTGCCTGTCTTTCTGTCTGTTTGCATGCCTGTCTGTCTGCATGCCTGCCTGTCTTCATGCCTGTCTGTTTGCATGCCTGCCTGTCTTTCTGTCTGTTTGCATGCCTGCCTGTCTGTTTGCATGCCTGCCTGTCTTCATGCCTGTCTGTTTGCATGCCTGTCTGCCTTTCTGTCTGTCCGCATGCCTGTTTTTCTTGTCGATCCCAGGGGGAAATTCTTATTCATAGGGCTACTGATACCTTAGTAGCGCACACAGACATGTAACACATGCTTCACAGCATCCCCTGAACTTAGCCATAAGTAACCAAGCAAACAAGGAGACTATTGGCAGTTTTAGTTTTTTGGTTGGATTCAACCTGAAAAATTATCCCCACAACATCAAAATAACAGGTTGTTATCACATTGTGGGGGACTGGTCCCCACAATGTAATGCAAGCATAACACACACACACACACTGTGCGCTAACTGGCTGCTATTGAATCACATATGACGGTAATAACAGAGCTGCGAAGATGAATGACAGCAGGAGAGGCTCCACAGAATGGTATCATAACATATTTGAGGGGGAGTCCCTTATGAAGGTCAGCCCTGCCACGCCACGCCCCTCCTCCTGCTCCTCCGTGAGCGTCCGAGCACCCCCTCCGCCCGGGCCGGCGCGCCTCCTCTACCCGTCACACCTACACACCCCGGAGGTGACTATTTTTAAGTGCCGTCCACGCTGGCCAATGAGACGTCAGAGGTGCACAGGAGCCCCGTTCCCCGCGAAGACGCGGAAGGACGGACACGGTGAAAGTAGGACAAAGGCTGGGGCGCCTCCCCCAAATGGCCCAAACGGGGAACTTCTGTCGCCCCCGCGATGTAAGCAGCTGAACTGGCTAATAAAGCATATATCAGTAGCTGAACAAGACATCCACGCGAACAGCAAAGACTGGATTTCGATTGTTCTATGTGTTAATATAGCAGTTTTTAAATTTAAGATACTCTGACCTCTGAAATACTAAAAAGAGCGAGAATGAAAAACAAAAAAAAAAAAACAAAAAACTTTGCTGCATCTGCATGGCTGGTAAAAAAGGGCAAAAAAGCCTAATAAAGCCTAATAAAATTAAAACCCAAACACCATCTGTTATGCCAACGCGAAAAGTAAATGAAGACGCACCATCCTCTGGGCTGAGAGGCCCGACACGCCACGTTACCGAGATCACATGGGCAGGGAGACCGAGGCGCGTGTGGCTGAGGTCCGGCTCACAGGGACACCGCCGCGGTGATGGACAGGGCCTGCGTGTATAAAGGGTCACATGCGTGCTGCTGCCCCCCGCTTACCCCCCATTACTTTACATTTGCATATTTAGCATAAGCTTTTGTCCAAAGCGACATGCCGGTCTTGGGGTCAGAGAGCATCCCCAGAACAGCTGCCGTTAAGGGGCCCGATCAAGTGCCCAACGGCAATGTTATGATTACTATGCCAACCGTGGGATTTGAACCCAAGCCCTTCTGGACATGGGCATATCCCTAACCTTCTCAGCTCCTTATACCTAAATTTAGCCCACTTCACTGCCCCCTTTGTCATTCTGCATCCCCAGGAACCCCTACGGCTTATCATGTGACCAGGCACCTGGGCGTGACCCAGGAGACCCGTCAGACGCTTCGCTGCGCTTTGATGCTTTCGCAGTCGCGCCCAAGTAAAAACAGACGAAGGAGACTGAACGACAACTCAGAGGTACAACAGTAGGTGAAGTAAGGGGATCTACAGGAAATGAAATCGGCAAACTTTGTGAGGCTAAGTACAGCATCTGATGCCGGATCACTTCAAGAAAATCTAGACTGCGATTGGCTGAGGTGAAAATATAAAAAAAAAAAAAAGCTGAACAACTCAGCTTGACTAACGGGGGGATGTGTGTGCAGACTCCCAACCTAGCCTGAATTCCCAGCAGGACGTAATTCTCACCTGTTTTCTCACCTGTTCCTGTGTTATGCTGCATTATTGCTCAACACGCCACCGACAGGAAGAGGCATGGAGAGTGGGAGTGTGAGGCGCGACGGGGGCAGAGGAGAGGGGGGACC
>JAODJU010000048.1:6045608-6092888 GCA_026776725.1 Gnathonemus echidnorhynchus
GGGGGTTGCTGATGGGGGGGGTTGGCATGGAGGAGCCGAGTCACCGGAATGAGACAAGTCATGTACATCACTGAGGAAGATGGGAAACAGGGGAGTGGAGGGGGGGGAGTTTCAGCTAATCGTGGTGCTTTTCGAGGTAGACGTTTATAACCGACACGCAGTGCCACACGCATGCTGCCGTGTCCCAGCCGAAGATAACACCCCCCGGCAGGCTGGCAGCCCCCCTGATATGGCGCGTTGATGGCTGCAGACCTGCGTCCACCAGATAAGCGGGCAGAGTGGGAATGCAGGCGCCACTGGCTCATCTGTATATGGGGGCTTTGGGGCCGCCAGCCACACCCTACCCCGCCATGCCTGGTCACACCTGGCCACAGCACGGCCTACCTCACCACACTGCGCCCTACCTCACCACACTGCGCCCTACCTCACCACACTGCGCCCTACCTCACCACGCTGCGCCCTACCTCACCACACTGCGCCCTACCTCGCCACGCTACGCCCGACCTCACCATGGCACGCCCTACTTCACCACGCTACGCCCTACCTCGCCACGGCACTCCCTACCTCGCCACGCTGCGCCCTACTTCGCCACGCTACACCCTACCTCGCCACGCTGCGCCCTACTTCATCACGCTGCGCCCTACTTCACCACGCTACGCACTACCTCGCCACGGCACTCCCTACCTCGCCACGCTACGCCCTACCTCGCCACGCTGTGCCCTACCTCACCACGCTGCGCCCTACTTCACCACGCTACGCCCTACCTCGCCATGCTGTGCCCTACCTCACCACACTGCGCCCTACTTCACCACGCTACGCCCTACCTCGCCACACCACGCCTTAACCCGCCACGCCTGATCACACCCGGCCACGCCCCCGCCCCACCTGGCCCCCGTCCCGCGCTCACTATTTCTATGTGGACCCCTGAGGCCAGACTCACACCTCCGACACTCAAAATCACAAGCGGACGCAGGTCCGGGTTCGACGGCACGCCCACGCTGCGGCAGGGCCAGCAGGACTGGGCCTGCCCGGTTCTGCCCAGCTCCTGCTCACCCTCCCGGTGTCTCGTTGCTCGGGGGAGAGCGGCTTTCCAAGCAAACACAGGAACAGCCACCCTGGTTCTCTGGCACTGATACAGCATATGAGTCCTTTGCTATACATAACAGCTCACGATAGCGACCAACCTGTTTAACTCATTACGTTCTGTTCTATTTTTAATGAACTGCTTTTCAAGCCTAGCCAGCCTTGCCCTCTGCGTCACAGAGCTACCCAGTCCCCACACAAATACCTCACAAATACCTCAAAGCAGAGCTTCCACACCAAGAATTAGAGTCTCCACGGGAAAAAAAACAAAGCTTGATTTAAGTTCATAGTCAGGGCCATACCAAGAGACTCCACAGCTCACTAAAGCATCATCTCAATTCTAACATCTAAAACAACATGCAAAAAATATATGAACGTAATGCTTGGTGCAAGGAAGGTTAATGTATTCTTCATTCATTTATTGATATTTACTATCCATTTATTTCCAAAGGCAAGAGGATACGCAATGTGTTTTGCAGTAATTTTAGCTTTAGGACAAAGACTGAAGGCCGACCTTTTTTGACTGTCTACAGATCGCAGTGTCAGGTCGCTATATCCAAGCAGTCTGATAAATATTCTGAAGTGATTATCTTTGTAAACCCAAAGCCAGTGACCTGGATCAACAGCACATAGACACCCCTAGAATTAATCTAACAAACCCCCTGGTGAATATTAATATTGGCTAATTCTGTCACTCACACAACAGAGATATTTTTGAATGCATATGACGTGTTTTCTTTGTTCAATGTGCCATCATGACAGCAGCGTACAACCAACTGTGTGCAGACTGTTCAAACACACATCCTCATCGGTTATTTGTGAAATGCTCACATATGGTACACGACTGCTAGTATTAAGAACAGAACTGAACTGAACATAATTATTTCTGAACTATGTTAAAATATCCACGGCAGCATCCAAAACGAGGTTCCCACTTCGATCTGAAGAGATGGACAGAAAATTGACAGAATACATCAGCTTCTGAGCCGATTTATGACATATTGTGACCTAAATTTTCACACATTTCCCTGTCCAACAAATAATAAAAAAAAAAAAACAGGAAAATTAGGTAGATGTGACATCATAGCCACAGCCACCATAGCAACACTGTCATCATGACCTTGTGATTCCGTCACACATCCCCGTGACCTGCACATCCAATAACTCTGCAGAGGTTTTTATTGCCTGACTCACAAAAACAACATACACCACGTTTTATGCTTCAAGAACTTATGTTGACGTTAAGCTACCACCACTCATAACTACAAACCCGGAAATGCTTGCTAAGCGTTTGTATGCTTCCTTTTAGGTACATTGGTCAAGTGTCAGGTGACGTAAAGGTGGCCCCACCCACCATTATAGTTTCCTCCGCACTCCTGACACTCTCAGCTCAGCCCAGCCAGCAGACTCGCCTCTCATTTTATAAGCAGGATGCGATTTACAGCCTTAATGCAAAGAGAACCAGTAAGCCACGCACCTTCCACGTACGTTACAATTACTTTTTAAAAAATAATTGGTTTAAACCGATTATGAGACACTGACAGGCTCAAACGGAAGAGCGCTTCATTACGATATTTAATAAATGTGGCTGGGAGAACGCTGTGGGTAATATTGTAATCTCAAAACTGCCACTCAGTAGGACTGTTCCTTATTAGCGGACGGCGTTCCGGAACGTTCTCCCCCATGGATCCGTCCAGCACGTCAGTCCCGCTCCTTGCTGCCGACGGGGCTGAGTGGCCAGCTAACCGCAGCGTCTGGCTGCCATCACTCAGGCAGGGGGGGGCTGTGGTTGTCAATTCATCAGTCTGCCCTGGGGGGGGGCAGGGTTTAATGGTCGGGGGGACGGCTGAACCGCTGGCGAAAGAGTCAAAACGGGAGCCATGATAACCTGTCTGTGCCAATAACATGAGTGACAGACAGAGCACCTTGGAAGCAGCCGGCTACCTAACATTAGCATTCATCTGGAGAGTAGCCGCCCCCCTTCAACCATGATACTCTTCAACGCCCCCCCCCCCCCCACTGTTAGGCACAACTCCAGGAAAAGACACACACACACAGGTTTGTAATTATATCTTTGTGGGGACTCTCCATTCATTTCTGTGGAGAAAACTCCAATCCCAACATGACGCCCGTAACTCCTACCCAGCCCTAACCTTAACCATAAGTAACCAAACGAAATATCAGACTTTTGGCATTTTTATTTTTTTGATTATGTTCACAAATCTTTGTGGGGACCTGAAAAACGTCAAAAAAACAAGTTTTTATTTCATCGTGGGGGACATTTGGTCCCCACAAAGTAATGCAAACCTAACCCCCCCCCCCCCCCACACAAACACACACTGGCGCTCCCGGCCTACATGCCAGCCACAAGGCTCTGCATATGCTTGGCAGGTCCCCCCCCCCCTCACAAAGTACCACCCCCCGAGATGGACCAATGAACCGAGAGAGCCTCCGTAAGACACACACGTTCCTGCTCAATAGGACGGTTTCTCTGGGCTGCCGGCCGCGTCCCATGGAAGAAAGAGCGGTGCGGCGTTAAAACGATTCAATTACGCTGGATTGGGGAACGGACGCCTTCATCTGCGACCGATCCCTGGCGAAACGTGGGCCGGGGTGCCCGAATCTGAGGGCAATGGTAAACAGAATTATAAGGGAGCCATCGCTCTGAGCCTGCTAACAGGCAGCTTACGCGTCCGGATCTTTACACATAAAGGGAAGGAGCACAACTCAGATTTAAGACCAAGCAGAGAGGCCTCTGAGCCTCTTACTCATCATCAGTCTGCTTCGGTGTGAGTCCCTTCTCCTCCTCGCAGCCTGGCTGAAATACAGCTCCTCCTAATGAAAACCACAAGGTAAATATTCGATATGAGCCACCGCCGGAGCCCTCGGCCGTGGGTTCAGCTGAGTGGAAACAGCGCGACCCAGCTGTCACCTGGCGCGTAATGGGCGTATGGCACAATGCAGTGAGTGGACAACGACCGCCCCTATAGAGCCTCCACGGTGAACTCCAGGCTGGGGGGGGGGGGGGAGCAGGTGGAGATGAGGAGCGAGCACATAGAGGAGAGTGCTCGGAGGCGGGGGACCTTCTAGAGTGGGCGATTTCAATTCAGGGTCTCCAACATAGAAGCGCCTACCTGGCTTGTATGAGATAGTCATACAGTGTGCATTCTCCAGACAGCAGTAAACGTCTGTCATTTAAAGGGTATCAGGATTCACCTTTGGCAACTACACTTATGAAATTTAATGTTGCGAATATCGGTAATTAAACTTGTATAACTATGCCAACCCCCGTGTTTTCAATGTGCGTGTAATTAGACAAGGGCGCAGGCCGCATCGCCGGGGCGAGCATCCTAGACTTGACGCGCTCGGCGCATCTGTAATCACATGTGCGGCAATATTGGGCCTGATATCTGGGTCGTTCGCTTGTGACGAGTGAGGAGTGGCGGAAGCTGCGCTCCGGCTAGCTCTTCCCGGTCCAAGTCAGAGTGCTGCGGTCCCTGCCGAAATCTTTCCGCTCGTCGCATCCAGTAGCAAACGCCACTGGGGGCGCTGGCAGCCCTCGCCGTCTCCCGTTAGCTCCCCGCCGCCGCTCGTGTCTTTGCGTGGCGTGGCTCCCCGCGTCTCTGTCACACCGCGCCGTCTCGCCAAACAAACCCTCGTCCCAAGAGTGATTAATCTTCTAACACTAATTAGATATTTGCTAATTAGCATCTGATGTGTGAAAAGAAGGGAAACATTTGCATGATGATGTAGATGGGCTGTAGCAGTTAGCGCTGGCCGGATCCCACTGTCGCTGTTGCCGCGGTGACTAACGCCGGAGAGACGGGGACTGAGGCAGAGAGGATCCTTCAGGAAGAAGCAGATGACGTTGTGTGGGACCGAGACGGATAGCGGTCATGCTTTGCATGAGGCAGTCTAGGTTGACATCATGCATGAAAACAAACACGTCACGGTCCTACGACTGATTTCAGCCAAACTGGTACCACTGTCCCACCAGTAAGAGAGATCAGACATTTGTGGGGCTTTTTAAACTCCCAGTGCCAGTACCACAGAGTATCATGTACTTTAATTAAAAATATCACCTAATTGTATGCTAGGCGTAGAACTGCTTAAGTAATGTGCTGCTTTACATAATTGTATCGCTGATTGGTGGTTTGCCTGTGTGTTTATTAAGATGCTCAGCCGTGCTCTCAGTCTGGATGAGAGCTAAAGGAGTCTCATGTATCTGAGAATGTCGCTGGGAACAATCCCAGCAGAACATCACTGGGTACAGAATACGGCACATTGTCCATCTAACTGTCAGGACAGATTGTCACCGAACTGCCCTTTATCCGACAAAGCCGGGCGTTTTGGGTTCGGCACAAAAAATATAACAAAGAAACAAATTCTGCGGCAAACTTCGCAGGTATGAAGCGACAACAGAAGCGAGTGATAAATTCGCATCATTTCATATGACAGAAGCTGATTAGCAGCGAGTTCACAATGGCTGCAGCTTCAAGGTGAGACGATTTTTCATCTCCTGCTCCCGGTAACTGCTATTGCCCAGGAGCCCGGGCTGCTTTCGCGTCTTCCTCTCCTTCCTGTGTTTTCCTTTCCGAGTCTGAGAAACCCACATCGATCAAATTGGCACCCTGTCCAGGCTGTACCTACACAGAACAAACATATCTTGGACTGAGTGTCCACAATGTAAATAGTCTGTTGTCTGACTCATTCATCGACCGGGGGATCTGTTATGTGGCTCCAGTGTGCAACATTTGAGTGTATCTTTTATTTTTAAGTGACTGTTGGGCAGAAAAGGCTGCATGGGGATTATATGCAAAGGCGACATTCAAGATGGAGATTTACGGCCGTTTTAAGACGCTCCCTAAAAACTGAAACAGGGTAGAGTGCACGATGATGATCTTAAAATGCTAAGTATCTATGTAAGCAAGGGTATGATTACCAATTTCATAAATGATAAACCAACACAGGACAGACCTCACAGAAAACACTGACTAATAATTATGACTGATTAACTTTGCTGGGTTCAGCAACAATTCCAGGGAAGCAGTATTCTTAAGGCAGGGTCTGTCTCCCGATGGTACTTAACAGTCAACTGCCCCCTGGTGGCTGGTTTAACTAAGCCATTTCATATACTGTAATGCAGACCTGGGCAAAAGCTGGGCCCACAAGCTGGAGCTATTCCGACTGGCCAGCATGATCAGGACAATCATAAAAATAACAAACCGGTATAGTTTTATGCTCAGGTCCCATGCAGATTCTACATACAACTGCTACTTCCACATCAGCACCCAAAAATAAGCCTTTTTCAAAAAAACAAATAATAAATCTTCCATTGTAACTTCCTTGGGACATGAAATTAATCATTAAAAAAGGCACCCACTGACATGGTAAAGCTTATATCCCCCCCCCCCAAAAAAAAAATAATTGCCCAGGCCTGCAGTAATGTCTCAAATTACTGTGAATAGTCAGTTTGCCATTACTTGGACTAATAAAAAGTTTTTATTTGCAATTTGCACCTAACCCCCCCTGCCGAAGGATGAAAAACACTTTAATTAAACATGCACATGTGTTAAGCTGCATATATCTGCTGAGTAATGTGTTACGCAAAAACTTTTTTCCTTTGGATGCAATTCTCAAGGCGACACAGTCAATAGTCACAATCATCTACGCCACCACCCTCCCCTCCCCNNNCCGCTTTCCCACCACGAATGGAAATTAAAGCCCAGTTTCACAATGACAATTACTGAACAAAAGGCTAGAATACAACCTAGTCAGAATTCAAAAGGTGCATCGACACATCTGCTGTGCACATGAATAGGTAATTAGTTATTGTTTGATTCTAAGGCTATCACATTCAAACAGCAATTATTCATTATGAATAATGCATGCGTTTTGAATATGAACAATCATGAGATACAATGTTATTCCAATAAAATGAATTAGCAATATAAATTTTGAAATAAAAAACGAACAATCCCACTGCCTATCCTTCCCTACCCAAAATAAGTGGGTCTGTGATCCAGATTTGTTTTTAACACATCTATGCACATCATCTACTGTGAATTTTCACTCACAGCAAGTTTCATCTCCAGACATCGATCGGTTGCTTTTCTCCATCCCCTGTCCCCGCACCACACCTGATAATAAGCTAACATGCATTACACAAAAACCATGCTGCAGTCGACAGGAAGACAACATGGATTGTCTCTGAACAATCGCTGCCCCAAAGATGGCAGTTCAGGAAGAATCAGTGTGCAGTCTGCATTGTAATACTCCCAGACACCTATAATCTAATAATCCATTGTGAATTAATTGTTCTGAGCACATTATTATGATTTTACTAACTTATCCACACAAACTGATAATGAATTCTAAAATGCATAAGTTGAGGGGAATTAATCTGTTTTAATGAGCAAGGAATTAATAAAAACAACCACTGCAATTACCTTGTCAATTAACCTACATGTGAACTTTGCTGAAAATGGTGGCAGTTGTTCAAGTCAGAGACTATATTGTTTTAAAAGGGACTTTTCAGGAATGCACACAGAGTTTCTGTGGATCAGAGTCGAGTTCCAAAGGGAAATTAAGCATAATACTATAATCATCTAACATCTGTTCCACTGTCCAAAAGGCACAGCCACTGACTAGCTAACTGAGATTTGGTTTCGCGATGAAATGAAAGACTTCTGGCACGCCTGTGGTGAAGTAGCCAGTTTGGTGGATGACATGGAAAAGACCAGTCGGGATGTCGAATTACGTGACAAGGAGACGGCAGGGAGGAAACAGGACTTCATTCAGGATCAGTGCACAAAAAAGCCAAGACACCTGTTCTGGGTTCAGCTCACGGGAGAGACACAGGGAAACGTAAAAGGAGTTTGGGGAAGGGCAACATGCACTTGTGGTCTGAAGTTAAGAGGCTGGATATCGGTTTATATTTCATATAAGCAGACAGTGTTGACTAGATAGGATCGTCACCCAACTTCCCCACATCCCTGTCTTTCAGAAATACATCTGACCCATTGGCTGAATTTCTATGAATGGGAAATTTATAAAGAGCCACAAAGGGCCACAGCCTATCTCAGGATAATTCCGTCCACTGCGTCTCTAACACTGATCCCGCGTCAGTTCAAGGCGCTTTCTCTTTGTCAGGTCCACACTGGCAAGTGGCATCTAACTCCTAATCTGTATCTGCTCACAGATTTCAGCACTAAACTGGGTCACATAAGGCAGCAATTATATCTAAGGAATTTGGGAGCCACAGATTTGGATCTATACCTCAGCGCTCCTGGCAATCCCAGCCTATGACTCATAGCGTGAGCTACAAGTTACGCAAAGGGATATGATTAATTGGTCTTCATAAGATGTTGATATTGAGCGAGCCGCCTTCCAGGCGACATGTTTGCAAAGATTATGCTAAATATTTTTATTGACTTGAGAAAATCTGAATTTTGTCTTTGGCCTTATTACTGCATTTGAAGGAGAAAGTGTTGTTATCCCTGCGGTCAGAAGATGCGGCGAAACGTTTTCCCACTTGCAGGCAACACGTTTCACAGCTACATCGCTATTTTTTAGAAATATCGTACTGAAGCATTTCCGCAGCATAAGAAATAAATGAGTAAAAGGAAAATTGAATATATATTACACAGATACGCTATATGGACAAAACAGATGCCGAAACCTGTCTTGTACTTGGTGGAATTGGCTAATTAAGCCACACCCATTGCTGACCAGTTCTGACCTGCTCCTTCAAAAAGCAAATCATGTGGCTGCATATGAGTACATATAGCACAAAGTCAGCGTGAAGAGCGTAAAGCGGTTCAGCTGCAGTATGGCTAAGCGTCGGAACGGCCATGGCGTGTGATGTAAGTGGTTCTGAATGTGGTGTGATAGTTGGTACCACGCATGGTGCTTCCGCCATCTCTGAAGCAGCCACCTTCCTGGGCTTTTCACACGCTACAGAGCCTTGAGTTCACAAAGAGTGGTGTAATAAACAAAAGGAATCCAGTTCTGTTGCCGAAAAACACTTTGTTAATGAGAGGTCAGAGCAGAATGGCTCGGTAAAGCTAACCGGAAGGCCACAAGTGCAAACGAAACAGCTCAGTACAATAGTGGTGTGTAGAAAGGCTTCTCCGAATGCTGAAGTGGTTTTGGAGAGAAAGGGGTCCTACTGAGTACTGCATAGGTGTACCAAACACTGAGTATACTTTGGTAATTTCGGGATGCTGTTTAGAAGGATTAATTTTCAATAATTTTATCTTCCTAACTATAGACTTCAAAGAGTTTCAAGACCCTGAGTGGAGAATGGAGTTTCTGAAGAATGACATATTGTGGGCGGGGCGTTCACAGGAAGGCTGGTCATGTGACTCCAGGGATGGTTTTCAAGGGGCAAACATCTGCAGACTTGTAGAGCTCCCCCACGCTCGCCGTGCGATGTTTATCTCCACGCCCTTGTTTGTCTGTTCGACTCGGTGATCCGTACACAGATGGCGGGCGTTTGGACAGAAAGTAGGAGAGCAGATTTTGAATTTAAAGGGAAAAGAAAAAATGAAGAAGAAAAGCAGCGGAGGAGGATGGTGCTTCAGATTTAGAGTGTTTGGAGGCAACAGGAATGCAAGGGCCATAGGTCACAGAGCGAATCGAGGTACAGCGTTTACATGGTATGCGACTGGCGAGTTAAGAACTCCTCTGAGTCTTTGCCACGGTTGTGACCCTGTGGTCAAAGTGCCGTAACCCCAGCTGCTGGGATGCTCTTTGTAGGAGACTGAATCAGACACGATGAACCAAACAAGGCTGCATGAGCACCCGTTTCCGCAGAGGAGATTACTCAATGGGCCATGCTGCTCCTTTGAGGAAGGTTTCAATACGTGAAGGTGAACACAGTGCAAATTCGCTGTAACACTGCTTTCACCTTGGAAACGAGGCACTTTGTCAAACACAATGTCTGAAAAGAGTTCAGACGCAAAGAAAATAATGCATTTATCGTCTTGGGGAACTGATATAATGTATCTGGTGACTATTTGCCAGGGGTGGATAATTCAGATCCAGAAAGTACAAATCCAGACCAAGATTTTGCTTCAACCAACCAGTTGAGTATAGAGAGTCGCAGACACAGATACTCAGCTGGGTGGTTGAAACAAAATCTTGGTCTGAATTACCCACCTCTGCATTGTGTCCAGTTCAGAGTCTATATATCTGAATAACATTACCACCCTCTCTCCCACCACTTTAAATTGCTGTGTATTTTCCAAAACAGCTTGAATAAAGTACCTCACTCCATGCACAATGGCAGATACCTCTGCCTTTCTTAAAGACCACACAGCTGCACATTTTTCACATGTACACACAACGTCAAACCTTCTAAAGGTGAACCACTCCGTTTCCCTATCGGACCATATCACCAGGATCGTCCAGCTGTCTACAGAATGCCGCACGCTGAACATACACAGACCTACATCCCGTTTCACCCAGAAATAAACCTAATTAATTAACAGCTTAAAAAAAAAACTACAAAATGACACTCACGTCGTAATTAGTTAGTTTGCTGACCGTCCGTACAAAATAATTGTAATTTTGATGAACTTCAAAATCCGCCTGTTTTAGGGCGCCTACTGACAATGCTTGATGATTAATGTATGAGGTCACATGTTGAGCAGGCCTGTCCAATAAGACGGCAGAAGGTGCAGGCAGACGCCCACAAGGGGACAGGTGAGGAGTCGGTCTCATGGCACCGCGTTGAATCCTCAGCGGGAAATGTGCATGGTGTCTGGCCTCTTCTTAACCTCCCGCCCGCCGTGGGGTGCTGGGGCAGGGTTCTGGGGACTGGTTCCAGGAGAGGCGCCACCCCGATCCGATATGCGATTAGGGAGAACGCCCACATGCTCCTGAGTGGGTTGTCCTGGCAACGGGGCTGTGCCGGTCCACACTGATAGGGGAGGGAGCTGAGCTCAGGCCGGATGTGGCGTGCCAAGCCGAGGATTAAGGAGGCCTCTCCATCTGACCGCGCGATACCGTCAAATTACACCCGTATCAATACCCGCCGAGCCGTGACACCGAGGGTTAAAGCCGAAGCGGGCATGCTGTGCGCCGATTGCGCCAACCGGCGCCCACTCACAGCGGTTAGCATCGCCACGCCAAGCCGCGAAACCTGCACGGTTCCCCCTCCCCAGGAGTGGGGGAAGGACTCGCGGATACACAGACGGACATCTGGAGATTGGGACGACCTTTGGCGACCCTGAGGCCCACGGCTGCTCGCACCTAAAGACCAAGAGGAAAGACTGTTCCGGAAAGGCGGAAACGTACTCGCAGGCAGCAGGCCGGGAACATGCTTTGCCGTGACCGTGACCCGCCATTACAGACCTCCATTAAGCTTCATAAGCTGAACGTTAGGGGCCGCAGCGAAGGCTCTCACAACATGCTGTCTGGCAATCTGGCAGCCCTCCTGCAGGAATAACCGCCTTCGAAGTCCTTCCTGTCACTTAGTCATTGGTGAGTTCGGAGCGGCTAATATTGGGTTTTCCTGGAATGGGAGGGGGCGGGGGGGGCATGGTTAGCCTCTGCCCATCGACACCTTCGCTAGAATCAGCTGTTGAAAGCCCATCGGCATGGAGGCCCACGGCCCGCGCCAAGTGCCCGTTTCCCGGGGATGCGGTCACAGCGGCTCCCGCCCCTCGTGGAAGTTCTGTTGGTTTCCATAGCAACCGGGTGACATTTGATTCCACTTTGTCAGCTCTTTCAAATATTAGCGTCAGAAGAGGAGCAGGGCGAGGGCAGATAATGACGGGGGCGTCCCTTTCGTCATGGGGACACGAAAGTGTGGGCCGCGACGGGGTGCACGGGGCTGTTGGAAGTGAATCAGATGCCCGCGTCATCCTGCTGTCGCATCGAGCAGTCGCTCAGTGGGGCTCCCTCACATCACAGAGCCACGAGGCCGGTTTGGTTTGCAGCAGAGTCAAGATGGCCCCTGAAGTTAGTTTGGTGTATCTCCTGGCTCCCATCAATCAATAAAGACCATCCATCTGTAAGGACTGGGGTACTTGACCTAGAGTCCGTATCGGTAAATCAATGGACGGCACACACCTCTCGGTGTGGGGGTGTGGGGGCAGGGGAGGCGACGTCCAGCCCACAACCGAACCAGCAGGGCTCAGACACTCACAATTTTCACTGGCCTTCCATCTGAAGCTATGGCTTTTCCTTCACTGTTCCTCTTAGCAGTAACATCAGCTAAACACGGCACCGACAGGACGGCCAGGCAAACAGACGGGTCCCCGCAGAGGGTCACAGGGGCTGAATGGGGGCCCATCTCAGCACCAGACCTTCCACAAGGGCCAGAGATATGCACTGATCCCCTGGTCAGGCCTTCAGAAACAGCCCGAGAGAGTCAGTCATGAAAGTTGTGCTGTGGAACGTATCTGCGCATCCCGAATTTAACCATTCGCATTTCGTAAACACTGTCGGCCGCCATTCCCACGGTCGCAGTGTCTCAGCCGAACCCGCGATGATTATAATGAGGTGGGGGCAGCCATGCAGACGTATGCACACAAGTAGCCCTGGGGCTGAAAAAACCCCAAAGGGGAGCAGAAATCACACCAGTGTGGCTTGCTGTCAGACCACCCCTTAGCTTGCATTGATGGTACGGACGTTTCTGCACAAGCGATAAAATCATCGGTTGCACCGGTGACCTGCTGCCGTCTGGACCACATAGGCTCCAGGTCCTGAGATCTGAGGGCAGAGAGCAGGTTCCCCAGTGTACCCCAGCCACACCTGCCCTTCCTTACATCCTCTGATTCCTTCTACAGTTCCCGGCTGGGCTCATGCCACTGCTTCTTGGCAGAGCATCTCTTTAGCTTAAGAGATCCAAGAGAGTCTTCCCACCGCGTCACACTGGCGCATCCCGCTTCTGTAGTTACACAGACTGTAGATATTTCTGTAAGGTGTGTTGCATCAGTGCTCCAGTTCCCTGTGCCAGCAGATTGATCCACAGTCCCGGACGAAACGCTTACATCACAGTATGGAATACCAGACAACATTTTTTTGGGACTCTTGCTAAATGCCTCTCATTAAATTTTAACCATAACGTTGTACTATCACAATCCTAACAGTGCTGGTGTTCCTTTCAGCTGGGACAGAAGCAGCACCATCAGAAGGGCAATGGGGCCTTTGAGCCAGACTTGCAAACCCTCACCGAGCCTCGGTTCAGAACGGGTACCGCTGGCTCCCTGGGCCGACCTGTGGGCCTCCGATGTCCGAGTCATGCACCATGGACGCCTCCGCCGTCGTGACTGACCGGAGCCCGAACCCTGTGCCGTCACACATGGTGAAAATCACCGGGAAAGAGGATTAGCTTGCTAAGCTAAAGGGGGCGGGTCACGGGCTCAGGAAGCGGCTGCTCTGAAAGGTCAGCGGCTCAGTGTCGGCAGGCTAGCGGACGCTCGCCGAGCTCTGGCACGCACGCCAACACGTGTCCGGGCTCCCGTCGTTTGGTCGAGCATTGAGAGGCTTCTCCGGGACAGGTATGGGTCTGTCCGTGAGGACCAAACCAGAAGGACGGACAGCATGGTGGTTCTGACCCAGTCCAAAATACACATCCGGGTCTTCATCTCGGACATCGCTGCCATTTTAACAGCTACACTCCACAAGCAGGAGTCTGAAAACGATGGTGACTTAAGATCACTTGTATTAGTGGAAAAGACTACAACTAGGCTTGGCATCTAATTTTTCATATCATACTGTCCAAGTATTGTACCGCAGTATAAAGAATTTTGACATTATTTTCAGAAGTAATGCTACAGCACATTGGGGGTCGCGTGTCCTGCGATATTTTCAAGCGAACAAAAATATCAGAGAATACCCAAATTACCGTAATACCCCCCAAATCTTAATTCAACACCATATTTTTATGGACACCAGAATGTTTAAACTTTGGATAATTCCCTCCCCCCCCAATTTCTTAATTCTGGACACTCGTCAACACAGGCTTTCTGTTCCTTTTCTGTTTCCATTCCTCGCCAGCAAATCCCTTCTAGTGTAAAGCGGAACTCTGGGTGGAGAAAAAAAAAAAAATCTGTTTTAGCCACCGTTTATTACAAAAGTTGTTTCATGGTTAACAGCCCCCTTAATTAATGCATTATACATTATGTCTCAATTACGTGAAATGAGTATTCGGGCTTAGCAGTTCAGAGCCGTAGCCGTATACGTCCGTTAAATAGTTCGAGGGGAAACAAAAGTCATTATTTGTAAAGAAAACAATTAAAATTATAATGAGATTTAAAAAACAACAACCATTTGGAGAAGTATGCCATCACCTGCTTAGCGCCTGCGAAGTAAGAATGCTAATAAAGGTGGCATGATGGGCTGCAAGTCCCCCCCCATAATCCCTCGGCGTTCAGACGCAGCGCCGCACGGCTGTGCACTTGGCCAACACCTTGCACGGGGGCTTTATGAAGCCACATGAAAGCGAGACGGCTGTCTGTCTGATTTGCCTGCGCTGCGCAGCCTGAATCGCTGCCATCTTCCTATCTCTGCCGCGCCACGCCGCCGGCCGTCCTTGGAAGCTCATCAAAGCGGGTGGCACCAACTCTCTTGTTTACGGGCGATCTTATTAACGGGGTGGGGGGGGGGGGGGGGGGAATACTCTCAGACACGGTTACCCCTAAGCCCCCATAAGTCTTACAAATGGCCACTGAAGACGGGATGATTACGGACTGAAGTTTGCGAGCTCCAGCGCCAGCAGTTTAAGTACTCCTCCGTGCCAGGAGACATCTCCGCATGCTTCAGGAGGACATCTCAGTAGTGCTGTTGAGATACAGGGCGGTAAGTGTGGCTAGAAAGGCTGGCTCACACCCCCAGGGCCGGGTGTTTGAATCCTGCCTCTGCTCTGTGCGTGGGGGGGTTTGCATGTTCTCGCCGTGTTCTGAAGGTTTTTCCACTTACTCCAAAGACATGCAGTTAGGTTACCTGCCAGCTCAACACCAGCCAGAGTGTGTCGGCGTATCTGTGGGAGTGTGTGGCCGGTGATGGACTGGCATCCTCAGTTTGGTAAATGCGGCTTAATTTAGGCCAGCTACGCTGTCATGACGGTGGTCTAAACGCATCTATTCATCTAGGCGCGACCCCCGCGACACGATAAGACTCATACGCGCACTGAGAACCGCCCACGTTGGGAGATCGCTCAAGGTGAGTCCGATCAGGCAGAGAGTGAGCAGGTGTGTGTGCATGGGGAGCACGGCGGGGTGGGGTTGGGTTGGGGGGGCAGCCTCATGGGGACAAAGGTGGCAGGTTTGTGGTTAGAATCAGAATAATAATGCAGCTACGTGACTCAAATTTGGCCTGGAGCTTGTTTGCATTTCACACAAAGTCCGGTGGGGGCAGTGGGGGGGGGAGGGGACTGATCAGCATGGTGCTCACCACGGTCCTGAGTCTCAATGTCGATTTTCACAGCTTGCCGGGGGGGGGGGGTCATTCTCTAGAGGGATGCGGCTGTGCGGCTGGGTGCGTCCGCAGGACAGCAAAGACGAGGCCCAAGGCCGCGAGGCCCACGTCCAGCCCCTCCCCCGTTCCCCCCAGGCGTCCTCGGCACCGTCTCAGAGCCGCCTCTCTAACATCCCTGACACCAGGATCATTAAGCCCCAATTTTCTAATTTGCTCCTTTAACCCGCCATTAGACCCCTCCCCCGGAACGAGGGGTAATAAGAGAGCGGGGGGCTGGCAGGAGAGCTCCATCAATCACTGTGCCGGGCTGCCGAGGCGCCTGCTGACGTCGCATCGCCCCCCAATGGAGCTCGGCCGAGCCGCATTCTCCCCTCCCTCTCCTTCAAGTCCGCACCATAAATCCCAGGCCCCCGTCTCCCATGCCGGGGTGGGGGGGGTAGACGCCCCATTGCTTTCCGCCCGCCGGGACCGCAGGCACAATCAGCTCCTATCCACAACGGCGCAAGCCTCTCGACGGACACTTAAGAGGGAGTCAAGCACAAGCGCCCTCGCCAGCAATTAGGCCGCGCTTTCCCCCACCTGGTGGCCCCCCCCCCCCCCCCTTTGCGGCAGTGACGAAACACCGTGCCGCTGCTGAAACGCTCAGCCAGCCAAACACAGTAAGAGGCCGGTAAGGGGGGTAGAAAAGCTCCCAGGGCTAGCTCAACAAGTAAAGTGCCGCGCTCACAATACGAAGGTCAGGGGTTTGAATCCTAGTGAGAACGCGTTTGTATATTTTCAAAAAAAGTACCCCTTCCCTCTACTATAAGTGGCTTTGGATAAAAGCGTCAGATGAATGTAATGTTTAAAAAAAAAGACGCCTTTAGAGTCACGGCTCAAAATGAACGGCTTTACATCAGTAATGTGTCAACCATTCATTCTGTCCCCGTTTACAGCATCTGAACACATTATGCGCCGTGCTAAGCAAGCACATTTCCATCAATTATAAACACAATCATTCAACACACAACAACTGGTGAGCTTCTGAAGCTTTCTCCCTGACTGGATGCAGGAATTCTCCACCAGGATGCTAGTTTACCATCTTAACACCCGGAAAGACGCCTGGAGAAAACCGGCTTAACCAGACGACTGTTTTCCCACTACGAGTCCAAGCTGGCGAATGCTGTTCCATCTGTATAGCGCAGTCTTCCTCAAATACAGACGTCCGGCTACGCGTCTGTAAGTTATATAAACCCCCCGCTTTCACCGCTAAATAGGATTTGCCTCTTTCATCTTCAAATAAAACTCTGGCTGAACCTGGCAGCATAATGAGAAACGCATTAAATATACCAAGAAGCTTGTGCATGGTCATCATTTACTGATGTTTCCTGAACCAAACCCCAGAGGGCCAATTTACAAAATGATGTTTACCTTTTAGGTTCAGTGACAAAGGGTATAATATGATCTGTTGCGATTCGGCCGGCACTAATAACACGTTTGATGCCGCGAAGCCGTTTATCCGCTGAGGTTGTGCCCAGAGCGGCAGGCAGTTGCTTCTGGTCTCAGTTCAAAAATGACCTGTTCATTAGTAGATGCACATAAGGAGTAGTATCCTTGTTGTACTGCATTGTACTTTACAATAATGGAAATATTATATCCATCCATCTTCTAAACGCTTATCGGGGTCAAGGGTCACTGGAACGCCTGGAGCCTTCCTAAAGTAAAATAGAGTAAAAGGTAAGGAAAGGATGTCAGTCCATCAGAGGGCATGCATAGGGAAACATAGGGATGCTTGTTTATTTAACTAAATGTTTCTGGATTGTTCCAGGAGTACCTGAAAAAATTCAACACCACGCTGGAACACAACACGCGAGAACATCCTTGATCTAGGTGGTGAAGGGGAACCACGGCACCTACAATTCAACAGTTTTATTTTGGGTGGAGATGAGACAGAAGAAAACGTTCGGGGAAAACAAGCTGCTATTTTGGGAGAGGAGGGAAAAAAAAAGAGACAAAACGTAGAGGCAGATTCTCCCGACGGCTTTCTGGGCAAGATGGTGGCAAGTCTGGGTTACTGGCAGGGCACGGCAGAGCCAGACAGGGGAGCTTATATCAGCACCGGGAGCGAGGAGCAGATAGACTGAGCAAACTCCGATAACCGTGGCTACCTGACGACTCCTATCCCCCGCTCACGCAACATGCAGCCCTAATGCAGCGAAAAGGGAGCCGTTCACCATGACAAAAGGCCTTAAAAGGAGCCCGGGAACACGCCGCTGGACAGGAGGGCCGGCTTATAAGCCGCATTATTTCACACTTTACGGCCTGCAGTATATTGTGCGCGTTATCCCCTGCGTGTGAGCCAAACCGCCTGCATGAATTAGGATAAGAGTAATATTGCATGTTCCAGGCTACTGGTCAGATATTGCAAGTATTTTCTTTTTTTTTCGCATCGGAAGTCAACAGTGCCAGAGGCTACGAGGGGCTGAAGCCAGCCGCACCCTTAGGGAAACGGGGAAATCTTCAATATTTTGCTAATAATTTCTGCTTTTTTTTTTTTTTAAAGCGAATGCCAAAGTCCGTTTGGAAAGCTTGGCTTTTCTCGCCTTCTCGGTGCATCGTGAGTTTTAACGGCCGGGCGCAATTTCTCCGTGGCGTGTAATCGGATCGTTCTCCAGCATCGAACGACTGCTTTTGCAGCATGGGGGGGCCACATCACTGGCCCCTATCCCCCCCCCCCCCCCCCAGAGTCCCTCCATCTCCCAGGGGGAGCTGGCCCATGCTCACGGACTGACGGTGGGAAGCTGTATCTCGGTCAATGGGTCAATCACACACAACCCCACAGTGTCCCTCCGCCTGCTTCCAAACAGAGTAATGCGCCAAGGAATGGAGGTCTTTAAGTGATCGCAGAGGTCGCCGATCTCCACCCCAGTGCAACCGCGGACGCTTTGCATGACGCTCAGCCGGAGTCCGCAGTCCCCCACGCATCCCAAAGGTTACCGAGAGCCGCTATAAAGGGATATAAAGGGATACGGGAGAACGGATCCGGCTCAGCACGCACGCTCCAGAACGCCAACCCCTCTGAGTTAATTAGGGAAGCTGGAAGGGCAGAAGGCTTGTAAAGAACCGGAGAATTCTGTCGGGAATGGAGCGCAAACCTGCCACCTAGCAAAAGGGGGCGCTGTTTAGCACGCTGCCCTCGTGACTCTTCTGGATCAGCGATCTCGTGCTCCTCTCAGCCTGATTCTGCAGCACTTTTGGCCAGGCCTCTCCGGCGAGCTGATTTGTCACGCCGTCACAAGCGGGGCTGGAATAGCACCGTTAGACGCCCCCCAACACAGAGCAATTTCTGTCCCTCCCCAATGACTTTAAGTAGATGGAAAATGGCAGGTAGTAAAAACATCCGGCAGGACTGTGCGTCCCTCTCACTGTACACCTGTCCGCCTCCCCCACATGCTGCCCTCTGCATCTCCTTCTAAGTCCATCTCTTTCACTCCCCGTCTCTCTGCCCCCCTCCCCCTCTCCCGCTCCATACTCCTCCAGCCTCTTCTGCTATCGATTGTCTCCCGTCGCCACACCTGCTTCCTCTCCCCTCTCGAATGTGCTCCGTCTCCCCCCACCCCCCCCCCATGCTCTCCGTGTGGTGAACAGCTGTAGCCTCGGGGCTCTTTCCTCTAAAACAGTGTTTCCCAATCCCACAGACAGTCCATGTTTTTGCTCCCTCGCAGCTCCCTACTGGACAGTCCAAGTTTTTGCTCCCTCGCAGCTCCCTACTGGACAGTCCATGTTTTTGCTCCCTCGCAGCTCCCTACTGGACAGTCCATGTTTTTTTCCTACCAGGAGCTGAGAGGGAGCAAAAACGTGGACTGTCTGTGGATCCCTGAGAACCAGATTGGGATAGTATTCTAAAAGATGAGAACCTGCGGTACAGCTGAGAATTTAGCATGTTTTTCAGTAGCGTTCAGCACAACGTGGCACAAATTTACGGCACGAGAGAGAGGTGATCCCGTACACGGCCCAATGCGGGACCTTCATTAGGTTTCTGTGTGTATGCCGGCATCTCCCAGATGCTGCCCACGGAGCCATAAAATGCAGCGCCTGGATATTCACAGATGATGCACAGGCGGAGTGAGGAAGTTATCGTCACAGGAATGAGAAGGCGGTGACTCTTCTGAGGCACTGCGGCTTTAGAGCGTCCCATCTTGCTTGGTATCACTCGACCATCTCAGTTAGTGGACGCTCCCTCTTACCGCGCACGGGCTCGCGTTAAAAACCTGACCCCCATCAGCATTGGAGTCACACCTGTCCGAGCAGGCCTCCATATTTGCCTGGTGCATTTTTAAGCAGGCCGCCTCGTTTGATCAATGACGCGCTTACGGTTAATATCCGCGCATTGACAGGAGTCTTCCATCTTGTCAAAACGTGCTAATGAAGTGTTTTCATATATGCTAGTCTTTCCCATTGAGCCAGAGGCCGAGGCGTGAACAAGTCTATCGGACAATAATTGGGTGCAAATAGGAAAAAGGGATTTTCAGGGCACCATAGTTACGAGGGAAGGTTGACTCCTGGATGGTATATGAGGGCCTACGCACAACCTCCAACAATTGATGCATTTTCATTTTTACAAATACTTTGGAATTCTTTGAAGTACACCGCAGCTTCTACCCCACTTTAACATGGCCCTGTTGAAGCTCTGGGAGTTTAAATTATCATGGCAGGTGTCCTGAATGCACCCCAACACTCACTCTGCAAACCCCAAATGTAGGAACATTCCAAGGACCTCCAGCACAGTTCTTAAGCTGGACTTTAAAGCAATGTTAAAGAACCCTTAAAGGTTCTCCTCTGTCGGGAGAGCACTGCCTACAAAGCACACCCCAAGGGCTGAGGAGAGGCGTGGCCTTATCGCCCACCACCCCCCGAAGCGAACATGGTGCCTGCATGCGCTTGGGGCGGAGCTTAGAATAGGGAGCAGGGCTGCAATGAAAACCATGTTATGGCTTATCGATTAGTTTGGATCAGGAACCAGGCAGAAAGGATAGAACAGGGTCTTATGAAGAGGGAGCACTGCTTATAATCCCTTCATCTTATTGGCCCTACCCACTGGTGAGGCTCAGTGAGTGGGCGGAGCTAAAACTTGGCACATTCCTATTCACGTTTCAATCTGCAACAATGTAACATGCGTCATGCACCGGTCTCGAGGAACTGGATGCTGGCGGAGCGTCCCGCACAGCCTTTATAATACTGCTGCTGAGAATCTGTTTACTCGCACAGTCAAGACATAACATGCATTTCTAATCTGAAAGACGCTCAGCGGGTCAGTGGAAGCTGAAGTTTATCAGTGACTTAGCGGGGAATTTGTGACCTGCTTCGATAATCAGCTCAAGAGCCCACGGAGTGGATGCTAAACATCAGGGCACCGCGCTGGATACAAGAAAGCAGAGCGTGATTGACAGCCGCAAAATGACTAATAAAAGCTGTATTATGAGCCTAGACGTCTCTGCCCCTTCTGATACTGCGTCCAGACTGTAAACATGTTTAGTCACATGGTTGGTGTCACCATCTTTTGCAGAAGCACTTTTAACTCAACTTTATTTGCACACACACACACACACACGCTTATTAGCGACTCTCCACTTAAGCACGCGAGTGAAGTCCCTGCTCCCTGCTCAGCTATCTCTGCTTCAGGGAAAATTAAAAATACAGGAAAATGAGAGAGCTGCTGGACCTAGGGAAGGGCCACACCACAGTGGGGGTTCGGGCATCCAGGTCTTGGGTAAGAGGCAAAACAGAACGATCTTACACTGTTAGTCATTACGCCCGGGTGAATGAATGGGCCTGACTTTTCAAATATGCACAGCCCCATCTTTCAAACACACAAATAATTAAAATATATTTTTATCAATTCATTTTTGTTCATGGGGCGGTACAGTGGCACAGTGGTTAGCACTCTTGCCTCACACGTCTGGAGCCCGGCGTTTGAATCTGTGTCCCTGCTCTATGCGTGTGGAGTTTGCATTTTCTCCCTGTGTTGTGGCGAGGTTTCCTCCCAGAACTCTGGCACCCCCTTCTACTCCAAAAATATGCTAACTGGAGTTGCCAAATAATATGTGTATGAAAGGTGCGCGTGCCGTGCCGTGGGTTGGCACTCCATCCTAGGTTATCCTCTGCCTTGCGCCTCTTGCTTCCAAGATAGACTCCTGTAACCCTGGATTTTCATTCGTATCAACCGTACAACCCGTCGCCCAAACATCATCACCAATAAACGGTGAGTAAGACTGAAAGCAGACAATGTAGCCAGAATGTGCCCATCCACCTCTAGCCATGGGGTGGTGTTAAGCTATGTCAAAGTTTCCCAAATAGCACCCCCTACAGGTCAGAGACGTGGAGGTCGCTTGGGGGCGGCAGTTGGTGCTCCAGTTCGCATAAAAGGCAGGAAGGAGGACAGCCAAGCGAAGCACAGACCCGAGAAAGACTAATTTAGGATAGGAACTATGACCAAGCCATCCATCCATCCATCCATCCATCCATCCTCTGCAGCCAGCGATTGAGTGCATTGTGATAAAGGAGCCTAGTGTCTTTCCCATGCACAGGACTCGAGGATGCCTGTGTCACATGGCACTGCCGAAAATGAATTTGGCAAAATATACAAATATAAATATACAAATAAACAAGTCAAAGCTGTTTGGTAACTTCACTAGCTCATTAACCGACGGATTGCAACTTTAACAATGTGTGGGCAGCTCCTTCTCAAAATTAAATCTCAACTCCCTGGACAATTAAACCAGACAGTAACCCTGGTGAAAATGGTAATTAAAATGTAATTCCCTCTCCTGCAGTTCTCCTACTTTCCCCTACGGCGTTGGGGGAAAAAAAAGACAGAATGTGCTTCTGTTATCTGCTGTTTTCAAAAACGTTTGATTGAATTCTGTCAGAGGGCAGATTTCAAATTTCCACGCAGATGCGGATCCTCATTACCTGTGGATGCTGAGAGACGGCTTACGCGTTGTTGCGCGTCTTTGACGGGGCTTATTTGCGATTTAGAAAAGATCCGTCAAAACGGATATTTCGCAAGCAGTCGGCATTATAAAGGAAGGAAAGTTAAATGCAAACATCTGTGTAACAAATGATAAAATTAGATCTTACGTTAGCTTCCTGGGATTTCCGGCTGCAGTCATATTAAATAAAGTTAATAAGCCTGTCACTGATTACTTTTTCATAAATACAGAAATGAAAGGAGGCATCCCGCATTGTTCTGAGCGTAAAGCACAGCCGACGCTGGGCGCTTCAAAAGGTAATTGTTCAAATAATTGTTTAATGTCTATGATAAATGAAGTTGAAACACTAGCTGCTCCAAAACAGCGAGACTAATTGGCTCTGAAGCTAAAAAGAATGGTGATTAATGAAGTTCATAAAGCGCGGTTTGCGATGGAGAGAGCGGCCTTCCGCGGCCGGCGATATGAGCCACCAGCGGGGAAGAGGGGAAGTGATCGATTAGGGAAGTCGAGGCTGCCTTCTCACCTTCCTCAGCGCACGGGCAGCTGGCCGCCCATGGGGTGAGGAAGAACGGCATCTGACGCGACACGAATTATTTCTGATAAGCAAACCATACCCAGCCAATTCTGTTCCCCGCAAACGGAAGAGGCATCCTGATTTTCCTGAGTCCCTGGGTCAACAAAGGAGGAACTTGTGTTTCACTGCTTTAACCAATCAGAGTGTTTATTGTATCACATCACTACACCTCCTGGGCTGTGCTACCTGGAGACCACAAATTATCAAGATTCCGGCCTGCTCGCCCTTCTGCCTGTGGCGTCTTACCGGGCTGCTCGCCCTTCTCCCTGTGGCGTCTTACCGGCCTGCTCGCCCTTCTGCCTGTGGCGCCTTACCGGCCTGCTCGCCCTTCTGCCTGTGGCGCCTTTCCGGCCTGCTCGCCCTTCTCCCTGTGGCGCCTTTCCGGCCTGCTCGCCCTTCTGCCTGTGGCGCCTTTCCGGCCTGCTCGCCCTTCTCCCTGTGGCGTCTCTCCTGTATTCCCCGTTGCTGTACCACTGTCCGTCCTGCCATCTGAAGCAGCACCAGCACCTGCCTGCCATCACCTGCCTGCCCCCCCGCATTGAGACTCAAATGTTAAAATTGGGACAGTTTGAATTGGAACTTTGCCATCTTGCTCATTAGACTTCCTCTGCCAGCCCCTGGAGGATGGGCTCCTCCTTTGGGTCTGGTTCCTCCCAGTTTCTTCCTTCCTTCTTTTCCTTGCTACTGTCACCTCTGGCTTGTCACTGGTGGCTTTGGGCAGGGATAATGTAAAGTGCTTTGAGACAATGTAATGTGAAAATGTGCTATTCAAATAAAATTGAATGTTGCTCTGTTTTTTTCTCATTTTCAAACTCAAGGCTTCTAGCCAACAAACCAGAGGTGCTGTGTGGCTCGGTGGACTAAGCCTCTGTGCCTGTGATCAGAAGGTTGCCGGTTCCAGCCCAGCCATTGTAAAATAGCCATATGTCTGTGGGCCCTTGAGCAAGGCCCTTAATCCCCTTGTTAATATTATTATCGTAAAATAAAGACGCTCCCTTACATTGCTCTGTACAGCCTTTGCAGCTAAGCATGTTCGTATGGTTTGTGACAAAAGGCAGACACAGTAAAATGGGTACTTTACAAATCAGTGCACCTTGCTGCTTAACAGAGAACATTGGTTTAGGTGCTGATGTCATACAATGAAGACTGTGATTGGTTATGGAAGTGAAACGCAAGCCCCCCCCTTTTGGACCCAGGGACCCTTTGAACTCATGACGTGCTGAATGGAAGAACCTTTTCCCCAAAAAGTCGTCCCTTCATCGCCCGAGGGCTGTCTGCTGTGGTCTGGTCAGCCACCCTGAGACGCTCCGGCAGAGATACCCACAACTTTCAGCTGAAAATCTACCCTGACAGAATATAATAATGCATGTTTGAGGAGCTGCATGGATTCTATGCGAACCTCAGAGCTTGACTTTTCTTATTAATCATTTCAGTGGCGCTTCTGCATGGCTGTAAACAAGGCTTCTTGGGGAATGTACAGGGGGATGGCTATTCTGGGAAAGATTACCAGGTAGTCTTCAGTAAAAGGGCAATTTTACTGACGTTTTTTTTCCCACCATTTTCCATCACCAGATCTTGGGCCACTGCAAGAAACTAGCCAGTGAGGCTATTTATAGCAGCGGCAGGAGAGCATTTTAATTAACTCAATTGCATTATTTAGCACCAGTGGTCCCCACATACTTAACCTGGATGTTTAGACATGTACTCAGAGAGTAAGTCAGCACTGGGCCGTGGGGCTGGGTGCTGTGCGTCTCTAAGCTGCTCTCTGAGAAGTGGGTCAGCGCCGAGCCGAGCGCCATGACGCTCACGGAGTAGCAGCTCTTGAAACAAGGCAGACATGCGGTAATCCACCCGGATTACCCCCTTTCACGGTATCAGTGTATAAGCTCTGGGGGTCTTTCATCTTACAGTACAAAGACGCTGGCCGACTCCTTTACGCGAGTGATGCAATCTTTCCGGGAGAATTACCAGAGATCAACGAAAGTAGGGGAAACGCGGCGAGACAATAAGCCGGACGGAGAAAACATCATTTAGCTCAAGTCGGCTCGAGTCCGACACTCCAGGCTGTAGACCGACACTGAGCGAGCACCTCGTGGAGGGCAGGCCGGCGAATGCAGGCGCCGGGGCCGGAAACAGGATGCAAAATGACGGGGGAAAGCTGGGGCCCATTTAGTTCTGCTTGGTATTCCACTGTAACCAGGAACCCAAAGGCATTTTGACAAGCTGTGGGTGAAGAACAAGGAGGATGCTGGTTTCCAAAGCAACAGTAAAAACAGCAGGGGGGACGTGTCTGTTTCCAGCACAGTGACGTGCATATTTCCTTATTTACACCAGAAATTGCTTTCTTTCTCTTAATCCTAAAAACATTCAAATTTGGTTTCTATTTATGCCCTCTGCTCAAGAGAAGAGCAATCCATGGCGCGATGGAAACACAAAACAGTGCTAGGAAAAACACGGAGTCCTCAAGTACAATTACGTAATAATAAAACTTATTTAAGCTTACTAAACAAGAAACCTGCACTCTCGGTGCAATTCTCCTGCTCCGTTAGCCTCTGTCGTACCAGCAGCCATTGACACGTCATTAAATTCAGATTTACAGGTATTAGGTAAATGAACTGTAAACAGGGCGCTCCCCAGACTTATCTCAAGCTCAAAAGCACGGGACTTTTAATGTCCCTAATACGTTGTATCTCTGGCCACCACACATGCGCGGCACGGCATGTACGACACCTGCGAGGCTCAGAGAGGCACTGGTGCAGAATCTTAGTGTCAGCAGAACACTGACCGGAAACCCTCTCCACTGGGGATGGACGGCTCCAGGTCCCATGGGGGAAAGAGATGTACACAGAAGTACAGAGTTTTAGAGAAACGTGATGTGGAGAGTTACTGAATTATACTGTACGTGATTAGGCTTTCAAAAGACCCCGCAGAAAGCGATCTCAGGTGCGGCGCAGCGCCAAAAGCCTCAGGGTTTGTTCTGACTTGGCACGCAAACTGTGACGGGAGAAAACACTATACGCAAGGATCTCCACGCCTCCTTCCAGCTCAGCACAGCGGTGGAAACGCAACTCGCGCGCATTGGAGGAGCGTGAGGACGCGGTACGGTAAGGGTTAAACGGAGAACGCTTGCTGATAAAGAGGTCACTGTATGGGTCACCATCATATGCTTCATGTTAGCGAGGGAGGGAGAGCGTGAGAGAGAGAGAAAGAAAGAAAGAAAGAAAGAAAGAAAGAGAGATTTAACCAAAAGAGACCGATAAACGCACAAGCACACAAATGGATGAGGACTGAGTCCCGTTACCCACCTGACGGATACTACTGTAAATATTACCATGCTGCCAGTTACTGCCAGAATACACGACAAGCATGTGCTGGACCTTATTTTTAACCAATCAAACACAAAGACTGGGCACATCAAGTCCTAAAGGGGGGGTGGCGACCAGTGGACCTGCGATGGCGAGAACAGCTCCATCAGCGTGTAGCAGCTGGGACTGCCGCGAGGGGGGTTTAACGCGTCCAGGAAGATCAGTCAGGAACAGGCAGCCCAGCCTAATCTCCTGTGGTGAGTCACGCCAGAGGCTTATATCTTTAAATGAGGACACAGAATTCATAAGAACAGCGCGCCGTTCACCCCTCACTCCCCAAGATCTCGCTGACACCGCGTGTGCCCGTGTGTGCACTTTAAATCCACTGTTTGTTTGCGCGTCACCCCGAGCCTCCGCGAAATTGCTTGTCAGTGTGTCTCCTGAGCTGCGATGCTACAGTACGGATACCCCTCCGCGGGAGCAATTTCCAAAGCAAACTCTCCTCCTGTAGCAGCCCCGCATGGGGGTCCCCCCCCCCGTGCTGATTTTAGCGCTAAAAGCGGTAAAAGGTCAAGCCTCGGAGTCCGAAGGCCGGGGCTGAAGGATTGAAAATAGAAATATATATATTTTTAAAAACTATATGAAATGGTCAGGACATGGCAGGAGGGGGACCCAGGCGAGTACTGGAACAGCGACGAGCCGTAGTAAATACACAAACTTTAAATGCGACACGGTGGAGTGATGGAGTGGGCGGGGCCACGCGACTTTGCGGTGGCAGGATCGAAGGCGGACAGGGAGCAGCCCGAGCCGTGAAAAGGCGCCCGTCACTGAGTCCGCCATGACGGCGGTGCTCCCGTGTTCTCAGGGCACGCCGAAGGTTGTGGAGACGCTGCACCACGGATCGGACGCCGCAGAAGAGTAACCAGGTGGAGCAGCAAGACGTCTTCTGCATTTAGCCCCAGGACTTTCTAATAAGAGCGGCGGGGTCGCGCTGATAAACGCCTGCTCCACGCTGGGAATTTCAAAGCCCCAAACTCAAAGTTTGTTCCTGTCCGCCATCCCTCCGCTGTGTAACTAACGTGCGCAGACATCATTAAGCGGTAAACTGCCGTCTTGCAAATTAGTCATGCAGCATCAGCACTGATGCAAAGCAACGCAGGAAAGGCCATTATTGCAGAATCAATTCTCAATTACCTCTGTACTGTCGCAGGCGACATGGCAAATAGACACTAATAGCTGTCACCGTTACGGCTCCCGCGGAGTGAAGCACGGGGAGACTCTGCACCTGCCGCGCGCGCACAGATCAGCACCAGTAATAATAACAATTAATTAAATAAAAATGACAATAACAACGACGGGGAAAACTTGTCAACAAAAAGCTGGAACAAAAAATAGATTTTATTTATTTATTAAATATTTCTAAACATGATTCAAATGTAACGCAGATCACGCATATCCTAATTTTGCATTTTTGTAGAAAATGTAAAATACGCTGTTTGTAAATAACATTTTACAAAGTACTACATGAGTTTCGAGAGACTAGATTTACATATGAAAAAAGCCTCAAACTTTAGTATACTTGCATGTATTAACTTTGCGTTTGAATAGACAACATTTAAAAATGGATCATTATAGATGATTCCTACTGTGTGTGTCTGTGTGTTGGGACAAGGAATGAAATGCCCGCAATCAGCTGGAAAGTGAAAACCACTTAAAGCGCGGCGCGATGGCCGCTCCCCGCCCTCTATTAAAACGCCGTTAAGTCTAATTGCTTGTGCTGGCGCTGCACGGCGGCCACTTTCCGCTGAAAGATGACGACGAAAATGGCCGCGGTGACACAGATACAATCTGCACTTGTTTCAATTAACGGCGATGGTGACTGACACGTTAATCAACGGCCAGAGGCGTTTTTTCTCCCATAAAATTAGTTTGAAAAAGTTTCAGTTTCTTGATGGCAGTATGACTTACCCCCGAGTAGTGAGGCCGTTTTAGGAGCAGCTGATGCCGCATGCAGTCTCTGCGCGCGTAGAGAGGCGCCGTCGTTAAAATGCCGGTGGCGTCTTACCGCTGGGATCCCACCGAGCGTCTATGCGGCGGCCGGGAAGATCAGCATCAGGGCCGCTTTAGGAGGATTTGGCTTGTGTTTTCAAACGTGCTTCCAGCTGGACGCCAGACTCCGACTTTTTAAGGTATTTCCCTAACCGATAGTGTAAACGTCTCCGCATCTGAGATGTGGGGTTCGTAATTAAAATAAGCAACAAGACAGATGCACGAACAAACACAACACGACATATTTTACTATGGCGTCATTGCTAAAGTAAAACCTTTGCAAAGTACGAGCACCAGTCATAACCGGTCGCTTACATCAAATGCAGTGCGAGTTGTCACTTATTCACTGTCATCCTAGACCAGCCATTAATGTCGTGAGCTGACAGAGGCAGGGTTATGATTAATGGAGCAAAGTTTCCCCTTTTTCCATTATTTCGACACGGAAGCCTACAGAAGAACCTGAATCATTTACTGCAGGTTTCAAACAGACGTGACAGAGTGAAATATCATGCACAATAGACTGTCTCTGAAATACAATTACTACCTTGAGCAGAAAACACAGCCACAATTAGATCTGCTTACTCTGAAAAGTAATTTTTCCCAGCATACCAATGTAATAACCTAATGAAAAACCTGGCATTTGTTAGGTCACTTAAGAAATTAATGGTAAAAGTTGCAAAAATGAATTTATTGTAGCGCTAATAGAACCATTCAGTCCAGCAATGGGCGCAAGTCATCCAGGACTTTTGGGTGTGTCGAATAAACAAAACTAGAACTGTGTGTTTAGAATTGGTAGTGGTCTAGCAGACAGCTGGAGCAATACATCTTGCACCCACCCACCCACCCACATATACTGGTACGGAGCCGTAGGAATTGGACAGTCCCAGAGGGAACAAGGCAGGAGACACCCTGGACATGTACATCGCAATGCACATGTACACAAAGGAATTTGATACTGGGAGGAAAAGGTTAACTGTGTCCACAGTCTGCAGTAGGAACCTTCAATGGCCAGCACTCCAGAAACTGGCAGAGGGGCCTGCAGGACAGACACGACCATGGCAGTGGTGCTGTCAAACTTTTATTTTTCTGTCCATGCTCGGCTAAATCACGGCAGACCCTGAAAATGTTTGCGTGAAACATCTGCTGCTTGCCTCAGCAATATCTGACTCGGTCCAGCAGTGATCTTGACACATCTTTATGGGCTAACTGTTATATAATCCAGTAAACGTATTTACTCCTTCGCCCGCTGCCGATGTCCGATACCATTATTCCACCAGCGTGGCTCCTCTGTGCTCATCGATTCTGACTTGCAATGGAGCTTCTGCTACTACAGAGGGAAAACACAGCTTCTCTTTCCTGGACCCACATCATGAGGTGGGAGAAACCACGTGTTAGCGGGGGGGGGGGGGACTTGCTTGCGGCCACCACCCTTAACTTCTGTGTAACTCCTGTCACTTGGAGGGGAAGAAATGAATGTCCCAGCCATGAGTGAGGGGCCTCTGGCTTTCAAATGAGCGCGTGCTAAATGAGCTAAACGTTCGTGGCTCCGGGGGTGTCGGAGTTGCTCTCCTCGGCTATTTGTCATCGTCGTCTAATTTCGTTATAACCTCACGGAGGTCTTTGCGCCGGGGCGCTGCGGCTGGGTAACTCGATCGGGCCGAAGCTCTCCAAACCCGTGCCTCTTGAGCATTTGGACCACCTTGCTTTTCTTGCCGAGGCTCAGCTCGATGTCAACATTTGTTATCACCCCCCCCCCCACCACCACCTCTGATGATTTGTTGGGCACGACTCTGGGCTAAGAAAGTCTTGCAAGGCGGGGGTGCAGGGATTGCCGGCAAAAGCATTGCGACTCTGCATTGGCGCTTATCGCTAATTACTTTTGCAATTCGTCTCTTTGTTGACGTTGCAGCTTCCTGTTCCTCATCGAACATCATCCGGTGTCCCTTCACGGCGCATGCCACTTCTATGAAAGGAATATTGTTATTTTTAATACATTTTTTTTGTCCAGTAAGGCATGCATGTATTAATATTTTACCTATTTTCAGCAATATATATTTAATGAAGCAATTCAGGTTGGATACATTGCTTAGGGGTACAACGGCAGTTTCCGTCCCAGGAGATTTTAGTCAGCATCCTATTGGTTACTTAACCTCTAGACCATCTTTGGCCTGTCAGTCTCATTTCTTAAAAAAAAAGAAGAAAAAACACCGTAAGTCCCCTGTTAGTGTCTCCTGGAATTATCACAGGCCAAAAAAACGACAGGAACCTGCTGCTGATGCACTTTGACAGAGGAGGCGGCAGCGAGCAGGAGACTGACCCACCTTTCCAGCATTTAATTAAGGGATTAATATATTATGTCATACCAGTCAAAACACAACACGGATGATTTATTACGCTGTCCGTGGAACATATTTCACCACTGTGTAGCTGAATACAAGATATACAAGTGTGAATTAAAAAAGGCCTCTTCTCAAAGTCTTAAAAAGTAATTGAAAGAGTGCATTATGTGCAAGTGTGAGTGTGTGAAATTAATTCCCGAGTTTAAAAAGGACAAAGGGAACGGTGACATCGGGCTGTAGGAGGGAAATGCCAGAGGGCCAAGCCTTTGGGCTATTTGTTTAAATCAATGTCCAGCCACACATTTATTTCACCTTTATGCACGTTTTAATCAGTCTGAGCCATGACTGATGGCATGCATTACTAGTTTGGGATTGTCATGTAAATTTACAAGGGCAGTTCATTCTCCTGCACGAGCTATGGCGGGGGCACTGTAGCCTGGCAGTAAATCTCCATGTTTTCCATTATATGAACAATTGCATGATTAAATTATACTCACACTTACTGCTAAATTATTTTACTTGGTTGACTGTAAACCTTGACATTTTTCAACTGCTAATCAGTCCATTAATTGATGGAGCCCCTCCCCCCAGTCACCATGACTCCACCTCTCAGTAAGAAGTGACCAATCAGCACGCTGGCTTCATGCCCCGGGGTGTCAGGCTGATGCGTCTCTGCTGGATTCCGGTCCGCCTTCTCCTCTCCTCTCCTCTGCTCTGCTCCTCGGGTTCCAGTACAGCTGCGGAGTGATGGACGGGCGCAGGCAGAGCATGCGTGCAGAAACCCGGCCAGCTGCATGGAGAAGCAGCGGGGCCGGAGAGTCGCCAGGCCGCCCATCACTCAGCTCTGTCAGTCAGGGTCCACTAGCCACCCTCTGTGTTCTCACCTACAGCCCTTCCCCACAACAAGCCGTGCGCTTCTGTACTTCCTGTACGCATCCCTACCTTCCTCCCTGAAGTGCTCAGATATGAAATAACATCTGTGACACAACTGGCACAAAGCACTTCAGCTGGAAAACCCACCCATCCAGAAATTACTCCCCCGACCCCAAAAAAACCACACACACACGTTTGTATTCATATCTCTGCGGGGACCATCCATTCTTTTCTATGGGAAAGACCCTAATCCCAACAATGACAGCCCCTACCCAAGCCAAACCTTATCCATAAATAACCAAACAAAACACAAGACGTTTGGCATTTTTAGTTTTTTGATTGCAGATTTTTATAAAATTGAATTTCCCCTTATGGGGTTCAAAAAATGGTCCCCACACTGTCAAAATAACAGGATTCTATCACACTGTGGGGACATTTGGTCCCCACAATGTAATATATACATGACCCACACAGACACACACAGCATTTTAGCTTAGCACAACCCCCTCCGTCCCCCATCATCAATTATCCTCTCATTATTATTCTTCTGTGTCCTGTCTGAAGCTTTCTCTCTTAGCGAGGTTTTAAAATAAATAAATACAAATAAACCCAGCCACAGGCGAGGAGACAAAAGCAGAGAAAGAGACGGTCACGCTCCGCGCCAAAGGAGGAAAAAAACCAAAGCGCGTGCGCCTCCATCGTTCAGCCTGTCGTCTGGGGGCCTCCGCTTAGGACTGAGCCTTATTAAGAGTCATGAGGTGTGGCGGAAGGACTGAGGACCGCCCAAACCCGGGAGATGCCCACCGCCGCACCCGCCCCACTGCACTCCGTTACGAGGGGAAGCCAGCAAACGGACTGTGACACGTCGGGCTTCTGATTCAATTCCCACTTTAATTAGTTCCTATGGTGAGAATACATTATTGATGGAGCCTCGCTGTGCATACATTTAATTCAATCTACACAAACTCTTTGTGTACCGATCCTTAACAAACACAATTCGGCTAAGTACAGAGAACAAGGGCCTCCTTGATGTTACATTTTGATTAGGCTCCAGAATTACCCTCAGGACAAGGCGTTTGAAAGACGTGCTGTTTTTTTGTGTGGTCTGAGTTTTCATTATTAATCACACGGGGGATTCAAAAAAAAAAAGAAAGCCCTGTTTGGATTGTCAGAGCTTTTGCGGGACCTATACTTATCAAAATGTCGGGCCGACGGAGCACGGTGCTGTGGTGACGCCGAGACGGGGGCATAGACGGCTTTTTACTTGGTGACATGTGAGGGACGATGTCCTAGAAGGAGCATGGGGGGCTTTTAAGGGGGTGCAGTTTGGGTCATTGACCACGGGAAACAGAGACGACCGAAAAATAACAAGCAGGCATGCAAACCATCAAGTCAATAATTGTCCAGAGTCCACAAAATACAAATACAATGGGGGGTGGTGGTGGAAGGGGGGGGCTACTCAACTATTAGTTTGCAAGGCTTAGGGTGTGAGAGGACAGGGGCTCTGAATCCTACACATTCTATCTTGTATGCTTTAAAAAAAATAAGGTCTATTTAGCTTAAGCCTGAGGAATACCATGGCGAAGGACGGGAAGAAGGCTTAAGGGTGGGGGCGATTGTGGGGGGGCATAGAAATACGGAGAGGCTTTTTATGGGGGGGGGGCTGATGCAGAAGCATGAAGGGTGGTATGGGCAAGGCCTGTCCTTGCAAGCCTTTCAGGGTGACTCAGCTCAGTAAAAGGAAGAGTGCGCATTTGGGCCTTAATTCATCAACGTCTGGATGGTGCGGCCTCCTCGGCAGTGACGGGAGAAACGAGCCTTTGAAGCGAGCGGCGGCTGAGATTACCGCGCACCGTCAGGCGCCGACAGGCTCAGGCCTTCCCTCATTGGTTACCTCGCCCCTTCCCGGAGGTCTTACTGGGCACTGATTGACAGGCCACGCTAAATGGCATCCAAGGTGGGTTTCAAGATCTACTTTTTTATCACTGATTTTCTCTGTCTTTATTAAGGGAAAAAAACAAAGAAATCTAATTAGTAGAAACCTTCACTTAGACTGTGTAATTAACCCTAGCAACTTGTTCTGAGATAATCGGAATTTGCTAGAAGATCCACCTATACCACTCAGACTATTTCACAATGGGCTAATAACACTGAATGACACAACGAACTACAAACCACAAACTGATGTTTATTTATTTTTGGATTGTTTAAATGAACGCATTTTCTCCAAGAGCTTATAACATCCCATGTATATTATTGCACTAAATTTCTAGCAGGAGAGAAACCATTCAACTCTGAGATAACCTAAGACTGCTGACAGACACAAAAGCAAATAACACTAACATGAACTGATCAACAGAACTGTCTTTTTAATATGTCTTCATAGTGAAGCAAAATAATAATCTATATTTTGCTATGTCTCTAACAATATTTATCTGAATTACAGCAAACTGGCTCTTCAGGCTGCCCTTTTGAGACACGCCAGGGGGATTCTCTTCAGATACAGGGAAGCCGGCGTGGGCAGAGAGGAGACGATAGCATGTGAGGTCTGCATACTCACGTTGAGTTCCCCAGGACACAGTAAGAGCAGCATTACCTGGACTTTCAAGCTGGGGTGCAAACGGATCAGCCAGGAAAAAAAAGTATAATTCCAGGGTCATTTAGATTAGATTATAATAATATGACGTATGTGAAACAGGGGTTTTGTTCAAAGCAATGAAAAAGCCACGTCACATCATGATAAAGCACAGTTTTTTGGGGAAAAATTGCTTATTTACATATGATACTGTGGACTGCTGATCCAAGAAGAAAAAAAGAAAAGAGAAAAAGGCAGACAGATAAAAATAGGCAGACAGGCAGACCAAAAGACAGACAGATAGAAAGACAGACAGACATAGCCAAACAAAGATCAGACAGGCAGACAAAGACAGACAGAGCGAGACAGACAGGGTACTTCTGCCATCAAATGCTTGCTCCTCTCTGGAAGCTATTTTCTTGACACTACTAAGGCGTGACCATTATGTGTGGCACGTCCGGCACGGCTATGAGACCCGCAGGAGAGAGTCCAGCCCCACAGACAGCGACTCTGCCTCATCTCCCGCTTGCAGAGACCTGCCCAGTCTGCTCAAAGGCGCGGCGCGTGACGAGCGTCAGCATCCGCTCCGTGCTCGCCAAGCCGTCCTTGAAGACATCTCTTAGTCTGCAGATTCCGCCCTTTATTTGGTAGAAGATGAAGCTTGTGCCGGGACCGGTGTGGAAGCACTGTGACAAATGAACCCGCTTTTGCTTTAATCCTAGCCCCTTACGCCGTGTATTCCTTTTCCTCATCCTTCCACACCCCCTTCTCAGGCCCTGCTGCTACCGTGTCACCTGTCCCCGCATGGTGCCACACTTCTGAAAGAGAACGAATTTCTGCTACGATGGAATGTACTTCTCAAAGAAAAACTATTCTTATCTATGCGCACAGCACGACTCGGTGCCTATCCGGGACCCGAAGGCGCAGAGGAATATATACGCAAGCAGACAGAACGGCAGCTTGATGGGTACAGCTTTAATTGTACGGATAAACACAGCCAAGCCAAATGGAGTACGGCCTCTTATAGGACAGATTCCAAATCATACGAATGGTACAAACAGAAAAAAAACTTAAATGCATATAATATTGTTCTGACATTTTTTAAAATTTAGTGGTACAGAAGGAAGTCAAGAGCTTGTTGCAGCTGGTTTGAAGACACAGACAAAGACCGGGAGTCTCTCTCTTGGGTAAACAAGGGCCCTTTGAACCGGATCGAATTCTCCCCCATTTTTATTCTTTAACCTGTGGCAGCCCAACACACTTAATAAAAGCATCTCTGCACTGACCTACACACCGTCCCAGGAGCTGACAGATCAAAGCACTTATTGTTCTTTATTAAACCGAGGGTTAAGGGAAGAGAGGAAAGGGAGGAATGAACAGTCGACGCTTCACTGAACTGTCAGGGGAAAAGATGGGCGCTAACATAATATGGGCTGCACCATAAGACAAAATGTAAACACAAATGTAATTCAGTTCAATTTATCTTTATATAGTGCCCACCCCAACATCGTTAAGTGCTTTGGGGCAACAAAGAATCAAACAACAGTGTCACTAACCAACCAACGATGGTTAAGGGTAATAACAGCAGAAATGGATATTAAATAAAAGCCAAAAGAGGAGAGGAAAAAAGAAAACCTCAGGACGTTCAAGGTCAACTGGTTGCCCTACCCCCTTGGGCATGCTAACACTATACAGGTCTGAATGCAATGTAATTTATTGAACAGTGGTGGACTACATGCACAGAGTCAGCCTCGGCAAGTCTGAGAGAAGATGGACTGGGTTTTGGTACAATTGGACAAAGTGGATAATTAGATAGTACAGCGATGCAAAGAATCATACAATTGGACAGTATTTCTCTGTGCATCACTGTCGCACAGGCACTCATTGGGTCCTGAGCAACATGGCGAGCAGCGACTCGTCGAGGCATGTCACATGGCACGGCGGACCATCACCTGGGTCTTTGGCAGTGCTGGGTTTTCAAGCGTGCGTGACGAGCCCGGTCCCAGGCGTGATGAGCGACTGGCATGCTGCCAGGAGTCTACGGCGCTCTGTTCTCTACACGGCATTTTTTTTTGGATGAAAATGGCAGCTGGTTTACCAGTCTGCTACGTCTGCTTCCAAATGAAAAATTAAGCAGTGCTGGTATCATGGAGTTCGCGGTGGACTGACACCCCATCCAGTGTGCTCCCCAGCCTTAAGCCCTCTGCGTCCCGCAATAGGCCCCAAGCTCCCCCTGACCCTGTACTATATAAGTTCTGTGCAGGATGGATGGATGGATGGACGCGTGGAACCGTGGGGTGCGCACACCTGGCCGCTGTTAGTCTTTCCATTGTCTTTCTCCTCCAAACTCCATCACCTTCCCTATCTATTTATACCTGATCCTAAGCACAGAGAAACATTTGCCGATTTAACAATAGCCATACTTGTGTGGAAAATCTAATGCTTTATGCATTTGATGGAATTGTTTGTCTACCTTCTCTATGTACTGGGAGAGATATACTTATTATATATACAGGAAGAGTAAGGGAAATACATGAGGGCATTGGCAGGCAGCCTTCATATCAACATCGGCCTGTTACAGGCAACCCCAATCCTTTAAAGGTTGACCAAATCCATTCCTACTTAACAGAGCCTATTGAATTAACCTCGAATCGACTGGTCTTTCATTTCTGAAGACACTTTACATTCACAATAGCTACTTCTATTAAAAATGGTGTTACACTAGATAATTACATCATCAAAAACGCACACTCATGCAATATTTATCTGTTTTACGTGATAAGACTACACGTTTTTTACATATGAATATACACTCAAACCCGACAAAAAGACAATACATTCATTTCAAAATATGAATGAAAAAATGCAATAAATGCACAGAAAGAAATCCACAAGACAAATTATACAGTATTCGACTTTTAGCGTTCACTTCTGATGTAAATTTGTATAAAATTAATGTGTTGCTTGATCATGTGAGAAACGTTCTGACACAGCACATCTGTCTGTGTTCTTACACGTCCAGCATTTCAGTGGCGCTACACTGTGTCATTGTTTACAGAACGAGTCAAATCGACTCTCCCCAAAGCGACTGAGTCACAATCCCATCTATAAATAAGGCCTGTCCTCTTCTCGGAAGATGACTAACCATCAGTCATCCCGCATTGATAGATTCTTGCAATGAAGTGCTGAGATCCAATTTTGATTCGTTAAAAATTTTCCATGTTTCCTGGGAACTACATTTTAGGGTTTATATTGGTGTAGCACATGAATTCTCACACTAGAACTTTTTCTGAAGTCAGAATTAACACAGGCCAGATATGCATTAATTATGCACCTCGAAACTGAAAAGAAAACCATCTTTGCCTTTGAGGGGTGACATGCTGACCAGGTGTGTCCTTACCTACAGGAGTACAGTAGGGAGCTCAGTGATGCTCAACGTTGTATTTAAGTTTTCACACTGCACTTTGTAACTGTACGAGTTGTGCTTAAGACATACTACAGGTGATGCTTGGTTTCCTAGAAATACGATCTCAGTTGATGCAGACTTGTCAGAAAAGTTGATAGTAATACTAATCTCATTACGGTATGAATGTAATGTCACTTTTAGTAACTCAGTAACTCGAGCTTATAACAAGCATGTGAAGCTTTTGATTCATCACAATCTCAAGAATATCGTGAAAATATATATAAATACTACAAAAGTATACATATATATACTAATGATTTTATGTAACAATTTAAGGTTTTACACAAGCAAACATGCTAATGAATAATATGAAGATATATCTTCCCATTAGTTTATATTTTCCATAATGAACAGGTCAAGATTTATCTAAAATGTAGCAGAATTAATTTTCATAACTCGCATGTCAAACTCTCATGTTCCGAACTGCAATCTCAATGATTTTCACAAATGATACAGCTGCAAAAAGACCATTAAGATTTTTATTACAATATATTGTCTTTTCCATTAAATTGCACTATTACCAAACCCCATCAGCCTGATAGGATGTGTGCTCAATAATACTGAATGGATGGATGTTAACCAGTCGTAGGATGATAATGTAACCATCAGTCATTAATAAAAGGATGCAAATTCATAATGTGTTTAAGATCTCTGACTGGCCGGAATTGAGAAAACAACATTTTCAAACTATTTTCTATTCAACATTCAACTTTGACTCGGCTCATTTCATGACGGCATCCCAATCTGCGACTGTTTAAACATCCGTCTTTGGTTGACAAATCGAGGCTGACAGTGTTTTAGATGAAGAAAAATGTATATGTGAGCCTAAGACCTCTGAACACAATGAAGAAACAGCCTCAGATGAATTAGATTCTGATAAGGACAGCAATACTGCAGAGCCCCAAATGATCCCTGCAGTAAGGAAACTCAAGCCTAACACGAGTGACGATGTGCTTTCGCTTATGATTGTATGCTATGGGGTGTATGGCTGAAACTATTCTGTGTTGATGTTTGTTTTTCCTCAAGCCAGCACCTCCTACCTGATCCGTCATCAGACTTGTCCTCATTGTCTGAGTCGGTCAGTGTCAAAGCGGAGTTCTCCCGGCTTGACGGGCCGGAGCTACGGCCGGACTTGCCAGCTCGGCCAGCCCACAGTTCCACAGCGCGCTCCGGGGACATGGCCTCCTCTGGGTCCGAGTCGGCGTCTGAGCCCACGCTTGGCGAGTAGCCGCGGGCCGCGGGGCCCAGGTCCGAGCAGTACAGACTCGGGTGGGCCGTTGCTGCTGCCTCACAGAGGCCCAGCTCTGCCAGCGTGAAGTTCCCTGTGGAGAAAGTGGTAACAGCCAGATCACAGTGGTGCCAGACCGGACGGAACCAAACCAGGAGGCAGAGTACAGCAGCTCCAATGTGCAGGCAAAGAAATTACATGACAGGGGAACATGGAGGCAAACCAATCCCCCAGCCCTTTGCAAAGCCCGCTGGTCACGGTGTTTATCGCACGTATTTAAAAACACTGTTATTTCTTTAAAGACTGTAAGCTGCCTCTGGCCAGGAGAACCATAGTCCATAAAGGCACTCTATGAACAGGAAGCAGGGTGTGTTGCCAACACACATTTAGACTCTCCCAGTTGTCGTCTCGAGTCATTGCCAGTTTTCACAGAGTCAGATCCTCTTCAAGCTAACGCAGTTCCTCTAGTTTCGCTAGATACGTATGGAAAGGCCTGTCTGACCAGGAGGATGCAAACTGCTTTCCAGTTGCCTCTGAGCAATCCAGTCCTTCAGAAAACTGTTCCATACACTATAGCTGCTCTCCAGATTTCGATGTGCCACAGCAAGTGAAAAAGACCTTTCAACCACGTCTTACCATTTCCCTCATTCCGTACCACATGAGTTTTAGAGAACAACTGTGTACCCCAAGAAGTCACAAAGAAAAGCCCAGTCAAGTGTGGTCAGAACATGAGGCATTTCTTTCTTTTTTTTATTTATGAATGATACAAAAGTTATAATCAAGGCAAGTGCTATCCAGCTGGCTACCATCAAATTATACAGATGCTTTTTCTTTATAAAAAAGAACAAGGGAACCAGCTAGGGACATTCAAATAACTATAATTAACATTTTTTGCCCGCAGAAGTATATATTAAAAAAGAATAAATCACATTAAAGCTTTTTCAAATATTAAAATAAAAGTTGGAAGGGGAATGCATTTGAAACTCAGTGAAAGACTACCCCGGTCACAAGAAACAGAAATGCGACTGATGGAGGAGGCCACCTGAGCGAAGGAACGAGGGTCCCGCTGCTATCGTTCTGCACTGAGGAGACTGTAAGAGGATGCAGACATTGTTTAAATCGAGTGATTCAGAGAGGCCGCCTCCACCCACCCACCGGCTGTCCAAATCTCCCCGGCGATGCCACAAGTTGGAAATCCTGAAAGAATTATTCTACTTTTCAAATCGTTTTGGCAGGAGCGACTCGGAAGCGAAACCTTTGTTTTGAGTCTTAGTGCTTAAACCCGAAACAGCCATTTCCATAAGGCAGCGGCTGGATATAAACATCTGCAGGCGGCTGACTGCACAAATAGCGTCTTTCAGTCTGTGTACGGATTAGCGTAAATGGGCCACCGGTTTCTGACCTAAATATAAAAAAGAATTATGCATTTTTTTCCTGTCAAAGACAGGAAAGGAAAAAATGCGGAGATTCTGTCTATGCAGCAAGAAACGTAAATATATATTTTTTTATTAAGGATAGCCATTTTGCAAACACCCATCTTCAACTTTTATGTTTTTAAAATTGATATAGTGTAAATTTTATTTATAACCCTTCTTTTAGTGGTGACTGTCTACTTTGTAGTCTCAGGCACTATGGCAGGAGTCAAGTGTGACAGCTAACGGCAATTAAAATGTGTATCGCAGCAAAGGGCTGCAGTGAAAGACAAAACAAAAAATGAGGCAGATTAGAAAAGGAGACGAAAAAGGAGACGAGTACACGGGTCATCATACACACAAAGGTAAAGGCATCATTATGAATGTATCAGACATACAGGCATGTATGGTATTGTGCAGAACTGTAGATGAACGTTAACATTACTTGTCTTCATGTTTGTCACTTTAAGACAGGGGTGGGCAATCTTATCCGCAAAGGGCCAGTGTGTATGTGGGTTTTCGCTGCAACTCCCTAATTAGATTACTAATTAAAGGACTGATTGGCTGAAGAGTCCTCACACCTGGGTTTGAACAGCTGCCCTACAGGTTATCCCAAAAACCTGCATACACACCAGCCCTTTGCAGATAAGATTGGCCACCCCTGCTTTAAGAGAATAAAAATCAAGCCCAAATGGTGAGAGCAACAGGTAACAGCTGCCTGATCGTTTCATTCTGTTCATTACTGATAGCGAATTAAGACTAAAGTCAAATTTACATGTACTCAAAGCGCTTCGGCAACAGAAGGTCATGTAAAACAAATACATAAAAAACATGTATTAGAATAAATCAAACTGAATCAATAAAACAATTAAATCTGAGCTGAGAGGGGAAAAGCAATTTTTTAATGCACATGTACCCAATTTACTCTGTTTTGTAATTAAAACAACGTCGTAATGGAAATCCCAACAAACTGGGAAAAAAAAGCGCTCTGTTGGTTAGCATCTTCCGAGAAAATGAACATCTAGGAACTGTAAATCAATTTGGTCAAAAAACACATTGCTAAATTAATTCTCTGTTCATTTCTGTAGCACTGCAGTGAGCAGAGAAATCACAGTGTAACAGGGAAACAGCAGGTGGGCGAGAGAGACGGTAATCACTGTGCGTCACGCCCCGGCTTAATTGTAATAGCTAATAGTTAAAGAACGACCGTAACAGCCGTGATGTGGGATGCAGTTGCTTAAGGTACATTTTGGAGCTGTGAGCCAGACTGAACACAGTACAGAGCAACACACACAAAATACAGAGACATGACAAACAGCTAGAGCACAGTCAGACCGATGCAGGTACACCTGTTGAGACACCTGCCCAACGCCTCCCCCCAACACACAGGTGTCTCCACAGCGATATACAGCAGCGTGGTTCAGGGTCCACACTTGGCGCTTCAGTATATCCCCTCCGGGGGGCGCCATACCTGCATACTGCACGCTGCACGCTTGAAAGGAGGTAGCCAATGGTGACGGGGGCCAGCTCCATGTAGGCTGGACGGGAGGGAACACAGTGTGAACAATCTGCTCCTGCCCCCCACCTCCTTCGCACGCGTCCACATTACTCATTAGTCATGTGACACGGCACTGTTGGCTAGCGAACAACAGGACGACGAGTCAACGGGGAATAAAAAAAAAAAACAACAAGCCTGACAACTGGCAGGATTCATCATAAATAATACATCAGACAGACAGACAGACGGTCACACAGACAGACAGCTCTCAGTTGGGGCGTGGACAGCGGGGCGGTAGACAGACAAGCAGTCAAATGACAAAACCGGGGACCTGCTTGGGTGGGTCTGCTGGCAGTGTTAACGTTTGGGGAACTTGACAGGGAGGGGTACTGTTTTAGCAACCAGCACGGGAAAGCTGGAGGCTCTCCGGAAAGCAGAGTGACTGGTGACATGAGAGAACAATGAGACCTTGTCACAGGTGCTACACACGAGCCACCCCTGACAAAAGAGGCTTATTTCGCAGGCCCGGCCGCATGTGGACACTGCCGTTCCATTAGCATGTCTCCCTGACAGGTAAACGCCGAGGGCACACGGCAGAAAACCCCACTGTACCGTCACAGGTAGGCCCCATGTCAGCCTGGGTGACACCTACAGGATTATTCACACTAATGACCTATTTCTGGTGCTGGGTAAAAATAAAAATACTGTTTGCAGCAGTTGTAACCATAGGAACAAGCCATTTTAAAGATGCTAGAGGAAATAAAATAGATTTTACTCTGGGGGGGAAAGCAACAAAGTAAAAAAAAAAAAAAAGAATCCTAGGAAGTATTGTCATGTGTGAGGTACTTAAATGCCGCAATGCATTTGCATAAGGCACATCTGAGGAAAACGTGATCTGAGAGTGACCTACGACACAATGTGTGATAAACACAGAATCCAGGCCGCACCTGTTAACACACCTGGGCACCTGCTTGCCCTCACAGCTGGTGGCTCCTCAAATCACTGAGCACTGCAGAATACTGACAAGTCAGTGTAAACGGCCTATACATTTATTAAAGCCTCCGTAAAGGATTAACTGCATCATTGGCATTAGTTTTAGCTGTTTCATTGTTAACTGTTTAATTATTTTACGGGGGAGGGTGAAAATGGGCCATGTAAAAGAAATCGTTAGTTAGTCATTAGCTCATAATTAGTTAATTTAGTTGCATGTTTGGCCGCAGTCTGTTTTGTGCTCGCGAGCGCCGGCTTTTAAGCTCAGTCCGGCGATTTCTGATTAATTCGTCTTTCACACTTTCTGTACTTTTGAATTTTTGAACTTAATTAGCGAAGGAAACATTCGGTCAGCTTCCTCACAGAGGGATGCTAATCAAAACACACGCCGGAAAAAAAAAAAAAAACAAGCCCAGCACATACTCTCATGAAATACAGCGTTTACTTCAAAAGAAAATATCTTGGAATTAATACATAAAATCCTTTGTGCCTTCAGAGAAAAATCGACAGCTAATAAAATGGCGACTATTTTCCAAAATTGTACCCTGTGTGGGCCGTCGTTTCTTTCCAAACATGCCCCCCCCTTCGAGAAGGAGGAGGAAGACTTACCATTTGGATACTATATAATTCTGATTAAAGTAAGGAAGTCCCTTCTATTTCATGATCCCAATGCTGCCCTTCCCACAATTCCGCAGGAGAAAAGAGGGCTTCGGATAGGCAGGCGACAGTTCTGGAGGAACATCTCCTACTCAGACCTCCTTGGTTCAGATCGAGATCTACAATAAGCTACAGCTTTGAGCGGTAAATCTGTCAATATTCAGGTTAAGCCATTTATCCATTACTGATATCTCCACTATAACACACTGCTACAGGGTTAGGTGGGGGGAGCACGCTTTCATTTTTTAATTTCCTCTCTCTCTCACACAAGTCCATATCTGCAGGGGCACAGTGATCGCCCAGTCCCGCTAACCCTGTTACCCAGCAAGAGCCCTGTGCGTCGCGCATACCGATATCCCATCAAACCAGAGGTGCCAAGCGAACCAGGCAGGCGCTCGGACTTGTCATAGCCTCCGGCCACGTGACGCTGACGGCCCCGACCGTTGCGAGATGGCGACGTGATGGAAAGCGTAGCACTCGATTATGTTTTCTCCCACCGGTGGGGGCGGAGTGAGCGGCAGTGGTGGGGGGGGGGGGTGGCAGTGTCCCCTGTCTCCCAGCAGCACTTGCCATTTCAGACAGATATCTCTAAATGTCACAGGCCGGCGCCTCCGTGGCAGCAGGCTTGTGATGACAGCGCCCTGTTAATGATGAATAGCCTCGAACGGGGCACTGGGCTTCAGGAGACTCAGGCAGCCCCTGATACGACTGGGCCCTGGAACGAGGAGGGAGCGTGTGGGGTGGGGCGCAGTGCCTCTGAGCTGCCCGCGTTGTGTCTATGTGAAGGTGATAGAATAATCGGCGAATAAACCGAGGATCCTCCCAATGAGAGAGATACCCCCGCGGAAAAAAAAAAAAAATTGAAAGCGTGAAATAGCAAAGGGGTGGAAAAAGAAGGGGCAAGGTGAGAGGCGGAGATGAGCAGATGGAGGAGCAGAGGAGAGAGAGGTGGAGACGAGGAAGGAGACAGAGCGTCTGCGATGCAGACTGCAGCCACGCCGCAGAGGACACAGAGGTAGCATGTCCAGGTTCTGCACTGAAGATTGATGGTCCTTCAACGGAAAGCAGCCCCAGTGCACACGGCCAAACTACCATGGCATTCATTATTTAAGGCGGCGGATAGCAGGCCAGGGTTCAAGTCCCTGGAGGAGCCACACCGTGGCACCACTGGGAAGCATACTTAACGGGAAGTGCCTGGGGCGAGCAGGCAGTGTGACGGTTAAGGACGTGGGCTTGTAACCTGAAGGTTGCTAGCTCAAATCCCAGGAGGGCGCTGATGTAGCACCCTTAAGCGAGGTACTTAACCTGAATCGCTCCAGTTAAAATATCAGGCTATATAAATGGGTAAACACAATGCCGCTTTTGGTCCGATCGTTAGTGAGCGATGAAACACACCGGGCAACATTTCAACAACTACTCTGGATGTGAGTTTCTGCGGAAACGCAGTTTACCAGGAACACTTTCATGGAACATGAAAAGATAAAAACTAGATTTTTTTTTAACATGAACAAACTGCTTTTGCAAAAATCTTGTAAATGGAGTTGTTATAATAACAAGAAAGAACATTCAGTTGTTAGGGTAATTTTAATAAAAAAATTAAAAATCCATAAGCATAAATATAAACTGTGCATTTGTCCTGTCAGATATCAGGGTCAAATAACCAACTTTCACTGTAGTGTTTATGAGAAGTTATAATGGTAGCACTTGTGTTATTAGTAGAGAGGTAACGGAACACGGTATTTTATCAAACCGTTCGGTAAGCCCCTGATGGTTCAACACACACACGTGTACCATGGTATTACTATATTCCTGTCATTTTCCATGTATGAGCACGAATATAAGATTTTTCCCCAGAAAAATACATCTAAAAAGCTGTGGTTGTCTTATTTTCGAGGGCTAGAACTTAAATGTTATACGACAGCTGATGGTGTAAATGATCCACCTCCTGACTAAAGGTGGCCGGAAATTTCAAACGTAATTCACGTAGTTTCAGCAATACCGCACTGGATGAGTGGTCAGCCCTCCCGCTGTCGACAACTGGCTGACATAATATGACGCTGTCGGTCCGCATCTGGCACACTGTACCGCAGCACGCTTATCTTTAAATGGTGTAAATTAATACGTATATTTGTCTATTTATGTTAATTGTAAATGTTATAAGTGTGTAATGTTTGCTGTGGAATGTGTGCGTTTCGTTAGCGTGTAACCATGAGTGTCATGTAAACTGTTGCTTTCCTTGTCGTGTCACTGCTAATATGAAACCGATAGTGGCTGTTAATAATTCTTTATTAAAATGACTCGATCATTCGCTACAATACGTTTGTTTTACCCCCTTTACATGGATCTGCTGCATCAAAAACATTCTGCATTTTCTTGGGTGGTGGAGTTATATATTATCTATCTTCACTTACTGTGCATTTGCTTGGGGTTGCTTTTTAACAGTGATATCCTTCATTTTGTATGTTCTTGTCAAATAAAACCATTTTTCTTTATAAAGATAAGATTTGGCATTCCAAACTTGGTATTCCAGACTTTTACTGGTAATATTTTTCCATCCTTGATTTCATATACTACAGACATAAACTAGGCCCAGTTAGTCATGCTGCCATTTTTCTGAATGGAGAGTTAATCGTTTAATTAAAGGGTTATGTGTTTTTATGTTCCTCCTAAATATACAGATACTGAAACTGCGCTGTTACCGTGGTCCAAAAGCCGTGACACATACCGAGTAGTGGGAGAACTCTGCCGTTACACCCTTAGTTATTCGTTATGATTACTGTATATGAAAACGTCAGGATACAATGTTAATATTAATGCTGTGCTATAAATGTAGGTATTTTAGTCGACATTTTTCTTTATTGTATAACGGTTTTGTATATCAAACCTTAAGACATGTAATCATATAAAGCATATTTTATAATGTGTGTAAATCTGGGACGAGGGTAGGGGACTGTAACAATATTCCACATACATGCACAAGTACACAAAGTACAACAGCTACTGGAAACTGATATTTTCATAGATGGGAGCCTATCTCAGGCTCTGGCAGAGTCCAGCACGCTCTCAGAGGAGAGTGTCTTTCTGTAAGGAACCCTGTCTGCCGATCCTCATCTTCCAGGAACACACAGCTCCATTATAATCACCTCTTAGCATCCCCACCTCAAGTCTGAATGGCTGTTCACCCGTTGCCTAGGCTCTCCTCCTCTCATATTCCGCGAGGAGATCTCAGGTGGCATTGAGAAAGTTGTGAGATGGAAGCTATTTGTGCCGGGCTACAGCTATGTCCTCCCCAACCCTCCAATGAAAACAGAGCAAAAACAATCTCTTTCCAAATACAGCATCTTCAGCCTGGAACCTCCAGAGCCGTTTTTTTCCTCCCAAAGAAAACTACAAGTTTAGGAAATAAATAAAACTACATCATTAGGAAATAAATAAAACAGCTCTGATTGACCACCAAACAGATACTATATGAAGTCTTTAAACACCAAAGTACCAACAAAAAGTAGCAGCCAGCATGTGAGCAGTTCTGAGACTCTTATCGATAACACGGTCCAACCCAGCGGGGAGGGTCCATTTAACCTTTGCGTTATCGACGTCATCCAGTCACTACAGCGAATTAGGCACAGTTCCCGAGAAAACGGGGTGGCTGGCCCTATGTGGCCCTCACTTTATGGCAGGAAAATGGTAGAGGAGACGTAGGTGGTGGAGAAAAATACTAATCCTGGCTTTCCATGGCATTAAGGTTGGCAGCGTGTGTAGCAAGCTGGATCGTGGATCAGCATCCTCATGGGGCTGTGGGCAGATTAAACTTCATGTTTATTTGGAGATCG
>JAODJU010000048.1:6092988-6111443 GCA_026776725.1 Gnathonemus echidnorhynchus
GGGTGTGGGGGGGGGGGGGGGGGGGGGCAAAATGCATCTTCCAGCAGTTCTATGTGTCACCAGATTAACATCTCAAAGAGTTGTGGTCACAAGTATGGCGTGAGCAGCCAAAGAGTGATAGAGCTGGCTCTGGAATTCACAATCCCTTTATTTCAGTCAAGGTCGCAGCCACAGAGGGGGCCAGATACTATCAGCCTCAAAGGACACAGATGTATGCTGAAGCAGGGTGCAGCGCTATCTGCCGTGCCAACGGTCACCATCAGCCGGCCAGTTCGGCCTCTCTCCGGCGAGTACGCACAACCGGCGATAAATGACCTCCGGCTCAATTAAAGCGACTGTGGCTGGCTTTCATCGTCAAGTTCCTGCACTGCTTCCCTCCCCCCCCGTTGAACCCGCTTTGCCGTTTCGCTTTCATTCACCCGTGTTCTCCAGAGGAAGGCAGCTTTACAAGATGAAAGAGTAAAGAATAGCTAATAATTAGCACGTATGCAGCTATGAGACCGTGGCAGAGACTGAGCAACATTCATATCCATAATGAATGAACTTTCTTTTTAAAAGTCTAACGCTACAGTCCAAAAGTCAACACAAGTCATTTCACTGCTTCATGTTTTGTGAGCCAATCTCCTCCCCTTTATAAAAGCATCCTGGCAGAATGGTACAGGCACCCCTCACATTCCCGCATTTCCCTCTGACCCCCCCATGTTCCTTGTTCTGATTACTTTAATCCAACATTCGGCTGCCTGATGCCAGAGGTAACCCACATTTGAAAGCACCTTGGGTCAGGGTGACAAATATAAGCACGCAAGGCGGGGGCTCAGGCAGTGAAAGGCAGGCCTATTAGTGAAAGGGAGTTCCTGTTCAAGGGTAAGAGAGCTTGGGTAATGATGGGAATGACACGCACCACGATACATGGATGGGGAGAAAGGAGCTGTTTTGGTGAGCAGAAAAGCCAAATGGAAATGCGAGACAGGGACAAAATAAATGATGACAGGCACTTTCCCTGCTAGGTGTGTCGCTCTGGGATATTAGCGACAGAAAAAAACAAAGTGACAGCTTTTGGGGACGACTCTGTGCCTCACCAGTGCCCTGCCACCACAAGGCGGTATGCCATGTGCCCTTTCCAAACCAGCTGCGTGTCCTGTCACATGCGGGGTGACCCTCTACAGCCCCCGTGACAGAGTGGATTGCGCAGACGTCAAGCATTTCGACAAAGCACACAGAGAAGCAGACTGAAAAGACACCGTGCGTCTATGCCGCATTAACCAGTGCATTAACTGCCAATGTAATGCTATTAAGTAGGAATATTAATCTGAAAGTGTAATGATTATATATTTACAGGGCACCAATTTCAGATGAGATGCTTCCTATGTTTTTTATTATTTTTATATAATAGATTCTAAGAGTTTTAAATTGACCAAGTACATATTGACTTTAATGAACAGCAGCAGTTTTTTAAAAAGAAACCTTGGTGCAATACTGTGTTGTACTTACTGATTCATCATATATAGCATATATTATACTATAAAATTGGCAGTGCTTACATCTCTCCCTCAGTATACAGAATGGGGATTTGTGTGATTCAGGTAGGATGGGTAAAATTATTCTTGGTACTATTCTGGTAGAGTATGGCAAGTATCTCGCTTAACTGACAACCAAAATAAAAACCCAAAAAAGCAGATGTTCCAGACAATGAGCATCCATGGGACGGGATTCATCAGCCAGCCACGGAAAGCGAAGGCAGGGCAAATGGAATCTCTGTAGGCAGGTGAACCAAAGCCCAAACCAAAGGGAGACCAAAGCCCCCCCCCCCCCCACCCTCCCCAGTGCGCAAAGAGCAAGGAGGCGAACCAGGCTTGGCGCTGGCGGATGAGGATGGACTGGGCAGTGGAGGGAAAATGAAAAGGAATAAGGGACAGAGAAGTGGAGAGGTATAACAGAAAGGAGGGACACTGAGTCACTAAATTCATTTACTTTTTTGAGGTATTTAGCTGGAAAAGGTACTGAGATAAATCCTTACTATTTATTGTTGGTTCATTGACTCGGCATTTATTTTTGCTGGTCTGTGCTTCTATTATTTACTACTGTTGATTATATACATGCACTATGAGTATACAGTGCTAAGTCCAGCCCCCCCTGGTTCTGCACTGTCCTGTGTTCTTGCACTTCCTCAACTCATTGTGAATCTCTGTTTTTATCATTACTTGCTGTCTGTATGACACACCGTAGTCCTGGGAATAAATTTAATCTCCTGCCACTCTATACTTGTATATGCTTCATAAGCATTGAGTTCATACATGAATAATTTTAATAACAAGCATTGTTACTACTGACATACAGAAATATCTATTTCTTTTAGAGCATCCCTTTGTGGATATAGTGGATATGAAAAGAATATACAACCACACTGAAACTGTTGATATAAAGGGTGAAATCAAGAGAACGAGTGTCAGACGTTTTTCACCTTTCCTGAGATTCTGTAACCAACGACATGAAACTGAAAAACAAAAACAGCGCCCTGTCAGTGCTCTCCTTAAGCGTGCCGTGCGAAATTGTGTTACTCTGTGTAGCTCTCAGGCGGAGAATATCGGCCAGCAGGTCGTGCTGTGGTTGGGCACACGGACACGATGGCCATACGGGTCCCCGAAGAGCCACTTGAGCTAAAGGTGAATGAAATCACTGTGCCTTGTAAACAGACCATAGCCTGCTTCAAGCAAGCGCCAAGTCAGACTACTTAACTATCATTTGATGACTAACAGGACTTTTATTTGTGCGAGCAGGACAGCTATGAGCACGCATTCTTCTCCGAAAAGGGAAAGTTTTACCACCCTGAAGGAAAAATTACAGGAATGGCAACCGGCAGTCGCATGGTTTCACACGATGATGGGCGCTGTAAATGTATTCTAACAACATCTAAAATGGCAGTCAGCTGGAAACAAGCATCTGTAGCCGAGAGAAAGAGTATCCATCCCCTACCTGTGGTACCTGCAGGACAGAGGGACTCTGAAATGCAGAGTATGCAATCTCATAAAGCCGCCGCCCCCCCCCCCCATGAAAACGCAGAGCTAAAAAGCTGAAAGCGGCACGTGGGCACTTCCATAACCAGCAACGGCTTTAGCGACGTTCCGTAATGGTCGAAGCTGGGACTGCGCCACGCACTGCCAGATGTTGCCAGGAGACAAACTGCTCTTAAGAGAGAGGCTGGTGGTCTTTAAGTGCCAGAAGATGTCATGCATTCTCATTACTACAAGGCCATTACGGGAACCCTAGGACTCGCAAGCTCCCTCCGCCATATGGCTTTGGTGGGGAGGGGGGGAACACGAGTGGCTCAGAGTCAGAAACCCTGACGACACGCGCAGCGCGCCGGTAAGCGGGCGAAGTGCATGGAGAGTGCCTCTCATCTGTCACCTGTGCGCCGCCTGCCATTTTTACGACTCCGCGAGCAGCGTGCGGCTGCGGATGAGAGACAGCGACGAAGCATCAAGTGGAGACGCAAATAAAGAGCGTTAAAATGCGACGGGGGCTGACCGGAGGGTAGCTGCAGCACTTTTACGGGTAGTTTATAATTTTCTCCCCCACTGACCCTCTTCTGCCCCTCCGCACGTCCTGGAGAGAAATTCGGCAAGAGTTTGCTTGACTACGAGATTCTAATGGCTGGAGTGCTGGTACAGGACATTGGGCTTTCCATCTTGGGGGTACAACTGGGGAAGTCAGGGGCCCAGGTTGGGGGGGGAGGGGGGGGGTTGTACATCATGGGGGCATCGATAAAGTGAATTCTGTCCCAAACCCAAGAATTGTGCTTGGCAGGCCGGCATCGTCCAGCCCAATATTAGGGCGTCCCAAAGTCGCCACAAGCCTCAGTCCACTGCTCACTCCAAGACGACAGAGAAGGTAAACAGGTTACACACCACCATAAATGCAGGCACTCCCGCTACACTGAGCTATCCTTCCTCATCCTATTTCTGCTGAAATATAAAGTACATTAGGGTGAAGAGAAAATGCGAAAGTGTGCGGCCTCCGGGGGCAGCATGGAATACCTTGCCGCAGCTGCCAGGTTTCTGAAACCTGACATCGATTTTGTAGACATCACCATGGTGATCTGAAAGGAGCCCGTGGAGTCTGACAGGGAGAGGCACACGCGGAACGCTTATCCTGAAAGGCCGCCACCCCGGGGAATCTCATTGTCCCTCGGATTTCCGCTTGTACACACCTAACCGCCACAAACAACACGACGCAAGGCCTTAATGGCATGGCCATTGAACCCAGTGGCAGATTCTGCCAGATCAGAATAAAGGAAGATGGCACACAGTGGACGAAAGGCACAGGGGAGTTTGCCTCCATAGCCAGGGGAAAATAAGCTCAGGCCTTCCCCCGCCCCCCGAGAAAGCATTTGCCCAGGATGTGTGTTTGAAAGCCCAGCGTGGCCCCACATCAGCTGGGTTCCTTTGAACTGGGAAGGGAATGTGGTGGAAGGGTGCGGCGAGACACAGCTTGAGAGCGTCGATGGAGCAGGCAGGATCCGCGTGGGCCTCCAGTCCTTACTGCAAGGGATTCACGGAACAAATCCATGCAGGCTCCGGATTGAGGGGGGGGGCGTTACTGCGGTGGCAGATCGATCCACTCCTGTCAGCCATCACACAATTATTTCTCTACAAAACGCAACCTGACGTGACTTACAGAGTAACCGAAAAACAACAAAAAAAAAATAAAAAAATACAAAACAAGAACCTAAACAGTCATCTTGGCACGACAGCTTGGCGGGGAGGAGATTCATGGATTCAGAGCGACCGGTCAGAAACAGCGAAACAAAGCACAAATCGATATTTAAAGAAAAAAAAAAAAAACACGAGGAGGAAGTCAGTTTCACGTCTCCCTCCATCATCTCTGCCTGCTTTTTGGCAGCAGCCGCCGCATCCTGGGGGCAGGCGACGTGCGGGACATGATGAAACGCGACACTTCTGCTCTCGAACAGTCCTCCCGCGGCGGCCGCTGCCACCTCACCTCTGGGCTCCCGCCGTAGCCATGGCGATGAGGACCCAGTGCCGATCGTTAGCACACAGCCGCAGCCTGCTACTAAAACGATTCATCGGCTCATTTTCATTGCTAAGACAATGGCTCGATCAGACCACATTTTGCCCAACAAGGTGACCTCTCCCTGGTCCCGTTCCGTATAGCTCCCAGATACCACAAACATACCCAAAACTGTGTGAAACATTCAATTTATTCATGGTGCCCCTATCACTCGCCCATAAATCCCACCATATGCCAGTCCAGTACAGCCACACCCAGGCAATAGGGCACAGTCAAAATTATCAGCCCCTAGCTCCACTTGGTCGAACTCAGGAAACACAGTTGTCTGGCTAGCCTAATGTCCCACCTTCTTCCCACTCCAGGCAATTAACGAGGCTGTAATTACATTAATCAAGTAAGCGAATTTGACGGTTTTTTTCTTCCCTTCCACATACAATTCCACACTAATCACAGCTTCCAGCGCACGTGGATACAGCAGCAGCGGCACGAATCCACTTTGTTTCACATCCACCATTGTTTTCGTCCTTTCGCTGCCGACGATGACCGATTCCGAACGCTGGCGTTGGCAACTTCCCTCAAGCAGCCTGATATAAAAACCCACAAATACAAAAAAAATGAATCAAAACACAGGCCATCACCCCAATTCAATAACTGCAGTATTTGAAGCTTTTAATTAATATAATTTTTTAAAACATATTTTTCTGTAGACACCTAGCGTGTACCGTTAAATGGCGGTGACAAGGAATGACTCAAGAATCTATTCACAGAATTATGAAAAGGCCGACGGAGGGAAAAGAAGAGCTGTTTAAATGGCCCGACCATTGTTTTCTTACACAGATGGTTAAGGGAAATTCAGCCTTTTCAGCTAATTCAAATTCAACATGTCAATGTCTGAAGTGTTATAACTCATATAATGGTGTCATCGAACATAATTACCAAGTCAAAAAAAATCTAAAAGGCATTCAAATTATCCACCAGCTTTTTTTCAGTGGTACCCTTTTGGCCAACATATTAATGTTTGACTTTGAATGTGAAAATATTTGTTCCTGGTTCAATATATGTTTTATATCAAAATGTAAATCTGCAAAAAAACCCAATCATAAATTAAATTCATTGGATAACTCAATACAAAAAGACAGAATACTTACATTTTTTTTTAGAAATTGTACATAGAATGCAGTCACCCAGTTTTATTTAACTTTTTTGTCTTGACTGATAAAATGCAAAAACAAATGAAACTAATTTAGAACTATTATAGAACCCAACAAACAATGCTGCTTCGCAGCTAGGTTGGAAAGACTATACACTTACCAGACCATATGTGAATAATAAATGGCAAGATGCTGACTTAAATTATAAAGACTCCAAATATATGAATACAAATAATGCTGTGATGTATAAATATGTAATTTGTAAGTGATACATTGCATATTTTTTTTATAATACAATATACTCCAATTGTTACCCAATGAAAGGCCAGGCCTTGTGATCACTGACAGTAACTGCTGTCATTCACTAATATTGTCCTAAGTGGTCTAACAAAGGGACAGCATAGTTTAAGCGTAGAACAAAAGCCAAAAGCAACATAATCAAATTCACTGTCACAATATCAGTGAGAAACACTGAGCAGTCATTTAAATGCATACATTGAATAAACAACACTTAAGCCTGTAAGGCAAGGCTGAAACTACAAATGTGTTTGAGTCAACATGTACACGGTGACTAACAGGCTATGCACACAGCATAGCACTTATTAACACCAAAATGTGGGGTTTGTAATCGGTGATCGCAACCAACTTATGCCTTATATACACTCTTGACACAAAGAGTGAAGGTTGTGATTCATATCACTGGCTAATTTATCACAGCTACATCTGTCTATTTTATGACAGACAAAAACAAGAGTAACACATGGCATTGTGTCTAGATGGGCAATCAGGCATCAGTGTGTGCTGGGGTCTCCAAGGTCCCCCACAATGACTGTGCTCTGAAGTGCCTGCCCCAGTTTGGCCTGCGTCCCATGCAGACATCAATGGTTTGATGCTATAACACCTGTAATAGTTACACATGTTGCCAATGAACCAAGAAACCATCACAGATAAATCAAACATGCTCCAGACTATTATGCATAGGCAATTCCTTAGTCTGTCTCGGGGCGTGGTATCTTTATGGCGCTGTGTTGCTGGAGGCACTGCTCTCCCAGTCATATTTTGATTTTCTGTCTCCCTGAGATAAACACTCCGGGATGTCTGCTACTAATTTCTCACATTATGTCTCTTAGCGGTCATAGCTGCAAATGTCTCCCAGACCCGGTAATGTCTTTATACTATACATATAAAAATATGCATATAATTTACACACAGACACACACACACACACACACACACACACACACCAGACAGAAAGACAGACAGACAGACACACACACACACACACACTCAAAATAAAATGGGCATCAAGTTTTAAAGGGCAACATATGAGTGCAAGGATGGGCAACAGTGACTGGGTGTGTTCATTGGGGCTGAGAAAAGACAAAACAAAATCTTATATAACGATTAGGATTAAGAAACATATCAAAATGATTGAATTTGCTTGTCAGTAGAATCCCCCCAGATTAGGATGTAAGAACCAAAACATTCCACTATGCATTCAACATAATAACATATAAAGAAATGATATAAAAAACACTTCAGATCATTGTGGTAGCTGTTCAATTTAATTCTACAGTTAAGAAGAAAACTGTCACAAAAAAAAACTGCAGGACATAAACAGAGCACAGACTCCCATGTTATTTTCAGACAAACCGCTTGCACTGATATTTTTATTCACAGCAAGGCCTGGTAGCTAATTCTGTTTGCTGTCGCAGGCAGTGCTCGTGTGCAGCCCTCTATAGAGCATCCCGTGCACAACGGCAGCAGGTGGTGATGCAGTTAAAGGACGGCACTTCTAACTGGAAGCTCGTAAGTTAAATCTTAGGAAGGCGGCTGGTACAGAAGCAGTGTTAATATATTTCTAGCTGTCTACACAGGTGAAGTCAAGTAAAGATAAATACCTCCCACACAAATAAATAATATTAACTGAATGTGTCAGGTGGCATGACAGCTCAGTGAGTGGCACTGCAGCATCACAACTTCAAGGTTAGGGGTTCGAATACAGTTTGGTCAGGTGTTTACTCTAAATTGTCCATGCTATGTATGAGCAGGTGTCCTGTCATGAACGGCATCCAACCCAGGCCTCCCCCCCCCATCTTGTACCCTATGCTTCCTGCAATAAGCTCCAGGTTCACTGGAACCTGGCACTGGATAAGCAGTTATGAAAGATGGATGGATCAGAGATTTCATGATAATATCATTGTACATTGTACTGGGGGCCTTAGCGACCTCAGAAGGAATTTTCCAGGATCACATACATTTGCTATAGGATTATAAGAGATGTCAGACTGCATCACCTACAGAAACCACTTGCACATTTTGAGTCAAATACATTTGGACGACACAAACATGACCAAGAGAGACGTAAAGCTTTCTTGAATAAACATTTCACAGTATGCTACAAACTTCCCCCGTCCATGACTAGTGCGTTGTGTTGCCAAATGTTTCTGGCTGTTTAATATCCAACATGACACTCATTTCGGATGTCAGCATCGCAAATCTTCGGCCCATATATAATCTTCAGCCATTTTTAACTTCTGATGAAAAATCTGGTGGGCTGTCTAATTCCAGATTATTATGTAGTCTCCCATCAGAAACAACAGATGCACAAACAATTGTCTGATAATCCCACACAACCAAATGAAAAAGCATTTCTGTTGCTATGTAGACCAGCTTTCAAATAAGCCGTCAATATAGGCAGCAATAGCAGAGAAACATGAGCATGCACACCAATGTTGTGCACCTCCTGTTGGTGGTGTCCCAACTGGCATAGGCACGGTGCCAAAAAAATTAAGAAAAAACAAAAATGAAATAATTTACAAAATTGAGACAATCAAATGGAAGAGAACTGAAGTAAATGAACTGATCAGAGACCAGTGAAAGCTCAATATGTATATTTGCGTTGACTTAATTGCTTACTTCAGGGCTAAGCAACATTTATTTACTACAGCTATCATCATATATAGTACCAGCCAAAAGTTTGGAGACACCTACCCATAGACAGGTTTAATTTGTACTATTCTCTACAATTTAAAATAATTATAAAGATATTAAAACTGTAAAATAACATATATGGATTATGTACTGACCAAAAAAGCACTAAAAAAATTGTTGGGAGCGGCAGCTCTGTGGGTTGGGACTCAGAAGGTTGCAGGTTCGAATCCCATTGTCAGCAGAGTGATCCCATCATTGAAACCTTGAGCGGGGCCCTTAACCCCAATTGCTCCAGGGACTGACTGACCCTACTGTCTCCTCTACGCCGTTTCATGTCCTGAAAGAGGTTCCACATGTAAGCTGAGCTCTCACTGGCTGCTTTTCCATCACTCTCTGGTCAAACTCCTCCAAAACCATCTCTACTGTGTTTAGGTCAGGTGGCCAGGCCAGGTCACGCGGCATATCACTCTCCTTTGTAGGTGGCTTGGCGTGTCCAAACTTTTGACTGGTACTGTATGCCTGCATGTCCTTTGCATCTTAAACATGCATGTGTTAATTACAGAAATGTCAACTTCCACAGCTCACAAAGGAGCAGAAGTGAGGCTTGGAATCCTTGGTTACCTGATAGAGGCTCATACCAGGGCCCAACCCCCGAATTACAGACCTGCTCCAGGGTCCTATTCACCTTTGACCCCCTGAACTGTTCCACCCCATTTACAGTGCCCCTGCACATGAGGATGTATACCAAGGAAGTAGCAGTTTTTAACTGTTATCTACCTCTATTGTCTGACTGAACTGCATTATCTGAAAAAAAATACTAGGAAGTGTAACGTTTAAAAATATCTACCCCGTGTTTACTACTCTGACTCTGAGTAAGAATGCATGTGGTCACATGAAGATCTATCCATGCCACAGTTGTGCCCATGCCTTAGAAGCCTAATTAGTGTGAGTATTTAAAAGTGTAAATTGTAATCGTGGCTCTCAAAAGCCCAGACATCTTTTTTAAATTTATAGACCAGGGAATACTAGTAGGTCACGGAATGACTTTCTAAAGATTGTCTAGTGATTGATTACACAGATCACATATCAGGAATGCAATACTGGGGACTAACTGCCGATAACGTATACGGGGAATGAACGATCGCACCGCGCACAGAAGGATTTTTAAGTGACCCCAACCTATATTAGCCTGATATGGTTTAGATTACATGTGTCAAAAGTTAAAGATTATGGAAAAAAAATATACTGCGTATATATGAAACGTTCAACCACACTCTGTATTTGGGGATACAGCTCACATGTAACACCTGATACGGGTAACAGGTACATAGTTTCCTTTGTGAGAAAGTCATGAAGATTTTGGATGTGAGGGAAGGTTTGGTAGGAAAAAGTGACGAGTAAAACTACGTAGTATACAGCACAGAGGTGCTTGCAGAGTGATCACAGATCTCCTTCATGCGAGGGAGGGGCAAGGAGAACCTTAAAAGGGACACTTACTTTGCCTGGTGAATTCGTCAGCGTCGCAGTGCACCAGGTCAGCCACGCAGCCGGCGTAGTGTAGCCGCGAGTCATGGTCGTACGCCTTCAGGGTCTCGCTGGAGCTGTACGACTTCTGCGTGGGCACACAGCAGTCCTCAGCGTCCAGCGAGGAGTTGTAGTGGAAGTCTTTGCCGTGCCGGCTGCGGGTCAATGAGCGCTGGCGCTGGTCGCTGCTGTCCATCCTGGCACACTGAGCCAGCTCCAAAATCAAGACCCTCCTTGCTTGAAGCTGGCCGATTATTTACCTGAAGGGGTAGACAGAGGGAGGTCAGGGTGCAGGTTAGCAGGCCAAGCTTTGATCTGAACAAAGCTTGCTGGTTTTTACTAGAAAGCAAGACTGGCACGATAACTGGCTTTCAAGTAGCTAGAAAGCATTACTGTGACTGTACTGTAGTTTGTAACTACATCACATATTGCAAATATCATCTGCATTCAAAGTGAACGTTTCACTAAGCTATGGCATTGTCCCCCCCACCCACGTAAACCTCTGCCTTTAGAGATTAAAAAAGAGCCTGCCCCCTTTCCACCTCTATTGCAGTGGTTTGCAAGTCAGCACAAGCTAATTGGTATGCTAAAAGTCCCGCCTCGCCACTGACGTCACACAAAAGGGGAGGGGGGGGGGCAGAAATGAAAGGTTTGTTGCCCATTACGCATGAGAAATTGAAAGCGAATGACAGAAAAGGCTGAATGGAAAATGACTCCAGAGCTTTGCTGCTCTCCTGTTCATTATCACTCGGAGAATGAGTTCGGCTCACACGCGAGATAATCACAGACACCCGAGCATGCTGCAGGCGAGCAAACAGCCAGGCCCCACTTTCTGACTTTGACTGTTTGTCTGCAAACTAAAATCGGCCCCGCCACAGAGAGGGACCAAGGCCGGACCAAGGCTGAAGCAATACAGTAACACGCAGGCTGGCAGACTTTAATTTATGTGTTTGCAAAACACATAAACAGTAAGTGATGTGCCCGTAAAGCTAGCCAGGGCACTTTTTTAATGGTCTCCGACACCATCGTTTTTTACACGGATGAGAGTACGTGACCCCTACACACGTCTACACCCAGGCCGCGAGTAATGTATACTAGCCGCCTTACAGAAACACAAAAACACCAATAACATTGGCTTTTACCGGCTCACGTACATGCCACAAAACGTACGTGGTACGAGGCCATTTTATGGCCGATATATGCTGAATGACTCCGACTAATTAGTCATAATGTGGATTTATTTGTAAAGTGTATAAGGCCGTTCCTCGGCTCTGGTTGACGGGAGAGCTGACATTCACCCTCGCGCAGGCTGCACCTCACGGTCACCAAGCACGCGCCGGCTCACGCGATTAGCCGCGCGGCGGCAAATGAAGCGTTTGCTTGCATTTACGGCTGAGAAGGCGACGGGCAGGATGCGGTGAGCGCTGGGCTTCTGTTGTATCCGGCGTCACCTCACGGAAAAGACCGCTGTCATTTTGTAGAAGATCGCTTGTTGACTTTATGTTTAGGGTGAGAAACGCGGCACTCGGTCTCGTCGCGCGACCGACGCGGCGTCGCATACAGGGATGCTGGGGGCGGCTGGCGCTGCTCCGCCGATGGCACCTTATCTCGGCTGCTCCATTTAAAACAAACAAACAATAAAACACACACAACTGTATGAATGTATTACACTGGGCGAGCTGCATCTCCTTCTCCAAGCATATAAATAATAACCTTCCAAAAAAAAAAAATCAAATTTCCCAGCCTGACCTGGGCCAGCTGAGTAACTGGGGCTGTCGGCGGGAGGGGGCTGCGGGGGATGTCGCTGGGTAGATGGCGCGTGAAGCGCACATGCAGGCTTGCAATTCAAGGTTAAAGATGCAATCTGCCGCTCTACCTAGGCGCCCCTTTGCGCCCCACACTTGCATATAAAAGTCTTGTTAATCAGTGAGCGTGAGTGGATTTTTTTAAGATATATTCTGGGTACATTTAATATCTAAGCCGTTTGTTGTTTTTGGAAACCGCAAACGCTGTAAGAAATCCACAAAAAGAAATAAGAATTAGGACCGGCATATTTAATGTAGATAACTTTAAAAAGATACTCTAATTTCTGCTTTGGCAGGACCTCATTTTAACTGTTTGTGATTTTTATAAAAATGCAGATAGCTCAGCTAAGGAAATCTACCTGAGAGTGAAAAGAAATAATATATTCATCCCCAAGACATTTTCCTGAGCCTCTGCCAGCTCTAATCCCACAATGAACAACTCATAAAAAATAAGAGACACACTAATTTATCTTTTTCTCGCTGTTCTTCACCTGCTCCATTACCGAGCCCGCTGCACTGTTTGCACATGACAAATCGGAGGAGGAAACTCTGGACGATGAAAACCATAATTCAAGTCTCCACAGAAGGGGGTTCATTATCAGAGGCTTCTCATTATCTAATTCTGTCAATACACGGGGAGTATGAACGCACACGACTGCAAGAGTCACTCCGGGGAGGACGGTGAACTGAACCGTGTGACACGGCTAGGGATGGGAGTAAGCTTCTCCAGCCTGACATCGGGCTCTTCTCGCTGCTGCAGTCAGGGAGGCGTTACTGCAGCCCAAAACGGAGACGCAGAGGGAAAGCTTCTACGGCCATATCCTGAATGAGGATTCTCCATAGTTAACAAGTCACGTTGCGCACATATACTATACCATACGGTACTTGGAACTGTTGCCGATATTTACTCGTCTATTGTGCAGTCGTTTTCTTATTTCTGATATTTCATTCTCATTTTATTGCTTTTATTCATTATCTCTCTTACACTATTGTTTTCCTTTGTATTGCATTCTTCTTTCAATCACAGTCCAGAAAGCAGGCGGAAAAGCGTTTCGCTGCACAGTGGTACAGTGTGTGATTGTGTATGTGACAAAACTTGGAACTTGAAGCCATAAGGACAGGCCAGAAGATGGTCTAAGAAGGACAGAAAAGATCCCTCATGTTGGGGCCAAAACACACATGAGACATTAAGCTGCAGAATGACTGCAGCAGAGTGGGTTCCAGGAATCGGGGGGGTGGGGGGACATTTACTGGGTGAAAGGGGAAAAAAAGACAATGTTACAGTTATTGGGGGGAAAAAAGAACAGGTGAACTGAATGATTGCTGTCAACACCTGATGTTTCCCTGGATATTACATACTAAGTCAGTCCACATTTTTGCTCCCTCCCAGCTCCTGACACCTGTTCCAGGTGTTCAGTGTCTTTGTGTGCTGGGAGCTGGGAGGAAGCAAAAATGTGGACTGTCTGGGGGCACCCCGAGGACTGGATTGAGAAACACTCTACTAAGTGATTCAGTATAGGAATTTGATTGGCTCTCTTTGATGTTTATTGATTAACACTCTTAATGAGGAAGGACGGCTGAGCTGCCAGCATTGTTACCTCACACCTCCAGGGGGGTGGGGTTGAATCTTGCCTGTGTGTGTGTGTGTGTGTCTCCTTCGTGTGCCCTGGCTTCTCCCATAGTCCAAAGACAAGCAGTTGCATAAATCGGCATATCAGCATCTCAAAATTGATTGTGTATGTATGAGGTCCACCCCTACCTCTTACCCTGTGTTTCCAAGGATGATCTCCAGGATTCCTCCCCCCCCCCCAGAGGTAGGAAGATGGAATGTATTACCCACAATGCTTTTTGCTGGCTTGGTAACTATATTCAGACATGCTGAGTCATGGTGACGGCTGTCAGTCTCGCCTAAAGTCTTTGAGTAAAGCACGCTTGGAATTTTTGCATTCTTTGTAGGTCTCTCAGGCTGTGTCGCTCTGAAAGGTTAAAAGGAGTGATTATCCACCACTTGTTCTCCATCACGCGGCCAATATGGAGGTTGTCAGCGAGCTGCGGGACGGATGGCTTCATCTACGGAACATGAGACAGGACAGCAGCCTTCTGGTGCTCTACCCTCAGAGCCACGTCCTAAGAACATTCCATATGTCTACATCTCACCGGCACATTTACTTACAGAAGAGAGAAGGATTAGGGTGTTATTTTTATGAGCGATGGACAGGACTCGAAGACCTCTACGTTTTATTAACCAGCTTTGTGTTCCTTTATTAACTTGAGTTTATCTTCTAATGTCATCACAGGAACAAAATGGGATGTGTTTAAAGAACCAGTGGGGGAACCTTCTCTACGTTCGCAATCTCTGTGGTGCGATTTTCAATTACTGTAACACGCTGTCCCCTGACAACCAATCGGGGATATTTAATACACACACGAATCACCACATGTAGGAGTTCAATTTGTGTGATAAACAGGAAAAAAATATATATATAAAAATCACTACACACCATGCAAAATCCCAGACTACTACATACATCTTTCTCTTCTGGGTATCTTACGTATTCTTACAGCACTCAAGGTTTTTATCGTTCTTTTTTGAAATCTAGCTCGCAGGAAAAGACTGTGGATACGGTTCTGCCGTTTATGTCTGTGCATTCAAGACATTTCACGTCGGCTCAAATTGGAAAGTTTATGCCTGCCATCAAGGAAATATTAGGTGTGACTTCTCTTTTTTTTGTAATGTGAATGTACTTGGTTTGAGACCAGCCAAACTGAGTCGAAAGCCATCCCAAGGCTAAGCTGTATTACTAGGCAGGGAACTGTGTCATCCGCCTTATCTCTTTTCCCCTTCATTTGCTGCTAGGATATGTACCGTGGAAAAAATATATATATATTTGAAGAAAAATGCTTTTCCCTTCCTTGTTGTTGACCATTTTGTGGAACACAAGACAACAAACGTGCTGTGATTTATGATATTAAAACAATTTCTGTACTGCCTCAGGTAAAGAAAAGAAATCAAATTGAAGCTATATACTGATCAAGAGAGGGAAAAAAAACTATAATTCATTTGTTGTTTTATTTAGGTTTTATTATGTCATTCAATGCAGCAAGCGCTACACTGCCGCCTCTCTGGTGTGCTGTGAATACATGTGTAATGTTCTCATTCAGAGCTATGTTTCTTGCACAAAACAGTTGGAAGAAACTTGGCCTGCATTGAAACAAAGGCGTCCTTCCATCTCCAGAGTGGAAGTTTCAGTCACACGGGCGAGAGATGATTCTCACTCCAGAAGGTGAGTAGGAGTGAAGGATTTCATTCCCATGTCAGGAGAGGCCAAGGACGAGTCAAGGGGTCCACACGAGGGCCGGGAGGAGCGCGGAGCAGCAGCTTCATCAGGAGGAGTGTGAGACTAGGACAAGGTTGAAGTGCAGGAGGCTTCGCACCGCCTCCCGTTCTGGGCTTTCCACATGGAACTGGGGGAGGACCCATCTGCCGAACGCGGGATCACGGCAAACTGCGACGGGTGGCGCTGTTTATCAAGATCGCCCGGCAATCCGCACGTGCCAGATCTCCGAGCTCCTAAATCTGCCTCGCGACGGACGGGTCCAAAATGGTCCGGACGCGCCAACGGCTCGCAGACATGGAGGACGCTCCTACGTAACCACGGTAACCGGGAGGCTGGAAAAAAAAAGCACTGAGGAGGGAGGGGAGCCAACAATCAAAACAAGACAAGGATGCGGTTTGTGCAAACTCAGCTGTATGGGGTAAAATTCATCCCACAGTACCACAGGAGAAGGTTAAAGACACCTAATGAGACTACAGCAAGGGTGTCGGCAGAGATTCCCGAGGGCCACGTTCCTGCTGATTTCGGAAGACGTCAGAAAAAAAGCATCCAAGCACATTATTATTAGTGTCTGATTTGCAGCTGAAACAGCAGGTGCGGTGATTTGCTTTCCAAATAATTACTTCGATAAAGCAAGTGGGAGCTGAGGCTTGGCGAGAACACGGGGAGCCTGCAGTCCGAAGGACAGGTGGCCCAGAGCGAGCAGAAAAAGTCTAAAGACGTCCATTCCGAAGAGGTTAAAAAAGCAGGCATGGGAGGCTGACTTGTTTCAGAGAGAAGACGCCAGAGACCGGAGTCGTCGTAGAGACAACGGCATGCGGAGGCAGCCGGACCGGAAAGCGGGCAGCCAGCCGGCGAGTGATTGATGACTCACGAGAATGGAAAAGGAGCGACATGGGGAAAGTCCACTTCTGAGCACTGGGGGGGGGGGGGGGGGGGGATGAGTGGGCGTTAACGCAGGTTTACGAAGTGGCGCGTCAAGATGACCCCTCCACAGCGCCGACGTGGGTCGGAAAAAAGCGAGCCACGCAGAGTAATGGGAAAACTCTGCCAAAACAATGTACCAGTGACAACCTCACGCCTCCCATCGGGGGGAAAGAGTTATAGATTAATAAACCAGTGTCATGGCTTGACATTCTCACCATCTGCTGGATGAAATATTCATATCAGCATAAAAAAAAACAAGCAGACCGCAACCCACACTGTAATGCTGCTAAACACTGTCCAAAGACCATGAGAAATTAGCACCCTCGCAAAGGTAATTCGGGTAATGAGGTACGATTAAAAAAACAACACAAATGACCACATTGCTGGCACGGCCGATGATGTCACCGAATATCTCTTGAGTAAATCGTAAACAATGATTGAGATCCTTGACCCAGGAATGGCAGAGAAATGCCAGCGTTTGCCAATTTGCTCGACTGAAATGTCAGTGCGGCAAAGCCGGGTGACACGGCTCAGTGGTCCACAGGGACCATTCTGCGTCTCCTTTTCTCATTTTCAATCGGTACCAGTAACATTCGACCAAGGCCCATCCTGAGTGCCCCTCATTTATTAACAAGCTTCCCCACACTGGCTTGCTCGATACCAGTAGTTTTCCAGGGAAATAATCACTGGGTATAATGGGAATTCAAAACAAAACACATGTACTTCTTATGACGGTTTCATAAGAGGTTATGGTTAGAACTGAGGGTTCATGGGAAATGGAGTTTTGGGGAGGCGCAGTGTTACATAATGTGAATGAAAGCCATTGACAGCAGGAGGCTTGGGTTTGTCAGCGAGATCACGAAACAGCGATGATTCACAGAGCATAAATTTTTACTCTTAATAAACCACTGTGGCGACATGAGGAGTGTAGGAAAGGAGGAGGAGGGGGGCCTTTGGAGAATTCAACTGAGGTACCCTGGGAACCTTATTCCCTCCCCAGCTGAACAGCAATGAGCAGCACTGGATACACGTGATTAATTAATTCGCATTACTCCCAAACCTGACTACCTACGAACGAATCTACAGGGCCAGAAATTTCTAGAAGTGCAGCCTGACTGCACGGTAGGAGGCTCTGTGTGATCACGCGCATCTAGGCAGGTAGGGGAAACAATAGCTGGCGGAGGGAGTGCACACGCGGGCTTTTTACGGCTAAGCGGAGGCGCCAGCTTAGCGGCGCTTCGCCCCTCTTGATTCTGCAATTTATGGGTCGTTACCGAGCGGCTCGGTCTCAGCGGTGCACGTCTGAAGAGCAGAAACGCAGCGGGGAGTTTAGTGGCGGGCTAGTGGAGCAGGGAGGGCGGGGGGCCCTGACTCCTCCTCCGGGCTCCAGATGTGCTCATCAAACACATTATATTCCATATAAAAGTAATACAGAGTCCCCTCCGTGGAGCAGGAAGGCCACAGCTATCATTTAAGTACCCTATAGCTACCAGGCAAACAGCGAGGGCGGCCATTTTGTTTTTCCATGCGCCTCTCTGCCATTACACAGTCTCTTTTTACGTTTTCGTCAAAGGTTTTAGTTTGTTTTTTTTTTTTTTTTTACACTTGGTGGAAAACTCGCATTTTCCACCAGAGATGTTGTGTACCGTTCTGATTCAAATCCTGCGAGTTATGTTACGGTCAGTAAAAGAGAGAAGTTCATAAAAGAAAATCATTGGAAATGACCCAGCATTTGGAAATGGATGATGGGG
>JAODJU010000048.1:6111449-6132994 GCA_026776725.1 Gnathonemus echidnorhynchus
GGGGAGGGCTGTGGGGGGTTAATAGATTTCTGACATACTGGAGATGCCTCAGTCATCCCTGCTGATTGGGGGCAGGGGTCAATAAGTGGATACTCTAGGTCAAACTAATGACTCCAGTGTAGAATTTCAGGCCTCTTTTAAGTCTTTATCGTATGGCTAATCGCACTGGATCGTTTTTCCCATCTCCCGCAACTTAAAATATCTGAATGGTCACCACTTCTGCCCAGCACATACACTCATTCTTCTATTGCCCTAATCACACACAATCTGATGCTACACACAGGCTCTTACGGTAAATTGATCTGTCATTTGTTACGACGATGGCTAAACTACCCGTCACTGTCCCCCCCCCCCCATGTATTTTGACGGTGTTCCAAACTAATGACGTGTCGTGACTTCAGTGGCGCGTTTCGATTTTAGGGGAAATGGAAATTAAATTTAAGCTTCAGTGTCTGTAAAGTCCAAGTATACTAGCATACAGTTAAGGATAAGCAGATCTTTTTTGAATAAACTTCTCCATTAAAAGATGAACACCAGCTCTACTCTCAGTGTTAAAGTTGTGCTTAATTACTTGACTGTAGCAGGAATAGATACATAGGGACGTCTCCACAGTTATCTAGTAGAGCTTAAGATCCATCTTTTGGTACATTATGAGACTGAACGGGGGTGTGACCCATGGACAGACCAAGCAGATTACGCAACAAAGCTTTTAGATTCAAGATTATTTTTCATTTTACGCCAAGAAAGTACTTATCTTGGCGGATTAGGGAAGAGCTCATACTGGGGGGAATTTTCATTCATATTCAGATTAATATTTCATTTGATTCTATTTTCCACTTTTTTTAAGAATTCTTCACAGTTAAAAATTCAGTGTTTCTGATATAAGCAGACTTATTGTCCTTTTCCACTGGCATTCAAGACTCCTGTCCTGAGGGCAGACTTAAATACACTGAGGGCGGAAGGTTGACTCGGTCACTGTACAGGTTATATTTAGGCCTGGCTGTTTTTATGAAGCAGTGACATCTCGACGATGGAGTCCCATTTCTGCGGCCCAGTGACCGCCGCGCCACACCGTATTTACCAAAAGAGTCCGGCGAGCACTCAGCTGAGACGACCGTAAACAATGAAGAAGGCGGGATATCTCCGGCAGACGAGAACATCCGATCTGAAACCAGAGTCACAGATCTCAGATCAGCCTGGGCAGCACAAAGCGTGTCACATCAAAGGGAATATCACAACAGTGTTTCACCCCTAAATATATATTTCAAACTCAAAATCATTAAAAAATAACCTTGATATTTCATACACTACCAGTCAAACTATTTTGTACACGACCGTTTGTTTTTTTTATATACCACTTTTCCATTTATTTCATAAACTGCAGATTTTTTTATTCTTGTTAGGCATTGGACAGTTGAATCAACAAGTATAGATATAAATATAAAGTTAAAACAAGTTTCCTTTATAACATGGAATAAGTATGTAAAAGTGCATGTCTGACATCTTAACTGGTTGTGTGGTGATGGCGTAGTCAAATTCTAGGCTGTCCTTTAACTTTAAACGCACTAGTTACCCGTTTCGTCCCTTGAAACAGCAGTATTTAATGTCCCTTGTAGAAAGAATGTCTCACATTTTCTCTGCTGTTATACCTGCTAGAGGAGGTTACTTTCTGGAATGAAAGATATGACATTGTCTTACTAATAAAGTTACTCAAATGGTGAACATACTGTAAATTTATTTGTCAGCAAAGAATATTTAGTAAATATTTAGTAAATTTAGAAATTAGTGTGCGCAAAAACTTTTGCCTGGTAGTGTGTATGTATATATATGTATGTATATGTGTGTGTGTGTGTGTGTGTGTGTGTGCGCATTTATGTTGACTTTTTCCACTAGGTTACTCTCAATATCATGCCTGGAAAGAACGTATTTTTGTGTATGTTCATGCACCGGATAATATAACAGCAATATATATTTCTTGAGACTAGCCAGTCCCTGGAGCAAATGAGGGTTAGGGGCCTCGCTTAAGGGCCCGATGGTGAAATCCTTCAGCCAACCCTGGGATTTGAACTGGTACCCTTCTACTCACAGGCACTGTATCCTAACTGTTTGAGCAACAAACCACCCCCAGTCCGCTTTAGTTTATAGCTATGGCTCTAGGGCAGATGCACCATAAAGGAGGGAAACGTTCGGAGGATTTAAAGAAAATAAACTGGAACATAAATGGATTGGCTTGGGTTCAGGGCCTAAAATCTCTAGTTCTGTTCCTGGGTAAATCATCCTACTGTTGCTTGAGCATCCAGATCACATGATGGAAATGCAGGCAGGGTGAGAAACTGCATGAACATTCAGCTCCACCCCTCCAGATGTTTTCTTTTTAATCCACATGTTCACATGCATCTGCCTCCGTTTCTCACCTACACACGCCGAAAGCAGTGAAATTAATATTAAAGACATTTAACATCCGACGATTTTAAAATTCAAAGCAGACTGTAAATGCTTCCACATAGATGTCACCTAACTGAGTGTCATAAAAGCCAACCCCCACCCACCCCCAAAGGAAAATCAACAAAATATTTTAAGAGACAAGGGTGAGTCATCCACAACCACGTCCTGATGAAGAGGCTGGAGGAGAGAGACAAATGGAAGGACAAACTGAACAACATCCTCATTTCGGAATTGAAATAGGATATTTACATTTTCCTGCCCTTAAGCTACAAGAATGAATGTTTGTAAGGTCTTTAGTTAATTAATTCCCACTACAAGGAGGACAATTGTAAACCATAAAACCACAAAGCTGAAAAAACTCAACCCTGCCCCATCTAATTTAGCTGCTATTCCAGCTTTCTTCTGAGATTCACCCTCTTCTGTCTGTCTTCCCATATCTCACGTCGCTCCACTCTGTTCTAGGCCTATTTGCTTTAACCCCGGCCCCCACACAGGTCTCTGTTCCACCAGAGCCCACATGTGCTCTTTCATCTTCCTCCTGGGACCTCTCCCCTCCCCTGCTTTATCGCCTCCTGACCTCTGACCCTTCCCTCGTCCAATCAGCAACGCTCACATTCTCCGCCACTCTCTCAGTCATTGACTCGATCTTTTTTTATTGCTTTGATATTTTTCTTCCCGAAATCACGAAACTGATAAAAATGATGTAGAAGGACAAAGGAAGAAAAAAAGAAAAATGCCAGGCCCATTACCGTTTTAATTGATTAACTACTGTCAAAGTAGCAATTTAGCACGCAGTGAAAGTAACAAAAGCCTTTACATGATTGCCTAGCTACTAGCATTTTGTCCAGTTCCAAAGGGCCATGGCTACGACAGGTTTCCGTTTACAAATAATTACCTGTCATTTACTCATTTCTTTGGTAGCTTTGTCTGGCTAAGAATACAAAGGTCATCTGTCACTTTGATGCAGAAAAACAGAGAGTGATAAGAGTGCGTATTTTAATGGAATGTGAACCTTCTGGAACAGATTCCCAACACTTTCCAAACAGATTTCACTCGCAGTCCAGGGCCAGGCTTTGACGTTAAACTGTAATCTGAGGTCATTAGCGCAGGAAGAATTTCAGAATGTCAAGTTAAACAAAGATGATACAATTTATCTTGTCAGATAGGCGTATGACAAAAACGTATCCCTGGAATGGGCAAATGTTACATTTTTACTACTTATTATTTGTATATACTTTTAGCCTTATCTGAAGGGAGAAATTACTTTATCATTCTTTCATTAGTTTGGATTTGAAAATAGGGTGACTAACTTTTCCGTCTATGGCTGTCCGAATTATTGGCAATATATCACGTTTTATAAGGCACACATGAGAAAGACAACGTAGTGGAGCGCCAATAAAATAGGCTCTTAGAAGCCTTTTTGAAAAATGATATAAATTTTGAAGATACATAAAACTGTAAAACCTCGCCCATCATTTTGACAGGTATAAATGATCAGCAGTATGAACACAGCACAGACTCAGGGCCTGGGATAAGGTACTTCAATCCATCCGAGCTCAAGGAAACAAAATCTTATTTTCATTTATATGATAAATACGTACACACTTTATATACACACGCTTAAATATAATTTAACAATTTGACGGACCTAAAAAGAAATTTGGACCTCAGTTGGCTTGGGGGCCCAGAAATCCCTGGTAGGGTCCCCAGTCATACAATTCCTTGACCTGAAACAGACTCCGGTTTGACTGTCCGAAGTGACTCAGCCATGCGAGCGAGAAGGACGACCCCTTGTTACCAGCCTAAATTTGCATTGCTGACGTTCATTAATGCTCTCATTTAGCAGATACTACTTAATCTTACTCAGTATAGATATTACTCAACACATCCAGTACTGAATTATTCAATACCGTCTAATTGCCCGATCATCAGTTTTGCCCTCCACTATAGATTTTATCAAACAACGGTTAGAGTTTTAAAAAAGTAATCAGTTTGTATGGAATGCGTACAGCTCGATATTAGATTCAATTAAGCTTGGTATAATTGGGAGACTAAAGCAAACCACCTTCTGAAATAATCCACCTTCTCACCTGGCATTATCTAGGATTAATTACCATTTTCCAGCAGCTAAAAGCTACATAAACAATTATTAACACGTGCAGATGTGGCTTGTGCTGTTTCACCGTTTCCTTTTGCCTGCCGGCAGACACCTACGTAATGCAGAGACTTCAAAATATGTACCCAAGCAACCATTTATGTTTGAATAGTCTCATATTTAGAGGTTGAAAAAAGGGCCTTTTTTATTCATTGTATGTTTTAAGATCAAGTCTGAAAGTTGCAAAAATAAGGCTGGATTTTGAAATGGCTTTTTGAAAATAGAGTTGCCGCACATCTGATCACAGTCATATGGCCGACCAGATGTGTTGTCATAAATTCTATCTGCTTGCCAAATTCTATGCATAGTATTGAATCCACTATTAAGGTCTTATATTTGAATTTGTCATAGTAAGATGTCATTGCTTGGTGGCGGGCGTATTGTTTTATATAGTGAGGGCTTTTTATATGCATGTCCTTGAAGACGGCCTTTCGGTAAACGGTGAGATGAATTCAGATGCACCCGTTTTTTTTGCGGCAAGCCCTGTTTGAAATTCAAGAATGCTATTCGTCCGAACCTGTCATTTTTAATTTGTTCATATTAAATGCATTTTTTTAAGCCACGTTGCCAGAACTTCAGCAGTCAAATGCAGTTAAGCATTTTTTTACGAGGAGCGGAACTGTCAAGCTTGCTCTATGGACGGCTTCAGTCCCGCATCCATCGGCCATAGGGCCCAGGAGGACAGTCGATTTTAAAGGCTTTGCAAACAAGTCAAAAACAACGGGAAATCCAATACAGCGGAAGCCAAATGTTTACATTAGGAAATGTTACTGTGGGCATTCAACGACCGGCATATAGACATTCATGCATGAGCAAGGTTAGTCATGATTGAGCCATTTTCTGAGTTCCGGAATTCAATAGTCTGGTAGAGCATCATCACGAGGGTCATCTTTTGGGGCACCCCCTACTGATATACTAGGGTTCCTGCAGCTTCAGTCATGCCTCCCCAGTCATATGCAGCTACGAATTCTGCCTGCCAACATCTAACACATCCCTTCCTCCGTTGCCTTTAAGTGACTGCCACAAGACCACGTTCAGCAGTACCAGGCTGGTGGGCTGCTCTGAGTCGGCCATGAATACCCAAGAAGCCCTAATGCAGATAAATCACCACGGCAACACAGGGAGGATGGGAAGACAGGAGAATATGACCACATGTGAGGAGGAGTAATTACTTCATCTTAAGGCTATCACTGACTAATGACATGTAATATGGGTGTCAGAAATGAAATATTCTGTTTAGCTAACCTGGATGCAGAACGGGCCCAGCTCCTGCTGCAAGACTCAAAACTTTAAACTCGTTCACCAGAATGAAACAAAAAGAATCATCTGTGCATTTGACTGAAAGAGCCATGCTGTTTAACAAACTAATTTTTATATTTACTAAAGCACTCCAACAACAATTTCACTGATTTACTCTGCTCCTAATAGACAATTTGATAAAAAAAAAATAAATTTCCTGTTTGTAATTATTGCTTTTCTGTTTGAATTAACTCTGCTCTACTAATTGAGGGCTGCCATTTTCTCAATACTCAAGAAAGGCAGTCAGTCAAGCACAGTTAAAAACAGCTACTGAATTATTTCAAGACGGTAATTTGCACACATGCATGGTTTGTGTGAATATTTACTGCACAGATCATTTTGTGTCTCTCATATTAAAATCCTCCACTCCAGCTAAAGCCAAAACAAAATAATTTTTCTCCAGTTTTCCAAGTTTTCCAGACTCTAATCAGCCCTAATTATTTCTCATAATGCAAGAACAAAAACTCAGGCTGTCAGAAGGCTGTCTGTTATAAACATTTATCTATTCGCACATTTCACCATCTGGTTAGCAATTCAGGTTTAACTCCAGCATGTCCCATAAAGGAATTTGGACCTAAAACGTCTCACGACAGGATTCTGGGCCCGAACAGTGGCTTGAATCTAATGTTTCATGAACAATATGCAGTATATGATCGTTTTGTGAGTCCGCAGTTTTATCCTCACAGTTCTACCCATTAATACTCACAGGTATTTTACTTGAGTTATTTGGGGTAACAAAACAATGAGCCTAGGCCCTCTGGGACGATGCTGAATTTAAACACGGTGCCTTATACTCCCCACATGCTGAGCACAGTCCTTCATATAAGGTTAAGCTGTAGGTGCGGCCCTGGACAGACCACAGAACACAGGGGATACACTGAACGTTTTTGGGTTCAGCACGTGCAAATATAATGGGGCCATAGGGGGGCTCGGGGGGTCAGAGAGAACGGGCACCTGATTCCAAACGGACCAATGAAAATCCACCAGCTATACAGGGGGTGGGGCCACTAGGGGCACTAAACCCGAAAGGCGCAACAACGGCATAGCAGATACAGGCCGCCAGGTTCAGAGCTTGATTAACGGCCCGGCATTGAGCTCTCCGGGAAGCTACTTCAAGTGCGTCCATGAGGAGAAACCGGCCGGGTGATTTTCCCTCTCTCCGTGCGGCGTGGGCTGCCGGAGAAACGCCTGGATAGATGCGGTAGTTAGATCAATCTTTGCACAAAAAAAAAACACCTGAAAAAGCAGCTTGATTAGCCAGTTCGCAAGTATGATTCATCCACAAAACAACACTGAGAAATTATTACCTATTGTCCATTATCATTATTATTATTTTATTTTACTATTTGCTCCCGCCATCCTTTCTGCATCTCTAAAATCAGCAGCCGTTTATGACTGATTAGATGAACATTAAGGGAGCGTCGACAAATTAGCGGGGAGCTGATTTTTTTTTTTCGTTACATGAAGCATTTCTTTTGCCTTTGTGGCAGCACAAGTTAAACTACCTAACAATGAAGTAGGAAAAAAAGAGCAGGAGGGCGGAGAATGAGGAAGGAAAAGGTAGTGAAACACTGCTTCACCGCTGTTTATCCTGATGCAGGTGCCTAAAAGCGGCCGCGAGGGAACAGTGAGATACCCCAGGCTAGGTATGAAACTCTTACGTGTAACGGGGAAAGGGAAAAAGAAACGCAGAAGAACAACAAAGGCGTGAGGGCTGAAGACAGCCACCTCCAGAGGTTATAAAAAAAGTGAAAGTGTGTTGCACAGAAGCTAAATCAAAACGAAAAAAAAAACAAAAACTGGAGATGGAAAAAAGAGCCAGTCTGACTAATGTCTTGGACCCCGTTTGCCAGAAATTTCCAGCTATGCAGAAATGACACTGGCTGCGGCGCTGTCAGGGGCGTGCGTAAATGCAACGCACTACGCCGCGTCAGTGCCGAATGGGCAGGAGAAACGGGGCGCCACGAAAATTGCATTAACAAGACTGTGACATCTGCGGGACAATGTGAAATTGCGGGCCTCGCGTTCGTTCCTGGGGAGGGGGGGGCTAACACAAACCAACACAACATGGCACTCCCCGAACAGCAGGGAGCCCCCGCTGAGCAGTTTTCCGTGAAATAGAGCGGCTGAGGGAACCACATTGCCATGTATGGCTCCGGATTGATTTTTAATGCCGTAAGACAGAGCAGGTGCCGGTGCAGAAAAGCTCCAGGAAAATGTCTCTATTCCAATAAATGAGTATTTTAGCGGAATACAGAGGCAGATGATAACGCCACAAAATCGATGCGTTCACCATTTTTAAATTAATCCTTTAAGAGTGTTTTTAAACCCTGCTGCTTATTTTTTTTCTCTGCCCCCTACTGGCTATATGATAGCATACATATATGCAGCCTAGCTATGTAGTGTGTGTGTGTGTGTTTCCTGTGATGGACTCGCTTCCTGTCCAGCGTGTGTGTCCTGTGCTTCCTGCAATAAGCCCGATGCTTGCTGTGACCCTTCGCGGGATCAGTGCTCATGAGAAATGACTGCACTTTTCTGTGTAAACCCTACACCCTGTGTGGCACAAATGTCAGGAGAGGGTGGTGTGCGGGTTTGTGGGCCGGTGTGGTTATAAATCATTAGCTGCAACCATATGTGGTACAGAAATGCTAAATCAGAAGGGCCCAAGGAAGAACAAAGAGCGCCTTTAATTTCACTCAAGCAATTAAGTCCACAGCCTAAATTCTGAAGGCATTTCATCCTCCATCTCAACTTTGTATTAACTTCCTCCTTTAAAACTCTGCTGAATATTTAATATCACTCATTGAGGAAAAACCTCATGCAAGTTACACCCCAAAAAGTATCATCCTGCACATTATCCCAGAAAAATCAAGAGGCACTAAGGATCAGGCCCCATTAATTCTAGCTCATAGTCAGCTATAAAAATCAGGCATCTCTTAAGACACCAGGTCCTTACATTATTCTCCTCATCCCAGGCATTTAGTATCTAACTGTTATATGGCAATTAGAGGGGAAGTACAATAATTGTTTGTGATGGATTCATTTAATTTATTCAGACATTTTGAGAAGTAATTTAAATAAAAATACATACCGTTCTGCCCAGCGGCCAAAGAAAAATAGCTCTTATATTTGACTGGTAACTAAAAATAACAACTAAATAATAAAAATCCATTAAAAAAAACAATTATACATATTTGATAAGCTGTGTGGGTTTCACTCCTTTTTTAAAGACCTTTCCACAGAAATAAAGATCAGTCCAGATCATTACTCCAAAAGCACTGAATGTGAGGCTTTTTTTAGACCTTTGTGTTTGTACAGTGAGAGGATGTAGTTCAATCCACCTTATACATAAATTATTTAAAAGACATTCAATGCAGATTAATGCTCATTTTTGTCCTGACAGGATTTATGTCAGGTTAAGTGGTCCCTCATCATCACACCTGAATCATCTCCAAGGATAGAATGTGTAGATGGGAAAAAAAAACATGAAACGCAGCATCGGTAAGTGGAATAATTTACAGTATGACGGCGTTCCGATAGAATCATACCATTAGGACAAGTTAATGAAAAGTATTTCAAGTTTAAAACCATTTCTCCACATAAGAGACTCTGGTTTTGATTGGTTTTTCATATTGATGACTGATACTGGACCTTTAACAGGCCGTTTTACTTGTACTAATGCATAAACTGCAGTGTTATGTCCAGTATTAAAAGTTTAAAAGTTAAAATTACTCGTGCTGAGGCTAGCGGCAGAACAGCTCGTATATGCCGTACCTGTGCTAATGGCGCAGATAGCGGAACAGGGGTCACAATACTGAGAGAGAGCAAGAGAGGAGGGAAAAAGTCATTTTAATTACCTCTTTTTAATTAATCTTTAATTACATCAATGGTATGTGGGGGTGTCATGAACAATTAAGTAATTAAGATTAGAAAATCATTTTAGGCAAAAAAAAAATCATGCTCTTTTTAAAAACGATTCTTCCACTTGCAAGCTGTACTCCTCTAATGAATCAGCTGACGGTTTCACTCACCAGATGGGCTGTTTTTGTCGAACGATTATCAAATTCATTAAATGCATATTTACTGTAGTGCTAATTTGCTAGGACTTTCTTCCATGCCACATAATGTGTGGATAAGAATGAACGTTTTCAACGTGATTTAGCTTTGCCCCCTAACTGGTATCGATTTAATCATTTAGCGATACACAGCACACACGGTTTAGTATGCAGGGTCACGCTCAGAATTACCTATGCCATGCTGTGTATGCTACAATATATAATGTATGATACATCAATTGATATTACAGTCTGTATAATTTAAGCATATACAAGAGTTGCGCAATGCTGGCTCCATTTTGTGCTCACAACTCCGTGTATCTGAAGGCTAAATCAGAAATATCCTGTGATGATATCCCGTTCCTAAGACCCTTACCCGCTCCTACACCACACGGGTAAGGGATCAGTAAGCGCCAGTAACGTTTCTGATTATTCCGCACGTGGCAAAAACGCCACTATTCACGTGTCGATCGCTGAGGGATCAGTAATCGTTTTCTGCTCTTTGGCCCCTCTTTGTATTGCTGTTGCCGCGCTTTTGGACACCGTATAGCCATTCTCCCCCAGCATCCCGCGGGGCCCGCCAGTCATCCAGATATAACCACTACTCTTTCTACAACCCCCCCAGCTCTTCTTTCCAGGTGTCTCTCACGGGTCCCTCCTCCCAATCTCGACCCGGAGAGCAGCCGCGCCCGGGGAAGCGTGAGCCGCAAGCCGTGGGCGATCACGGCGCCGGGGTCGACCGCCCGGCGCGGGTGAAGGCGTCGGAGACCGAGCGGAGCGGGGCCGAGCAGTGCGGCGCGCTGAAACACTTTCTGCAGCCGCTCCCCGCAGGAAGTCGCATTTCTGCATCTAATTAGTGAATAAGGGAAAAGGGAAGGTGGTACTCTTAGGCTCAGCAAGGAGCCGACTGATGCAATATCACTCGACGAAAATAAATAATTTTCACACCGACGTTCCACCACTGCGTACAGTATGACATCAATGAATCCTAATAAAAGGACACTGCATGCTGCATAATAACTAGCTAATAAATGAAAGATGGTAGGTAAGAGCGCACCAGGTAGGAGCTGGCACAATGACCCAGCGGGGGGCGCTGTTGCCTCTCACTTCCCAGGGATGTGGGTCACGTGCTTGAATCCAGCTGTGGATCAGTGTGCACACGCTATTCTGCGTGCATTTTTTTTTTTTTTGCTCGGGGGCTTTTTGGCAAGGCAAAAGCAGTGACTAAACCACGCCATAGGTGCAGCAGGCTCGTGTACGTAAATCGCGCCCCGGGCATGACCGGTCAAACGTCCTGCGCTCCCAGAGATGGGATCGACGTGATCCGGAGCCGAGCGGATAAGCAGACTTACAGAGATGAATAGCAAACGGGTGAGAAAAGAACAACATTCCCTGAGTGAAAAGCGTAAAGTCTCAGTGCCTTGACCGCTGTCATTGTCCCCGCGACCTTCCAGAAAACTGCACAGCTCGGCACTCCCTAGCGTCTGCAGCAATCTTCACTCGCGGCAACAAGAGCGAGGCAGATTAATAACATGTCAGTGTTCCCTCTCTTTTTTTTGTTCAGACCTGGAGAAGTTAAATTGACAATGTAAACGGTTCTCCCACTCCCACAGATAATAAAAATCGTGAAAGAAATCAAACCCAGTAATTCAGCCAGGGTCGAATTACTGTAAACGCTTCAAACTAAAGTGTTGCCTTATACTGTCAAATCAGTAACTTTAAAGGGAATGCACCTATTTAACGATAAAATAATGTATAATGTCCTAACCTCCTTACAGAAAAGACACCAATATATAAATGTAATAGACATGTATGTTATGCATTACATTATTGTATTAAATACTATGTTATGAATATCATAGAATATATTAAACAAATTTAGATTTCCAGATGGTTGACTTCAACTGACAAAATCTTCATACAAAACTCAACATCAAAGGAGAATATCTCTCTTTTTTAACTAGGAGACCCAATTGGTAGATCCTCCTCTTTACATAACCTTGCTAACCTTGTCTCTGGAGAAAATTTCAAAGAGAATATTGTGCTTTTTGTAAACGTAACCCCAGCTGCAGTAAATGTGAGGCGAGCTGAATTTCCCGTAAATGCAACAGTTGAACGAAGCACTTGTGTCACTTGGAAAAATGTCTACCCTAAACTTGTGTGTTGAGTTCGCACAAATTCTCAGGGCTTATTTATTTTTATTCTCAGTCACACCAGACGTACCTTTGGCCTCTTACTTTCAGTCATCGTTCTGCTAAAAAAAGTAATTGGCAGACTCGGACAGCTTTCCTCGTCTATTTCTTGCCTACACTTTGTTCTGTCCATCTTTCCCTCGGTCCTAACAAGCTTCCCAGTTCCCGCTGAGCAGAATTACCCCCGTAGCTCGCTGCCGAAACCACCATGGTTGACAGTAGACATGGTGACGACTTGGTGATGCACAGCACTGAGCCTGCAAACATGGAGCCTGACATTTACACTGAATTTAGCTCCAATTATATCTCGTCCGACCATAACAGCCTTCGCCACATTGCCGCAGGATCACTCGGGCGCGTGTTACAGAAACGGCAAGCCCCAAGAAGCTCCATTTCACTAATGGCTTCCTTTCTTTAAGTAGGCCCCTTGTCGGGCTGCTCAGTTTGGGGGGGGGGCGTCTCACGGAGGCAACATCTGGCTGTTATAACAAACCGCTGAATGACCAAGCCAGTATTCACAGGTTTTGCTGTTCCTATTCCTCTGTTACCCTGTGATCCTGCCCGCAAATGATCCTGTTCCTCATTTGTTTGAAAACTAACCGTGTTGGACATGACTGAAGTTTTCCTTAAAGCCCCAAACCTGACCAGAGAGCCTCACAAAAACACCTTCCTGCAGCCCATATTCCTCAAGGAAATTTTGTTTGCAACAAATTATTTTTCTACAGCCAAGCACCAGAAGCATTTACAACCTGAAATGATATTTTACTATAATACGAACAATTTTTCTTTTGTTAATTATATTCACTTTTAACTCAAATTGCTTTCTTAAAATGTGTTTTTATTTTACAACAATGACGACTGATTATCAGGGTTAGGGACTGTGTGTTTGTGTGTTTCACAAAAGCAAAATGTTATTACCGTGTAAAACCTGTACTCTGGTACCATGGTAAAGAAAGGTAGAAGCAGCCCTGTGGTTTCCTTTCTCAAATTCTATACCACGGTAAACAAGACAATGCAGTAATTTTCCATGGTAGTGGCATGAAACAAACTATGCATTTTTAAAAATATGAAAGAGTTTGATTTTAACGAGATCAGTCTCCGCCACAGTTCCGTGTGTGTTTTGAGTTTGCATGCTCTCTCCACGTCATCCTGGGGTTTCCCTTGGGTACTCTGGTTTCCCCCCCCCCCCCAGTCCAAAAACATGCCGAGGTTAACTGGAGCTACCAAACTGCCTGTGTGTGTGAGTGAATGAGTGTGAGACTGAATGGTGTGTGAGTGAATGATGGTGAGTGAAAGGTGTGTGAGTGTGAGTGAATGGTGTGTGCATGTGAATGAATGATGGGTGCGTGTGAGTGAATGATGTGTGCGTGTGAGTGAATGATGTGTGCGTGTGAGTGAATGATGTGCGTGTGTGTGAGTGAATGGTGAGTGTGTGTGAGTGAATGGTGTGAGTGAGTGAATGGTGTGAGTGAGTGAATGGTGAGTGAACGGTGTGTGAGTGAATGGTGTGTGTGTGAGTGAATGGTGTGTGAGTGAGTGAGTGTGTGAGTGAATGGTGTGTGAGTGTGTGAGTGAATGGTGTGTGAGTGTGCCCTGTGGGTTAGTGCTCCGCCCTGGGTTATTCCCTGCCTTGCACCCATAGCCTCCAGGATAGGCCCTCCGTGATCCTGTACAGGACAAGTAGTTACAGAAAATGGATGGATGAATGGATGGATGGATATTATGAATTTGTTTTCATAGTTATTATTAGTGACATCATAGGGTGGATCTTTCTAGATAATGGGGGGGAGGGGGGGGTTGAGGATGGTGCTGGCTGAAGGGCAGTATCTGGCTCTGTGGGATTGGATGCTGCACCTGCAGTCGAAAGGTCGCCAGTTCAAATCCCAGGTTCAGAAGAGTGATTTCACCTTTAGACCCCTAACCGCTCCAGGGACTCTTCGACCCTAGAGGTGAAAGGAAACCGTGCTGCCCAGCGAGTAACGGCCACCCAATATTCATTACTGAAAAAAAAAACACTTAAAAAGAAATGTATAAAGGAAAATAAAACATGCAAAAAACTTTATTGTCCGCGCTTGGCTTGCAATCTTTGTATGACTAATGAAAAAATAAATCCCGACTCATCCCGATTAGCCCTTGCATAAGAATGCCGTACTCTTCTATTAATTGCGCTGGGTGCGCAAAATAATTAAAGTCTTCTTTCATGCTAATGAATAGAGCAGAGTCTCTGCTGATATCCTGACGCTAATATCTTTGTTTGTCGGGTTGTTTGTGCATCTGGAGCCAAAGTCTCCGGCTTATAAACCAGAGCTGAACGACACCCGGAGACTCTGCATAATAAACATGGGTCAGGTCTCCTCCGCACGTTTCCAACGACACCATTCCTGGGCTTAATTGATTTAAGAAGTGGGAGATTTGTTGACATAAGCAGAAAGCCTCCATCAGTTACCGCAAATTACCTCTTAGCTTCTGTCTGGGTAAGCGGAATCACGTAAAGGGTGCTTTATTACTTAAAATAGCATCACGGATAACATGGTGTACGGCACGCTGTCCACTATATACAAGAAAAACGTTACCAAGATATGAGTGCACTAGTTAATACTGTTAACTTACACCAGCAGCGTCAGCGCACTGACATAACAGAAAGCTCATTAAAATGACACGGTGAGCAATGGAGGTCTCTGCAAACGTTTGGTTTGAAGGTTCACCTACTTTGTTTGTCTGTACAAGTGCCCCGTCTGTGTGTGTGCACGCGCGTGCGAGCAGTATTTAAGATCTTCAAGAATGAATGTCAGGTTTTATGTCTTGACCTTGTGAGGGCGGTGAATCATAGCTGTAATTATTTCTGCTATATAGCAGAGAAAAGCGTAACTCAGATTCGGCCCGAGTAGCTAATATACATAAAAACAGGAACTACAAAGATATTCAATGTGCCTTGGTCTGCAGGTTGTTTTACATGCTTGCCTGTCAGCTGGCTTCTTTCTCAGCAATCAGCAGAAGCTCACACAAGCTGAACCCTGCGTGTGTGTGTGTGTGTGTGATCCATCAGCAGAATACACACTCATCTACGCCTGTAGTGTGCTGGGCCTCTTTCATCGCCACATGACAGGCCTGCCTACAAACAAGGTCATCGTCTTTAACACAAAGGGGAAGAACACGCCGTCAGATGACACACTAAAACATGTCAACAAGCTTCTGTGTCGATTCAAATGTAGTAAAAAGTTCTTGTGAGCAGCGATGTCAGGACTAAAGCAATGGCGGATAGTTGAATGTTACTGTTGAAAAACACTGAATTGTAACCTATTTCTTACACTTACTTCAATCATTTAAAACACACACACACACACACGTTGGTCTTCCTATCTAAATGGGGAATGTCCATTAATTTCTATGGGAAAAACTTGAATCCCAATCTCAACACCCTTAATCCCTACCCATCCCTAACCTTAACCATAAGTAACCAACCCAAATAGAAGACTTTTGGCATTTTTATTTTTTTGATTGCATTCACAGATTTTTATAAAACTGAGGTTATCCAAATGGCGACCTCAAAAGATGTCCCCAAAAGTAGGGAAAATTCAGGTTTTACTACACTTTGGGGACAATTTGGTCCTCAAATGTCATCTATGCAACCACCCCCCCCCAACACACTTTTCTATTCATATCTTTTTTGGGACCGTCCATTCTTTTCTATAGGAAAAACCCTAATCCCAGCAATGACGACCTTAACTCCTACCCAGCCCTAATCTTAATCATAAGTAACCAGACAAAACACAAAACTTTTGGCATTTTTTGATTGCAGTCACAGATTTTTATAATACTGAGTTTCAATTTATGGGAACTGAAAAAAAATGGTCCCTAAAATCTCAAAATAGCAGGTTTTTATCTCATTGTGGGGACATTTACGTGATCGGTACACGTTTGGTCCCTACAACGTAATATATACATAACCCACACAAACACACACACACACTAATGATTACTGTGCTGTTATTTTAACAAGTTGCAATATTGGATATTCAATACAACGGCAGAGTAATTGATGGTGGGACAAGCGGAGAGATTACTAAAGCGTGTCGCTCCGTAGGGATGCACAGGAACTGACAATTGTGAATTGTGCAAAGCTTTTCTTTGTTATTTTTTGTCATTTTTAGTTAGTAAACATGTACATTTCTAATAGAATAGTGTTAATACTGATCAGTATGAATTTTTAAATTTTCATACTGAAATTTCAGAATTGTGCTGGTGTCTTGCATGCGGGATATGCAAGCTGTTACTGTACAGTGTTGTACAGTAACTCGCAACTCGGGTTAAATATAGGACACGGCGAATAAAGTGACAAACAAACGTGTCCGATCTGAAATCTCCAATTTTTTTTGTCCATCCCTAATTTGCATAAACATTTTGTGACCTCCCGCTGGGGCCCGCTGATGTCAGGGGTCCGGGCCTGGCTGTCCGGCCACGAGGCCCCTCCTCAGCAGCCGTGCGTGGCGTGGAGACACCTGGTGCCCAAGGACCTCGGCATCCAGGCCGTCAGGATGAATCACGCCGCGATGGCAAGCGGGTTACGCTCCATACATAACCCCGCGCCCCCTGCAGTGTCCCCGAACAATACAAAACACTTTCACCACACCCAGGACCACAAAAAAATAAAATAAACAGCCACCCCATCGCAAACAAGAGAACTAAGTTATTACATTTGACACAACTGACCGCTGAGGAACGAACGTGGCTGACGCAAGTCCTGCGAGCCTTCGCAGGAAATGCACAGCCTGTGCCTGACATGCGCGGCTGTATCTAAAGTGTCTCTGAGGTGCGTTTGTGTTTAAATGCTTAATATCTCCGTATTTAAATGAACCCTGCACATCCCCCCCATTGAAATGCATTCAGTCGTTAATGCTAAATGACTGAATCGTGATCTCTGTGGACACGTCCTTAATCGTTAACGTGTAATTAACGGATTCTGTGTTTTTTATTTGCCAAATGAACGGTAGCATTCCGGTAGCAGGCCGTATGGCGGTAATCCCCCCTATGATATAGGTTTAACGCGCAGCCCGGCGATTACGCGTCTGACAAAGGAAATTGCATCATCCCTTAGCTCGGGGTGATCTTCCTCGCCTGCTTTTGCCCTGAGGGGGTGACTGTATCAAGGATCCAGAGAATCCAACACTGGCAGCATTTAAATCGAGCTGTGTCCCATGTTTGTCGGCAGGGGTGGGGGGCAGGAAAGGGCCTCCCTCCTAGTAAAGAAACCCCCCCCCCCGCCAGCTCTAGAACCCCCACCCCATTCCACATCGAGCGCCCCGGCTGAGTGACATCCCTAATAACCATTCTCGTCCCTGAGACTTTGACAAAGACATTAATCCAGCGTGTGTTATTTAAAAAAAATAAAGAAATGAATCAACTAGCAACTGTATTAATAAAGCGCTATATGCAGCTAATAAGTACAAGTGGGCTTTTTATTCAAAGCTACACGCAAATTATTCATTATTGAGGCTGACGAAATTTTACATATTATTATTTCCAGCTTTCTCTATATAACCGATCCGCGAGTAGTCAGGCCATTATTTTTTTCCATGTAAATGTAAGCAACACTAAGAACTTCCTGTCATTTTTTATAATTGCATAGTAATACCATTATGCTGAGGCTACATTTCAGCCTATAAAACATACTGCGTTATTAAGTTATTAACTTCCGCACGGCTTACACAGAGGACTGCGCAATAACAAGCCAGCTGGACCAATGAGAAGCCAGCATTGTTCCCATTCAATGATTCCCCGCTCTTTATGAAGAGCAAAAGAGGGCGACGATGCCCAACGTAGTCATTAAGACATCAGCTTTGTGGAGAAAAGCTGGAATTAAACAATATAAAACAGAGGCAGCCAACAACGGAGTCTGGAAATAAGGCAGGCAAGAGGCGGGCAGAGGGGAAGGCCGCCTCCGCACTTCAGACCCACTGCTGGCCGCTTTAACCCCATCATCGGGTAAACACGCAGGCCACGGCACAAACATCGAGAAAACACGCTCTTATTCAGCCGAGACGTCTTTACTGCTGTGCCAGACAGCTGGGCAAGACTTCTGGCGAGCGAGGCGCTTTCGAGAATAGAGGCTAAGAACACGGACTCATCACCGGAAGGTTGCTGGTTCGCGTCCCAGGAGGGGCTCCGTGGCGTTCCCCTTGACCGAGGCGTTTAACCGGCAACATCCTCCAACAGCATCCGAGTACAGCGAGTGCGACTTGGACCAGAGCCTGAGCTCTCAGATACTCCAGGCGCAACGGACTGGTGTTGAGATGGAGGAAATAGGCAGAGGCGCTTGGGCGTCTCCTAAATTATTTTACCCCGCCAGGTCGTTAGATCACAACAGCTATCAGGACGAAGCAGCAAACTGCCATTTAGCAAAGCAAATTTTTGCCTCCATAAACATTGACATTTGTAGTATAATTATGGGGATGCGATAACGTCTTTGGCGAAGGCCGGCAGACAGGAACGCTCCGTTACTTCCTCTCCGTCGCGACCCGCTGATGTTCCTACGGGGCTAGAGCTGGGACTGTGATAGATCTGATGCAGCTTCTCTTAGATGATGGATCCTTTTAGCGACCTCCGCTACCGGCTGTCATTAGGCAGAAGGGATGCCATCAAGAGCAGAAAACATTAGGACATTAAAGATGGCAGGGCTCTCAAAACACCGCTCAGTCTGCGAGACGCGAAAAGCCAAATTACGTGTCATGGGAGAAAAAGGAAGTGCCATCCTATGGGAATTAATGCTTTTTAACTAAATTTAAACATGGTGAGTTTTTTAACTGAGAAATATGGAAAGAAAAAAAAAAAAACACAAAATGGATACCGGCTGAATGAATGATCTCGATTAAGGCTAATGTTTTCATTTCTGGCCTGATCACGCAGGCCGAGGCCTGCCAGCGTATCCGTGAGACCCTGAGTCACCGGTGCTAAGGCCCGAAGGAGCTGAGTCACTGTACGTGATGTCGCACGGATCTACGTTTACGCCGACGCCGCTGCGTGTCACGGGGCCAACGCAGACATAGATGCAACTCTTCATCGCCCCCGAAGTTTGCGAGTTTCAGGACAGACACTGGACGCCCGTCTCGTTCAGCTGAGTCAGTGAGCCGCCATACACCCACTAATAAAAAGAAACTTCCCAGCTGCTTGTGACTGGCAGCCCTGTTGTAACAGTGGCACATAATTGGCGTGTTTCCTCCATCGTCTCCAAACATCTGAAGCGGGAGATGAACATCAGTTCCCTCACCAAGAAAGCCCAGCAGTGGAGGTACTTCCTGCGGCAGCTGAAGAAGTTTAATCTGCCAAAAACAATGATGGTGCACCTGTACTCTTCCGCCGTCGACTCCATCCTCACCTCCTCCATCAGCGTCCGGTCCACTGCTGCTACTGGCAGGGAGAACTGCAGATTGCAGTGTATAAATCGCAGTGCGGAGAAAGTGACTGGCTGCAGTCTGCCGTCGCTTCAGGACCCGCACACCTCCAGGACCCGCACACCTCCAGGACCCGCACACCTCCAGGACCCGCACACCTCCAGGACCATGAAGCAAGCAACAAAGATTGCAGTTGACACCTCCCACCCTGGACATGGAGTCCTCCAAACACTCCCTGCCGGCAAGAGGCTGAGGTCCAACAAGAGCGAATCCACACACCTGTAGAGCAGCTTTTCCCGCCTAATGCAGCACAACTTAATCCATCCCCCGTTCCAGTCCAAAGAACATACTGCTACATTCCATTGCACTCAGCACATTATTTTATTTGTGTATATAATTTATTATGCTAATTGTCTTTGTTTGTTTTGCACAACACCTTAAAATAAATTCCTCATATGTAAAAATACTTGGCGATGAATAAACGATTCAAATTCCGACGCGTGTCAACGGGTGCGTTCTGGCTCCGTGCTGCACTAGAGCCTTCCAGAACGGATCCGGCCAGACGGACTTTGCAATGGACAGCAATGGTGGGGGGCTAGATGGGCCTGGGGGGTACAAAACCGATTGCCACATTCCCCATGCGTCCGGCTAACCGGCGACATGTAACCGATCACCATATCACGCTTCCACCCCCCCGTGTCCCCCCTAAATTGCCCTAAATCGCCACTCCTTGGCTGTGACTCCGTTCCCACTCAGCCAACATCAGGCATCAATTATCCAGTTAGCAGGTGACAATTTGCTAATCAGCGCACAAGTGGATAACTTTCAAGAAATGCACGTCCTATAGAATAAGTGGGGTGAGACGTATACGTAGTCTGTGTAAGTGTGCATAATTTCTGAGTGCGTATTTCATATACAATGCATATTTCACAAGCTTATTAAATGGAATAAAAAGGGAATTGGGGCCATTTAAAAATAGAAGCGCTCACTTCATTAGAAAAGGGCAAAACTATTCATTAGATACTAACCATTCAGAAACTCTGCTGTATAGCAACAGGCTATTTCTACATACAAATAAATTAGTTCCACTTTCATGCAAGGTGACACATATTCAATGCAATAACAGGCAGACATCCATGTTTATTTTTATGTACGTATTCTCCTCTTCAGTGGACTTAATGGACTAACATATTTCTACTGGGATTCCAACAGAGATCTCGAGCGATAGGCTACAGAGCATCCATATTTATGCTACTGTATAACAACCACTGTGACTAATGAATATATCCATCCATCCATCCATCTTCTGTAACCATTCGTCCAATTAGGACCATAGTGATCCAGAATTTATCCTGCGAAGCACTGGACACACACACACACGTGTACACACACACACACACACCTTTGACATGCAACAAAGGCAATTCAGAGCCGCCAGTTCACATGTACTGGTCCAGTCTCTCCGACTGCGAGCACACCAGAAGCCTGACCTCACACTCAGTCCTGGAGGTGTTAACGAATGGCAGAATCTGCCAAGCTGGCATGCTAGCTTAATGAAAGAATGTTAACATCATCAACTTAAGCGACAGACACTTATGATCATCTGAAACACTGGCTTATGGGACAGCACTGTTAAATCTGTCCAGAACCCTGGTAATTTCCAGCGCAGACTAATGCATACTTAGTATGACCAGGCAGTCACTAGAGGGTTGCAATTATCACCCTGAACATTAGCGATGTGGCAGTCAGATATGGTTGACATTTAGGCTGATTTTAATTTCGACGACCTAACAAGGAAGATCATTTTGAACACAAATTAGGCAGGAATCGGGGAATTTCTTCAACCCCATCCCAGAAATCGCAATTTTCCATTAACCCCGGCTGCATGCAAATGATGCGACGTGAGCGGCCAAGTCAGAATCCGGGGGAGCACGACTGCGCCGAAATCGGCTGCTTTATGAGATCGTGACGTCTGGTAATAAGATCTTCGGCTGTCGGGGAGAGAAAATTT
>JAODJU010000048.1:6133232-6147913 GCA_026776725.1 Gnathonemus echidnorhynchus
CCAACACACACACAGAGTACAGAATTTTATCCCTTTATTTCATATCCCCCAATGACCCCACAGAATACTTAGGCAGAAAGTCAAAGGATTTTAATACCCTGTTCTCAGAAATGTAATAAACATATAAAAATGAAAATGTTCAAAGCGGACGAGAGAGACAGAGAGAGAGCGCGACCAGAGGCCTATATTTCCGAAGCGAAAACGCAAAACAAACAGCTTGGTATGAGGGAGCACGTCCGCGTCAGAGCAGGAGAGCCCAGGCGAGGTGCTACTCGGACCGGGGAGACTGTATCAGTTAAACGGCAACATGGGAATCGGGTCAATATCCACCGTCATAAATAACTAAGGCCACTCATTTTTGTTTTAAACGGAATAATTCAGCATTCCCTTGTTTCGCGAAAATAAGTCCACGGTAGCTATGACCTTAAACTCTAAACTGCTACATAATTAAAGCAAATTGCAGACACACGGGTACTAAGCACAGCTGCTCTGTCTGAAATCAAGTCCAATTGAGTAGAAGACTATCGGCACATAAGTGGTTTTAAACAGGCAAAATCTCTGATGAACATTTAAGAACAGTAGCCACTCGTAATACTACACACATTGACTTGATGAATCCGTTACCGATTGCTTTTATTTAAAATGCCGATATTAAGTAGCGAGGGCTTTTAAAAAACCATCGCTGCAGATTATATATCAGTGCAGGGAGTTGCATAAGCACACAGCACTCTGTAGTCGTCCGTCTTCCCCTCTGCATTCCGGTTCTCCTTACCCTTGAAATGAAATGAACAGGAAACAGAAAAGGAGCAGCGACATTCTGATTTCCAAGCTCGATTTAATTAAGGTGACTATTCCATGTATTTCTCTGTTTCCCCCCCGAATAATAGTTCTTTCATGTACTGCATTGGTATTAAGGTATTTTTATTGATATGATTTTGTATTACTTGTTGTCCATCACATACATGTGACTAACTCCAACCTCGAAACTCGACGGCAGCGCAGGCCTGAGTGCGGAGCTGCCTTCAACACGCACTTTTTGACGTAACTCAGTGTTTCACACACACTTTCGTCACCTCCTCCTCCTCAGTCCTTCACTTTTGCGAATAGTTACATTGTAATCACACTCTCAGAGCCTCAGAAGTCGTCACTCTGCCTTGGGGGTCGGGGGAGGGACACACCACAGCCGTAACAGGCAGGGACTTTCAGAGGATTTATTTATTATGCATCAGGCTCGCAAGGACGCTACCGAGAAAGCCAATGATTTTGTGTATTCTTCCTAAAAATTGCGTAACATGATTTATTTGTTCCTTTACAGATCCATCCATGTTCCTGTTTATCAAATATGACATCGCAGCGAGACTTATCTATGTGTTACTCATATCTTTGTGGGGACTCTCTGTTCATTTCTACGGGAAAACCCCAGTCTCGACAATGACGACCTTAACCCCTACCCAGCCCTAACCTTAACCATAAGTAACCAACCAAAATACTTTCGGAATTTTTAGATTTTTGCTTGCAGTCACAGGTTTTTATACTGCAAATTTGAGCTTCCCCTTGTGATGACTGAACAAATGGTCCCCACAATGTCAGAATAATATATATAATTATCACATTGTAAGGACATAACTAACCCCCCCCCCCAACACACACACACACACAAATGGGTATCCTGTACAGGGTCCTGGGGGCACAATGCAAAGGATACCCTAGATAGGATCCATCCATCACAGGACACACACACAGAATTACACGCTATTGTTAATTTAGAGACAACAATTAATCCAGCTACATATTTTGGGCCTGCGGGGGACTAACAAAGGCAACATGCAGAAACACGGGTGGAACATGCAAAACCCACAGACTCCAACCCCAGAGATGTGATGCTGCACTGCTACCCACTGAGCCACACGCAACGTGAAAAATGAATGGAAGCAAATATGATTGATACTCGACAGCAGAAAACATACAGGCTTAATTAAGACAGATGTTCCGGAAAGCAAAGCATTATGGGAGCGGTGTGAGTACAGTGTGAGGACCGTAGGCCTTCCTGTGATCCGCTCAGGTCAGCACCACCCCCAGGGCCTCAAACTGCGAGCGCTGTCAAAATAAGAGTCACGCACCTGTAGTGAACTCATTTCGATTCAGACTAGATAATTCCCCCCACGGACCTGAATTTTGATTCTTGCCCAAAAAAGTTCATCGTCCCTCTACATCAACAGATGGGACAGGCATAGTCTCCTCCATCTGATTTGTACTGATGACCTACACCTAGAAAGTACCTGCAGACCAGTGTTTGTACACAGTCTTCAATTTCAAAGATGGTTTGCGGTACGCAGGATGGGAGGACACTGTAAAAAGGGTCTCCTTTTTACTGGTATTTCAAGAAATACTTGCATACCAGGGTTTTCAATAGAGAGTCATGGGGCAGATATAGCCAGTGGCACTTATCCATTATGTCCGTCAAAAGGATTATAAAAATCGAGTGGCTTTTGCAAGACTTTTATTATGACACTCCACCGAGAGCCTTTCCACAAGTGAAAAAAATATATATATCACAGACCTCCCCTGTGAGATATGCACATCGAGGGATAAAATACGTACCTTTAGTGCGGTATTATAAATAATTAACCACACACACACATTTTTTGTATTTTCAGATTTTGAGGGAAAAACGTATATATCACACATCTTCTTGTGCTGTCAGTCATCTGCCAGTCATCAGTATGCTAAGAGACGCGCAATTACCCCAGGAAGGCTGCGTGTTAGCACCCCTACAGGAGACAGGATGACTGACGTGTCAGTCCAGGTATCAGCCCAGCAAGCCCACAGAGAATCAGGCCCAGAGCAACATCTGAAGGTGAAAATTTTTAAAATATAGACAATATATATACCGTATACAGTTGTTGTGAGAGGATTTAACAATTCAGCATTCGGAACAGAAGAGAGGCCTCCAGAAAGACAGTTTTATTTCACAAATTTTCTATTATTTACAAGAACGTGTAGCCAACAGCAATTAAAAATGTATGAATAATCAGGAAAAAAGGCAGCCACTCATTTGTGCTGTAGAAATTAGTGCCAAAAACAAACAAATAAATTAAAAAAACAACACCGTTTACATAGCACAAACTTATTAATTGAAAGATGAACGTGTCTGGAACATGGTACAGCCAGATTAGATAGCAGATACTGAAACACCCCGTCCATGTAGGTTAGGATTAGTTCAGGTTTAAGATAACCCTGTTTTCATACAGGACAGTGATAACGCTTTAAAGTGTGAATCCTGGTAGTAAACAAGCCCAAATTCATGTTAATTGAGAAGAGTACCGTGGTTTTGTATCTCATTTACGACACTGTCAGAGATGTAAGTGCTTTTCCCCTAATTATTTTTCACAGATATCCATACTGTGTGTGTGTGTGTGGTGTGTGTGCGTGTGTGTGTGTGGGGGGGGTGGATAAGAGACTGACAGGCTCTGTGGGGGGTCGTTATCATGGAAGGATGACAGTGAGCTCTACTCGCATGAGGTCACACCTCGCAGGAGCCCTCAGGTGTGGCGGCACGGAGATCCCGCCGCGGAGCTGCACCCCCCAGGTCCCACGTGCCCTTGATAGCATCGGCGCTCGCTGGCTGGGACGTGACCACGCCGCGGCCTTTCCTCCCCACCAGCTGCAGGTGGGGGGGAGGGGGTGAGAAAAGCCCCGCAAACACAACTGACCCAAATGCACAACTGGCCAATAAGGTTGAACGTTCCAAGTTAAGGGAAAAGGGTATCAGAGGGCAAGTGTGCCAAAGGCAGTGGGGGGGGGGGGGGGGGGGGGTAGATTCAGAAAGAGTCAGAGTCATTTGTGCCACATGTATTATGCACAGTGCGGCACATGAACACACACACACACACACACACACAAGCAGTAAGGTTGATGGTGACCACACTAAAATCTGTTTATTATCATTATTGTTATCAATAAATAATAATAATAATAACAACAGAACGTTTAGTATGATTACAGATCAAGACATCACAATAAAAGAGTACCTAAACACACACACACACACACACACAATACATAATGATAATGATAACCAGCAGTGGAATACCCCTGTTCATTGAGATGCTCCTGCACGGCCTCCTCTTGGGGGCAGCCCCCCCCCAGAGTTCCGCCCACGCACACCGGCTAGCGGTACCGTGCGCCAATCCGAACCGAGAAGCGCTTGTTGCAGGTCCAGCTACCTCAGAAACAAACATGGCAGACGCCACACTAGCGGAGCGCGCCAAGGCCCAGCCAGCGAACAGCGGGCGGCGACACAAGACGTCTGAACAATGGCACGTCGCTGGGGGGCGCTGCGCGGTCCAAGCCCGTGACAGATGAAGAATTTATCTGCCGGGCGCAGGAATGATAGAGGCTGGTCCAGTGATGTGGCTATTTAGACCTTTCCGGAGACAAGGTGCACCCTGGGATAGCCTGGATTCCCGTCCGGAACGATCCCAGCCTTGCACTTCCTGGGATAGACTCCAGGCTGACTGATAAGCAGGTGGATGAAGGGTGGATGGACTGCTAGCTTAAAAAAAAAAACAATTTAATAATAAATCACACGCTGACAGGAAGGGCTGTGAATCCATTTAGGGAGTTCCTCTTATCACCTGTCTGCCTTGGCTTCATTGTGTTTACGCCCTGGTCCGGCCGTAACACGCGTGTATGGCTTTGGAATGCCGCTCGTGATTTGATGGCTTAGCCGTGTGAACGGGGCCGGCCAATGAATGCGCTTCTTAAGTAAGTAAACAAGAAGCGTTTAAAAAAACGGTATATAAATAAATAACGGCCGCCATTCCAAGGAGCCCGCACCTGGGTAATGAGTTGAGATATTGTCTCGCAGGAGGTAATGCCTGAATGAGCAGCCTTATTACGGAGCCTGATAAGGCCTCTGCGGCACACACTGATGCCTCCGAGGTTGGGGCACTCCGCCGCGGTTCTGTGACACCCGAGCCGGAAAGAGGCGGCTGCGACCCAGTGGGACAGCGACACCGCCGGGACAGGGAGCCCGTACAGTGCGGCCAGCGACGTCTCGCAACGTTCCGGCGGAAGCTTTTTTTTTTACTGTGACGTGTGTTCCATGGAACACGGTGAAGTTTCCTTATGCCAGAGTCACGGGGAAGACAGAACAGTACAGGGAAAGTGAGAAGGAAGGAGGGAGGGAGGGAGAGAGAGAGACAGAGAGAGAGAGAGAGAAAGTGCAAGAGAGACCAAGAAAAGAAAAAGAGAAAGGAAGAATGAGCGGGAGAGGAAGGAAAGTGAAAGACAGAGAAAAGAAAGAAAGAAAGAAAGAAAGAAAGAAAGAGAGACCGAGGAAAAGGGGAAAGAGCTAACGAAAGAAAGAAAGGAAGAATGAGACAGAGAGGGAGACAGAGAGAGGAAGAAAAGTGCAAGACAGAGAAGAAAGAAAAACAGGGAAAAGTGCAAGACAGAGAAAGAGAAAAGAAAGAAACAGGAAGAAAGGGAAACAGATCTGAGAAGGAAAGAAAAGAACAGGTCGGAGAAAGCATTTTAAAGTCAAAGTATGACTTTTTTATATTTTCGCTTTTTATACACAATATAAAGGGGAAGCCAAGAGAAACATCACAGGCATTCGCATTGTTTACTGTGAGAGACTTGGGCTGTAAAAGTCCAGCATCCTCACGTTGTCTGAAAGGTAAGCTAAGAAATAGCTGTGAATTTTGCCACACTGGATAACAGATACGCGTTTCCCTCCAGTGTAAACAGCAGATAAGCACATGATTAAATTTGGATTTTCCACCACATACATGTTGGACTCTATCTGCCCGCAATTTTGCGTTTGCATGCAGATCCAGTCCTGACCCCAGGCAGCTCGGTGTGTTTGCAGACGCAGCGTGACACACACTGACCCGTGTCACGCATCGCCGTTCACATGCGTGCCTGACGTCTCCGAGTGTAAACAACCTACATATGGTCATAGACCTCATAGGGGATCACATGCATCACTGCATCTTAATGGGCATGAAGAGCTAATCGGATTCAAGTTCTTCCACCTTGTACCGCAAACACAGCCTATAAACTTCCAAGACAGCACCGTGCCGCTTGTGATTCTACCGTAGTGCTTTAGTCCCAAGTTTTTATAACTGCAAAATGAGACGGAAGCTTCGGAAAGGGAGACCGAAGCTGACTTTCATACACAGGCGTGCAAATGGCATTCATTCCTCAGAAGGACATTCGATGCGATGTCGCGTCTTTGGAAATATGCGCCAAGTAGGTAGGAAAACACTCCATGCATCACAGGAGGAGATAATGGAGGGGAACCCAAAGGAAGGTCAGACGGAGGGTGGAAAATACACCATATATATAAGTACAGGTGTTTCAAATGACTGCAGAGCATGTCGGCGCCATGGGAGACGGGCACGACAACTGCACCCCGGAGGGAATTCCGGAACGGCCCGTATGAATATTAATAAAAACTAGCTATCGCCCCGGCTGGCGGGAGCGCTGAGGATTCCGAACCCGGACTAACGGACCCAGCTGTCATCGGATACGGCACCTGCAGTGGAAGCAAGCGGCCCGTAATTAGAGATGATGAAAAATGCCAAGTTCGGGAAACAAAGAGGGCGGGAAGGAGCCGCGCGAGCTGTGGAAGCGGTGCTTCATCACGCGCCGAAGGCACGCTGCCAGCAGACAAATCTGCTAAAGCTACCCTCTTGTGAACCAAAAATAAAAATAATACAAAAACACTACTCCTAGTGACCCTACATTACACAGTATTCCGTGGGATATTTTTCGATGCTTTTTGTCTAATGATAGTAGACAGCCAATAAGCTTGCATCTTTACCAGGGCCGCTGCAGGAGCATGGAGAATCTAAATAGATGCGTTAACCTGTGCTCCTGATCGCTACCGCCACCCCCACACACAACGTGGCCAATGGCTGTTATTCCAGCATAAAAAGGCACCACCGCATGTTAAAAACCCAGCCGAAGCACAAAACAAAAGCACAACTACATATCCGTCGTCCGATGCGACCAGAACTTCCACAAAAAAAAAAAAAAAACGAATATATGAACAGATTTAACAGGGAGATTGGTGAACAACAAAATTTTCATTCTCCGGGAAATGAATCAAATAAGATATGCAACACCCCATGGCCCAGTGTGAAAATGTAATTGCCCCCTTACACCCAATAATTAGTTATGGCACCTTCTGCAGCACAAATTCAAACCAAAACTTGTCCAGTAGTTACTGACCAGTCTCTTGCCGCGTCCTGGACGAACTTTGACCCTCTCCCCACGCAGAGCTATTCTGTCTTAGAGACAATTGTGAATTTATGAGCATAAAACTAATCAGACTGTTTCACAAAATATCACCAAGGATTAGCGCAAGGTTGCCATAAAGACGAAGAATTTAGGACCCTAATAGATTTGAAGAACACCTGGATTGGTCTGGGTCAAGGGCCAAAATTATATACTCCGATGGGGCGCAAAAGCTCTAGCACCACCCATGGCATAAAGCTGCAAGTATGGTTTGAACCCGAGTTAAGTCCATCTTTTGAATAATCCCAAAGATCATTGTTCTAGACCAAAGAGGTTCCTGCCTATCTATATTGCAACTTAGACCGTTTTTGCACATTTGGAACCTAATACAAACATAGACACAACAAAAAGGCCATGCCTGAGGAAATTCACTACCCCAAACTTTCTGTTACTAGACGTTACGGCTATGAGTATGACCTTGCATCCCTTCCCTGAGCAATCGGCAGTCTTTGTGGAACTATTCCCAGCACAAGATCAGGGAGACTGTTAACATGCTCGGTATCGTGTATGAGGTTTGAGTCATTCGGATTGGAAGGCTGTACAGAGTAAGCAGAGTGGGCGAGGAAACAAACAGGACAGAATCACCATGGCCAAGGCCAGATTTTCCACGCGATTGGTAGGTGCAGCTTATCCAACAAAATAAAAGTCAAATTGATTTGCATGAATCACTCAATTTGCCTTTTCTCCAAACTGAAGTGGTCCTTACCAAGCTTTTGCACAAGTGCATGCACACGCACGCACACACACATACACTACAGGCATAACAGAATAAGTACCCTATGGTCACACTGTATCACATTTCTGCTAAAATTTGCCAGTGAGATAATTTCGCTGGCCATATTTGTTAAATGCAACTTGCCTGAGAAACAGTGCTAGCGTGCACTTTCACGCAGAAATCAGGTTAGCTCTTGACATTTGAGTGGCTATTTTTGCCTAAGAGAGCAGCAATGTTCATTTTCAAGCACTTTTTGCAAGCAATATATAAAAAATTTTGCTGTTTTCCCCCGGTATTCCAGTACTTTATTCTCTAAACCCCAAATCTGAGCACTTCAGGCACTCGTACAAACCCTAAACTCATATTTTCACAAGGCCAACGGTGTTAGGACACCACAGTCTTGTGCTTCAGGGATCCAGTCCTATAAGAAAATAATTCTTCATGCCATTATTGTCGTGACGGAGTGGCTCTGTGGGTAGAATGTAAGCAACAATCCTTCTGAGGATATAATCCATCACTGACCTACAGAATTTGTGCTTTCTCCTCATGTTTGTGAAAGTTTCCATAGACGTGAATCAACGCTGATCTACTGCATGCATTGTCTTCAAGAGCACTGGCATCTGTCTCATATCCATGTACACATCTCATGCCGTACACATCCCAGGACAGAGTCTGGCTCACTGTGACTAACTGGATTATTCATATATGATGGATGACACTATATATTAAGTGTATTTCATTAATATATTAAATGAACCTGCATCTATATAACGTCATACAGTATGAACCACACAATTACAATTAAAAGTCTTTAAAAGCAAAGCTTGCATTTAACATTAACCGAAATTGAAAATGAGCTGCAGGGTTATAGTACAAATCATAAAATCATTATTTATATTTTATGCCTTATGATACGCGTTGCTGTCGAAAATGGGTTTCAGCCATAATTCCATCTCACGAATGAGACGGAGAGAAATTGGTGTCCCACTGGATTACGTGTAATGCCTTCGATACGACGCCTAATGCTCTTGTCATGCAGAGCCACCAGCTAAACAATAAACCTACTGCTGGGGCGAAATGAATAAAAATATTTTTTTGGGGGGGGGGGGGGGGCTCGTCACATCACAGCTCGCCCTACGTGCGTCTACCGCCGCAAAGACAATAAGCGTCAGCCGTTAAAATCTTAAACGAGCAAGACGTTTGGTCCCCCTGTAATCTCTACAGAAGTCACAGTGCAACATAATCCCTGAGCTAATTATCTTCCCTCTAAATATGCACTAAAGTGAACAGGGAGCAGACTTTCTACTTCACTACCGAATGCCCGCGTACCAGCAGATTTAAGCACGCCAGTGCACAGCTGTAGCAATTAGCACATTTTCGTCTGAAATGTTCTAAACAAAACCATGCGAAATTGGAGTATTTACACACCCCATTGATAAAGTAGCAATACATTATTAATAGGAGCGTTTTGGACAGCCCTCTGAAGTACTGAAAACATTCATCCGTAATAGATGTTAACGCCGCGCGCGCGGTGAGAACTGTCGCCGGCGCGCGTTACTCCAGCGCCGACTGAAGTTATACGCTCGCCTAAAGCTGGCACATTTTGATGCAGATAACACCTAAATGTGCACACCACTGACAATATTCAAATATGGATTTCAATGCTAGGCTTTGAAAAGGCTTCTGCTGAGTCTGCTACCGTCTATTACTATATCGTGTTGCGTTATTACTGTGTTACCCGCGGAATCCGGTGTGAGAACTGATATAACTTTCGGAAAATTTGACCCAATTGCCGCCCCATACGAGCAAAACCAGGCTCTGCCAAACTATTAGTCTAAGTGTGGGCGTATTCCTGGTATCTTGCCACACACACACACACATACCTACAATGGTTTAGGTTGTGTGCGTATATATATATATATATATATATATATGCAAAAATGAATTGAATAATACTACCTCACTCATATTTTAAATTGAAATATTCAAATTGAAATCTTTGGTGCATGTGACAGGACTGACACTATCCATCTCTCACACCGGCTTGGCTCTCCCGGTTCCATGCAGTCAGCATGCTGGGCCCGACCGTATAACAAACCACTTGACTATTCCTCCTGTCCGTTCATGACTCGCCCCGAGTGTCGCTCAGTGCTGCCTGCACTTAAGGACACTCCGCTTACTCTCCACATGCCTCTTCTTCATTCACACACTTAATCATACTATTTAAGATACTCCGCGCCGGTATCTGAACACGACTTACATGTCTTATTTACCGGTTCAGTCACACTTATTCCATATACATTCACACAGAGATACACACACACACACACACACACACACACACACTCATTCAGACAATAAAAAAGACAGACTTAAAAAAGACACTCATTCACCACCACCCCCCAATAAATACACTTTTGTATTTCAATTAACTTGTGCCCCCCTCAATCAAGCTCACTCCTACTCCATTGATTTGGACCAGTGCTTCCCAATCCAGTCCTCATGGGCTCGCAGATGGGCCATGTTTTTGCTCCCTCCCTGTCAAAACAGTCCACATTTTTGCTCCCTCATTAGCGTCTCAGAGGCAGCAAAAACGTGGACCGTCTGTGGATTCCCTGGGACCGTGTCGGGAAAAACTGAGTTAGACATTAATAAAGAGCAACAACATGAAAAAATAAGTGACAATAAACAGTCACGGCACAAAGAATGTCAGGAAAACTATTGCACGGAATTCCATAGTAACAGCTCAGAAATGAATAATATTGTACAGTAGGCTGTATAGTCATCAAATAAACACTCTGTAGATCTGCCTAAGCAGGTCTGGTCCATTCAGGCAGCTGGTCAATCCCTTGCCAAGTGGTATAGACTTGTTGTGGAGTCTAATGGCTGACAGTAGGAATGGCCTTACATAGCAGTCCTTAGAATGGCACGACCTTCTCAATCTGTAGCTGTCAGGGCTCCTGTTTAGCCTATAAACAGTCTCAGGCCTCAGGCAAGAAAAACAACAACAGCACAACAGAGGAAGGAAAAATATAAAACTGGACTGATTAATTACTTTTCTGGGAACTGGGTTAAGCGTGTATTCAAGGTGAGCGATACAGATTTTCTGGCTGATAATCTGAATACAATAAGATAAATGCCAGAGGTGAAACTGATATCAAGGCTAAGCCAATCTCTGGATTAATACTACACCAATACCTCCTGTGTACTGTACCTGTATTTATACCTCTCTGGTTCACAACATTTTTTTATAGGCACCAAAGTTCTTAAAACCAGCCAGGGCCTGGTATATATAAACCACATAATCCTGCATTATCGTATTCACCATCGCAAATGAACCCAAACATGAATACGACATTTAAACAAAACGCAGGAATAATCGGTGTCCTGAGCTACGCTCTGAATTTCAACACACAATTCACGGCTGATTTGTTCCCACATTTTTATCGTTAAACATTCAATCTTCGGTTAAGAAGTAAAGACCCCTGGCTTCACTCTGCGGCCAAGACTATATTTTTCATTTTTATAGCTAATTAAACGAGGAAAGGTCTCCCGCAATTATTCCTTGTGGCAATGCAGGGGGAAAAAAAACCCCATGCATTACTCGCATGGAAATGTCTGTTGCTGGGTTAAAGTTTTCCACAATGTTCTGTTCCTGTTTAGCATTTGTTTACTGCAGGGCAGAGCACGTCAGCTGTTTTCATATCGGTCTTACTCGTCACCCTACCCACATTTACTATAGCTAGATAGTTATTTTACATATGTCAAACTGTTACATATACTGTGAACCGTTAACATCAACACAAAATGCCACATTTGCAATGATGGCAGGGATATATGTCACCGGGGTTCCGGAACCATTCTGTGGAAACCTGGAACCTTTAATTGCTCTTTCTTGAGAAATCAGTGATGCAGCAGTTCTGGGACGACCCCATGGATGTGCAAAAAAAAAAAAGCAATGTGGGTCTTAAGAGTAGAGGGGGTTCGGGAAATAAGAAGTTCTTCACCCTGGAGCTCTTCAGTCCACTGGGACATTGTCATCCTATGATATAATCCCACGAGCAGGGAGGTAATGCTCCTTCACAAGATGCCGACAATCCCTCAAGACGATAATATATTTCACCGCCATTTAAATTAACTGGTAATACAAAGCCGGAACTATCTGAACTCCATTTCTTTTCTAAAGCTGGATTTTCAGGCTTTTACAGTCCATTCATGAGCAGTCAACCCATGTTTCTGGAATGTGCTAAACAGTAGGATGATGGAGACTCATAGGAGCCTTCATGTGAAGGGGTTAGTAAGGGTTGCAAAGGGGCAGAAAATTTCCATAAACTTTCCATTCTATGGGAAGTTAAAATGGGGAATTTTGGAAATATTCCAAATTGGAAGCTTTCTAGGGGAATTAATGGGAATATATGGGAATTAATGGGAAAAATTCCAGAATTTTACAACCCTAGTTAGTATGTAGTTTGAGTGCAGCATCCAAGAAACTGTCATTCAGGTCAAACAGGGATCAAGGAAAACCTTTGGAATTTTATGACAGATACAGAGAGAGATAATATCTCTTCTGAACTCATAGAAAAGATTATAGAACTGCAGCATCATGTTTGTCAGCATCTTGGAATGATGGTATATCCTGTGTTCCAAAGTCCACCCCAAAACTTTTATTGCACAATTAAGATTCTGTTGGTTCTAAAAAATCAGACTTATTTCATGAGCCGTTATGAGAGCACAACTGCAGATTTCAGCCTTGTCCCAGATAGGTGCTCATTAACTCACCATATTTTGTATCTCCGGGAAAAACAAGGTGAGGTTCTTATTGAAAATACCATTTTTGAAGCATGTGTTCCCTATGAACCCCCAACCCCCCCACCCCGCGTTTGAAACAATCCCTCTTCAGCTAACTTGCTCATACAGAGCAATGTGTTTATAAGTTCTTTGCTCACAGTATTTTAGATATGCTGATATTACCACAGAACAGCGATAAATTTCTGTTTTAGAATATTCTTCTTTTGGTACCAAGTCTCATGCAGGTCAACATTTGTCTATTACAGTGTTTCCCAATGTGGCCCCTTAGGCACCCACAGTCAGTCCACATTTTTGCTCCCTCCCAGCTCCTTGCCAGACAGTCCACATTTTCGCTCCCCTCCCAGCTACCTACCGTAGGGAGCTAAAATGTGGACTGTCTGTGGGTATATCCAAGGACTGGATTGGGAAACAATGGTATATTATATGCTTTTTCAAAGTATCAAAATACATTCATCTACAGTTATAGTGAAGTATTTGAAAGATGAAAAGATGCTAAACTTTCTGACCTCACGGCACATGTTGAGGTGATAATTCACATGTGCAACATATTTCAGCATCTGCACATACTGCCATTTGGAAGCGCGAAATGAGCCACAGTGCAGTTAGCTTAGATGCAGAGCCCTTCTGCACTAAGGATGATTAGGCAGACGACCTGATGCACTTTGGAGAGGTGAGCTCTCAGGACACACTGGTCCCCTAACGAGTTTTAGTTCACCTCTGCTAGGTTCTATAGGTACAGCCAGGGTGCCGTGGAGGGGGGGGTAGTTTAAATGACTCCACTTTAAATGTTTGACAGATTTTTTTTTTTAAGACAAAGGATGCATGTATACTGAAAATTAAGCTGATACATATTCTGTGACTATGCACTTTCACAAAAGAAAATGATCACAATCCCAAAATGTCTTCTGGTAGCCTAGAACATAGCAGGGCACATTGTAATAACAACCACCATTTAACTGTACCATATAAATCGCTATATTATCAACCACATTTTAAGATCTCTTCTAACGTACGCAGGTGTACCGTGATGAGAGGGCATTATACAAACCGGCTTTCCCCCCTTCACACATTCTGTAAAGATCACGGCAGCAGCAGCAGGCAGCGATTCTGCATCCTGCTATATTCAAAGCAGAAACCTCTTAATCACCTGGCGGGTCAGACGTCCATCAAAATCTATATTTCATAACTGCGAAATCGCTAAGCGCTCTTTAGCCCCGGACACTTCCCTGATTACTGACTGGGCGCTGCAGGCCCCGGCAGAAACGGCTGAAATTAATTCAACGCGTCCTTGATGATTGTATGAAAATGCAGAAAAAAACTCTAGGAACACATCCGGCGAATATATATTAAAAAATAAACTGTAAGAGCAGCTTTGCTGTGCTCTCCTGTCTGTGGGAACGCAAAATGAGACAGTACTTCCATATTCTTTCCCTATGTACTAATCAAGCACTGAAGAGACCCTAATTTTACTCCCCAGATATTGTGAATTAAACAGGGTCTAATTCGCCTTTCCCCCAATATTTGCTCCCCACCCTCCACGGGGAAAGCAGATCGGCGTCAACCGTGAGCGGTAAGGGGGCAGCAGGGAGCAGCGCAGCCCCGCGGAGCCGAAAGGCGTCAGGGCTCCTGAGCAAACTCAGAAAGATAAAAATAAAAAACGGGAAAGCGGGGGGAGACAACTCGCCTGACAGCGCATAATTACACACCTGACATAAACACGACCAAGATTTTTTTTTTTTCAGCGGCAGATGCTCAGGCCTGGAGTCCATCGGAGGTCGGGGGCGGATCCATGGTCTCCGAGGGCCGCTGTCCATGGTCCAAGGGCGTCATTTTGGATTGGACATATGGG
>JAODJU010000048.1:6148013-6163301 GCA_026776725.1 Gnathonemus echidnorhynchus
TGTATTGGCTCGATCTGATTATTGGGGAGTTACAGCCCCCCCACCCCCTCCATAATATACGCCCAGGCTGGGGTCACTGTCTCACACATCCCTCCGCTGTGCCAAATTTGTGCCAAATTCTTATTCAAGAAAAGCAGGAAAACAGCACAGAATTCTGTCGAGTTGGCTATTCTTCCTTTGATCTGTCCATCAAAGGCAAAAAAAAAAATCAGAAAGAGTAAGGCTAGAATTATATACGCTCTGTAGCACATAGTCATGAAAACCTGTGTAAACAGTTGGGGTCTTACAGAAAGACGACTTTAATGATAAAAATCGTACCGCACATCTTGGCTTCTTTCCAGCTGCGAAGGTGGAGGAAACTCCCCCTGAACAATTTGATATCAAAGCGGTTTATGTTGTTTAACTACGATTCACTGCAAATGTGTCCCTCATGGTTTTCTGGACGATAATCACAAACGTTTGAACGTACAAAAAATATAGGCGTTTATAGCACACCTGCATGCCGGAGAGCCAATTATTCTTCAGCCCATCCTAGGAAGTCGCGCTCACTTCGGCTACTTCACGCGAGCGGGCGCCTTTCAGTCACCGTCATGAATAATGTAATTGATCGCGATCTCGCATGGTTTTCCGCAAGATGTCGTCATCTGCACCCAGCTTCGGTAGGCAGGATACATTCAGCACGTGCAGAGAGCCCGGCGTAATGTCATTAAATTATCGGTATGAATGGGAACGCGCCTTGTCAGTCACAGGCAATGTGCATCTCTCTTAAAATTCCTTTGTTTTGGTTTTTTTTTCTACAGAAGTAATACATCCCAAACTGTTCCCAGCAGAGATGAATTGCATCACACTAGTGCCAGGCAGTGCCTCAATTACTCATCTGATCTGACACCTGTTTCCACGGGAAAAGGGCTTCGAACACGATCAGACCCCATTTGCAGGACACCTGATTGCAGCGGAGAGATTACGCTTATGGGCTTCGGGGTGTAACTAGATATTTAAAAACACGGATAACGCTCATCTTCGTCATGCCCAACAGCCGCTAACAACATTACACCCCCGTCACAACATTTCACCATCCCCCACATCGCCACCCGGAAAAATAAAAGTAAATAAGACAACAGGTCCATGTTTTACTTTCAACTTGGCGTCCTAGCCATGTAAAATTTACAGCTGATAATTACTGGGCATTACCGATTTAATCTCAACATTTAACACGAGGGCCATTTTCCCCCATACCCCCGTGACAAAGACTGACGCATTTTCTTTATATAACCATAATACATTAAAAGACTATAATGCCAAACATCACTTGTGTTGGCAGACATGATGCCGTCTTCCACTAAAAATAACTACGGTTTCCCCCAAAGCGCTCTATTGCATAATCCCCAATTAGGTCAGAACACATCCACATTTTTGCGAGTTGCCAACAGCCTGGTTTATGCCAGATACACAACTATTACCCAGGTACTGAACAACAATTTGATTTCAACTCAAATCAAAAGTGAATTAAAAAGGATCAGTTTTAAAAGCCACTCAATCCGTAGGCCTACTTTGTTAAAACAGAAACATTTATAATTACTGTACTTAAATATAAATGGATACTATGCTACTTGCAAAATAAAGGAATGTAATTAGAAAATATTTCTGAACATTAGGGCAATGACATTCTTTCAATCCAAGCTACTCTCCTTCATGACATTTATTTCTCAGTCAAATACGAGATGTAAAAAAACCTCACTGTATCACTGCAAGCTGCAGATTAAAACACTGCATGGCACTCCGGAACTGCGAAGGAACAAAAATTCCACAGCAAATCAGTTCATTTCAACGTATGACCTTCTCGTGTAATTGTGCCATTAACAAGTAACAATGTTCACTGAAGAAACAGCAACGATCTTATTTATTCTCAAAGGAATAGCTAAATTCAATTGTAAGAGGCTCATTTCATTTCATAATTGTCTCAAAAAAGGCTAGCATTTATTGGGTACTGACGGATTTTAAGATAATTCAGTCCTTGGTTACTCAGACTAATTACAGTACATGTTTACTTTTCCAGTCCTTAATACCCATACCTCATTACTTACAGCTTACACAAGGATAACCACAAGCACGTCTTGCCCGTACTCCATTGCCTCTAAAGTTTAAATCCGCCAAAAATAATTACATTTATTTTCTCCTTCACCAGAGGATGTGCTGCATATTCAAAGGGAATCGCATTACTGCCACCTTGAGCAGATAATTAGCCAGTCAGTTTTGCCCCCCAAAAAACTGACGTCATCATCCTGTTTGACTCTCTGGTGTGAATCTTTGGTGCTCTGCAAAACCCCCCCCCCCCCCCCCCAATATCCACAAGGGCTCCTGATTGTCATTGCTCAATCAAAACGCTGAAGATTTCAGGCTATATTTATCTTGCGACACGCATACAATAATTGAGCTTTCTAGTGCAACAAGCAACTACATAACTATTCAGCTTAAGCATAGTATCCAGTACTATCTCAACTAATAATTGTAATTAAAAAATACCATCATGCTCTTTTTTGTAAATGTAACGATGCCAAAGCGATCGAGTTGTATAGGAATGATTGACACCAATTAAGTATCAGAATCAGAATCTTTTTATTCACCAAGTACAGAGAAGTACAAGGAATTTCTTTTGGTGCGGGTGGTATCATGACAAACAAAACACATACAAACAAGCATCTAAAAGTAAAGATACAAGGATTTTTTTACAGGAGATCTGCAATGCTGAGTCAAGCATGTGCATAATCAATATAAATAAAGAAATAAATAAATAGATAATGGATGGATGTAATGTGTGAAGGAGCTTAGGTACAGTGCAGATGGGTTCAATTAGTTAAAATATGATAATGAAACTTGAACAGTGTGTGACAGTTTTTCATGGGTCCTTATTTAGAAGGCCGATGGCCTGAGGGAAGAAGCTGTACCAGCATGGCCGGGGATTCAACCGATTCTGTGGGACCAACCTCAAAAATAAAAATAAACTGTATTTTTATAACTCAAGATAATATTGAAAAGTACAATTAAGCCTTATGTGAAGGAAAGCGCTGTGGTCCGCAAGGAGGACGCTTTTGCTAAAAAAATCATTGGTGACAGGCTTTCTTACAGCACTACAGTCAAATTTAATGGCTCTCGGGGGACAGAATATTGAGCTTCTAATTTAAACAGGGTCCTTGATTTCCTTGAAAACACTAGATTACAACAGCAGCAAATTCCTCACTAAACTGGGGAGATGACTGTCAATATTAGCCATTGAGTTATCATTTAAGACACGGGTGTCAAACTCTAGTCCTGGGGGGCCGTTGCCCTGCACATTTTTGGGTTTCCCCTCATTTAACACACCTTATCCAACTCCTTGTGCTAATTACCAAATCGCTCTTGTGCTGAATCATTTGTGGTGGAACAGGGAAAGAACTAAGCTACAAAGGGCTCCGGCCCCCCAGGACCGCAGTTTGACACCCCTGATTTAAGACAAAGGGCAATTCTGTTATTTTTATAGTATTTTTTATAGTACCAATCCTTAAGATGCTTTAGTAGGATGGTGGTGCACACACACACACACACACACACACACACACACACACAGACACAGACACAGACACACACACACACACACACACACACAGACACACACAGACACACACACACACACAGACACACACACACACACACACACACACAACATGTGGCAGCCCAGGGTCTGGTTAAGTTGAGACAGTTCATGATTGTTTGTCAGAAGCCATATGAAGTAGAAACCCATTCGTGATCCATTCCCAGCAGATCAAGCAAATGTTGACTCTGCCCTATCTGCAATCCACGGACCAGGGCTTATCCAAAAGCAACCTCAAATCCTCTTGAACAGTTCCGGGCCCCATTCGGATTCGTACACTGGGGGCTATCTGACTGGACCATAAGGAAACCTTCTGCTATTCAGCACAAGGATCAGACTCGGAATTTTTCACGGTAACTGCAAACAGCTACAGCCCTCGATCTGTTTCCGCACTTCAGTTTGATTAGCTCGACCAGAGATTTGGTTTGATGAGATAACACTCCCTGACATAAGCTTGGACAAGCACCTTGTGTCTTTGAAGTAATATCATATAGAAATCTAATAGGCTACCTTGCTATTGCAATCTAATAGTAATCTAATAATCTCTACTAGTACTGCAAGTTATATTGAAATGTTCAGGGGCAGCAGGATGCAAGGAGTCAAGGAAATCTTAAGAGTATATTAAACAAACGAAGTTATTAGTAAGTGTAACTCATTGTGAGTGTAAAAGCCAGGACCCAAGTGTTTAATATTGTTTTATGCATTACTGCCTATAAAATACATCCCCCATTTGGTCATTAATAAATGGGCTAAATTTGGCTAAATTATACGAGTCATTTCGTGAATTGTTCCTTGGCTACTATAATTAAGTTAAAAAAAGTTGAAAACACTCAGGAAAGGCAAAGCCAGGGATATTTTTTTAAAAATCTAGACATTTTTTTTCACTATAGCAATTATTCCTTTGCTTAAGCATAATTGGGAAATCGGGCCAATGAAAGTCTTGGGGTTAGCGCATTAGTTTAATGTGATTTTAATGAAAATATTTACATTTTTAAATTTAAAAGATTCATTCAATCAACAGCTCAATCAAGCCTAATTACCTAAGAGCTCAGCTGGACGGGAAACAAGTACGCACAGGTCCCTGTGTCTACCTGGGCGGGGAAATCCCGGAATGAGGTAACTAAATCGATCAATTTCGCTAACTGGAGTGTCTGCGCCGCCATATCTCATTCCCATGAAAAAGCGGATTGAAGAAAACAAGGACGAAAATATAATGGCGAGATGTAAACACGATATGGCCCGCTAGGGGTTTTTCCCCCCCCACACACACGTTCAGTAAACTGCAGCTGTACTGGAAGGTGCTGATTTTGTGCCCAGAAAAGAAAAATAAAATAAAAAAAAACCTGGATGACAGAAACGCGCCCTGCGGCAGAACAGTATCTATTACTTTCTGCCACAACAAACTCGCAGGCAGAGCCGGCTAACGATATAACCGCGACTGGAGCAGCGGTGCCGGCTTCAGAGCTCATTTGGCACGGAGGAGGAAAGCCGGCATTGGCAGGGCTACCGTCAATCCGTTTGGGCTGCCGATTTACTTAGATTTGACCTAGATACCAGACAGCAACATTTTGACAACTGTGAACTGCGCAACCTGCACAGTCTGTATAAGCATGTATATTTAAAAAAGGGTTTAAATATATAGACCTAACTACAGCCGGCTTGGAGAAAAGGTAAAATGTCAATAATCTTTATGCTGTTAAAAAAACATTGAGAAATACGTTATGAACTCCTACCTTCGCTGGGTGGCCTGTTGGTGCATTAATGATATTGCACAAACCATATATCCTTTAATCCCTTAATCTGCCGGACCTGGACGTTCCCTCATGCATCTGGCCGGCTTAAGGGGTATTACCACCCCCACCCCCCCTATCAGCCCGCAGTCACACACGTGTACTTTGCATTAAACCACTTCCCCACCAAAAAACACCACTGTAATCTCGGGTCTTGCCATGCAGAAGGCCGACACTCCTGGAAAATGCTGATATCTCAACACTATCAAGATATTTTCTAGGAAAATCCTCCCCTCTTTCACGAAATCTGTAGCCTCATGGAAAATCTTATAAAGAAAACGTCCGGTTTACAAGACGCCTACTGTCAATCTTAAGTGTCATAACGGAGAGATTCCTTAGTTTTGAATCATGCTCAGAATTTACAATTTAACATGTACCTGGGCCAGAAAATGACCACCAGGACAACAGTATTACAACTTTTTCACTAAATGTTCAAGTAAAAAAAATGCGACTCAACCATAATTTAAAAAAAACCAAAAAAACTTGTGCTAAATTTGTTTTGTTTCCTCCAAAAAAAATTACAGTATTTGACGAAGTTCACCCAAAACAAATATTCCACATTCCAAAAAAAGTCAGAAGTTACAGAAGTGGAGGGATTAATTATCACTCTCAATTCTTTTTTCTTAAAAGACAAATTACTTCGTTTCCCCAGAACATTTAGCAATTAGCTTTAATATCCAAAAGCCCAGGAAAGGCATTTACACTGCAAAACAGGCACGGTGGGGGACTGAACCTACATGGCTCCCATAATAATTGTGGGCAGAAATTTGCATAGGCAGGCTGCCATTGGCCCTACAGCCTTATGGAACGAGCTGGCAGACTGCATACACACAGACACACAGGCAGGGGGAGACGCAACTACAGCCGGCGTCTACTGTAAATAAAAGTTACAGTTCATTTTTTAAATTACACTTCTCACGATCCCATTGATTGTTTATTCAGTGCTACTTAATTTCCTATTTAAGATGAAGAAAGATGACTCCTTTCCCGTGACAGCTGTTTAAATTATGAGTGTGATATTCTGTTAAGCAGTTAGTATAGTAAGGTTTACAAATTGCACGGTCCGTGTTTTACAGTTGGAATCACATTTGTATTTCATCCTAAGTTGTTTTTTTTTGTTTCGAGGATGAAACATTACTGTTACATAAAGGGTGACCCTGGACTGGTTGGCGCCTGCTTTATTTGTTGAATCTTACTGTTGTAATGCAGCGATAATGAACAACAGAATCAGGAAGGCCAATAGCTGGTCCGGCTACTTCGGAACATAAGCGGAATCTCAAAAGAACATGGCCGACAAGATTTGTTATTCAACAGCTACCGAAATCCATAGTCCAGTCAGCGTTTTGGTTAGCAGTGTATCCAAACGCGTTTGGCCTGCCCTCTTTGGTTTGTCTAAAGCTCAAAATTATAAGATATATGCCTACAAACACATCTTAAGCGCGAACACACATACTAAGTTTTAATTATCTCTTAAGAGTATTAAGTACAACATGATTAACATGCTAAGGATTCTTACAATTAATTCCACTTTTTCAGAACTTACATGGCAAACACACACAACCTGATCATTAAGAATATATATATATATATATATATATATATATATATAACAAAACATAATAATCAAAATAAATAAAATTGCTTACAAAACACACTCAGAGCATTGCTGTTTTCACGTTTTATTGCTTGTCACGACACTCCTAAACAGCAATTTATAGCAGAGACTAAGAGCAACCTACACAATTACTGTGCACAAAATTACCTTCAACAAGTAACATTCTCAGCCCCGTGTGTTGTTGGGCAATAATTGTCTTCCTTGCAACATGAAATGAAAAAATTAACACCCATTTGGTGAGGTTACTGGGGTAGGTAATGAATTCAAATCGGAGCCTCTAGCGTGAACACCAAAGAGTCTACACTGCAACAGAGATGAAAAACCATTTTAAATCATAGGTCAGAGTCGTTAGATGAGTTTGAACAGCCCTGCGAATATCCTGACTCCATGGAAGATGCCCATCGCCTAGACAATGCCTTCAGTTAGGAATCTAGGTTGAAGGCCAGCGAGACAGCAACCCTTCAGCGGAGACTGACGAAAACATGACGTCGATCAACACAAAAACAAATATGTTAGACAGAGTGGCAAGACAGAAGCCATTAATATATTTCAAAAGCTAACGGTACAAAAAAATGTGGCAAAAGGTGTCATGGTCAGTTGACACTAAACAGGAAGTCTCTAGACTAAACAGCAACTGTTACGCTTGGCACAAACCCAGCACTGTGCATCACCAAGTTGTCACCATCCCTACTGTCAACTGTGGAGGATTCGGGGATAATTCTGCTCAGCAGGAACTGGGAAGCTTGTTAGGACTGAGGAAAAGACGGACAGAACAAAGTGTATGCAAACAGTAGAAGAGATTCAGTCTCTTGGAAACCTAACTGGGCCAAAATTCATTTTCAGCAGAAGAATGATGCATAACAAAAGGCAAAAGGGTACAGAGGGGTAGATTAGGAAAATCCTTCACTTATTATTGAGAATATTGTACCTATAATCGACGCCCAAGACATTTGTCAACCCTTAACGCAAGAAATGAATCAGGGAATGAATAAATGATCCTAGTTTGCCTGCAAAGTTCACGGCTGTTATTACTTTTGTAACCAGCATATTTCACCCTCAGAAGCGCAAGTACGAGAGTTATAAGAACGGGAGCGCGTGCACTGTGTAATTACGCAAAATGTGACATCGCAAAGAGGTCCTCGATACTTTTACAAGATGCTGTACCCACCTTAATTAACGCGAACACCCTGTAAGTACTGGGGGCGAAGCTTTGCAATGCCATCTGGGCAGGAAAAAAAAACACGCCAGTGTGCTGGTATGCGAGACTGGTTTGCGCTTTTACAGAGGTCATTAATGTTTTAGGTACAAAACATCAGTCTGGATCGACTAATAAACACACTAAAGCAAGAAAAAATCATTCAGCGTCGTCCACTTACTCCTTAATAAATACTGCGGACATGCCGGGCACATTAGACATGTCTTCTAATATTAATTCATAACAAAAGATGCAGACGCGCTATGATCTCCTATATCGTATTATGAAAGGACAGAGCATTTAATACAGTAACGACACAGTTACGCTGCCGTTCACCTCATTTAGTCAAGTGGGAGATTTTTTTTTTTTTTTTGCATTGTTCCTCCTGCAATGTATTTAAACATCCCCCGTATGAATGAAAACATGTTCTTACCTGCTCCGATGTTTTTCCCCCTTTTCCTTACAGGATTATCCTTTTTCAATCGGAAACTTTCCTTACGTTGAACGCCAGACCCGATCTTGACTTCTTTTGTTTTCTCTCGTTTAAATGCCTATTTTTAGTGGTCGGAATAACTCCCCGACTTTTTAAGCTATCGTCTTTGGAAAATAAAAAGATAGATAACGGCTGGAAGAACTGAACAACAAACGCGGGTTTAAAACAGTTAAATGTTAATAACGCAAGATAGCGCAGTTGATAGGGTATTACTGTTTATCGCGGACAGGGACATCATGTGCACAGCTAATAGTCGGCTCACTCTTAAAATTTAACAGGGACCACTCTGCATGGGAGCAGCGTACGATCCGGGGCGAAGCTGCTGTTTGTGAAATGTGAGGCGGGTTGGAAGCTACCATTCGCAGCGAGGGAGAGGCGCCGCGCCGCACGTCTGAACGCGCGTTAATATTCTCCCGATCGCCGCGGTGTCGGCGGGGTATAACATCCGGCATGCAATCAATTTGCGCATCTCGCATCCACAATTTAAAATAATATAGAGTCTTCTTTCTCCCCCCCCCCCAATAATACTGGATGCGAATCAGTCGCCACTTTAGCGCTATTTTGCAAAACTGCTTTGTATTTATTTTTATTAATTGCTGTATACGGGCATCTGCTACAAGTAGAAATGATAGTTTGTAAAGGTTATTTCTAAGGCAGGAAAATGCGTAATATGGACACGATCGAAAGTATTTCCTTTAAAAGTTTCCATTAATCACATGCATATTGCCTTTGCGCCAGTTTGTATAAACGGAGGAGACTCGTCAACACGTGAAACTCATCTGCTCCGTCTGTCAATGCATATCAAAGACGTGGTCAGGATGGATGCTGGCATTGCATAGGGTTTCATTAAGGAAAGGGAAAGAAATAGCGCACTTAAGCAGCTCGCGAATTATCTGCCACTCGGGTTGAGGACGACACACGTGACATTTGGTTGCCAGAAGAAGATGAGCAGTTATTGAGAGATCAATGGCGAGACGTCTTGAAGTGGGAGAAAATTCCTTGGAGTTCAGCCTGACTGGGACTGAGCTATCCCGTGTGCCCATTCAGCCTCTGCAACGTGAATGAATGAGATGCGGGACCTCCCAAATCTAAACAGACAACCCACAGACCTCCTCCTACGATGCATGAACAGCAAGTCATTGTGACAGAACCGGTACTGCCTACGTCATGACCCAGGGCAAGGCTCCTAATTGAGATCACATGGTGGTGCAGTAGGATTGATGCCATCATGGATTCGACTTTAATTAGCTACATTCCGCAATTTTGGTGAGGTTTTTCTTTAGCCTGCCTCTCACCGACCTCCACATGTCTGGTCTAATGACAGATTTGAGCCATCACTGGTTACATGATATCTGACTTTAGCATCTTTTTTACAAGGACCCATCATTTCACAAGGGCCCTACCGGTCAGTAGAGCTCATTGAGCCAAACACCTTATAATCGACCATCATGTTGAAATAAACAGAAATGTGTTCAGTTTGAAGACAAGGCACATCCTCCACATCCCTGCCTTTGAACTCCTTGCTCGATATCCAGGCAGCCAATGAAGTGACTATATGCAAAACCGCACCTTAGAAAGGAGCGGCAAACAGCCGAGATCAAACCGGATCCCAGACTGCACCTGGGAAGAGATTACAGATGATTCTCCAATGGATTTCTGGGACGTTCAAGCCGAAAATGGTGTATGGCAAGCAAGACTGACAGAATCCTGAACCCTGAATGTAGACATTCAAAACAAGCATGCTGATGTGAGGAGACAAAACTTCAAAATATATGCACTTTGTTCAGTGGGTGGTATGACATTTGCAAAAATAAGACCAAGAAATACTCCGTGTAAAATCAGGACATTCTATTCTTCTAGCTGTTAAGTTTGAACTGGCGCTGACCGTTCTCGCTCGCTTCTCTGACCTGGCACAGGGCGGAAACATCCTTTTCTGAAGTGCTGTGACAAAAGTTCTATGCTGAGCTTTAGGTGACATCTTGGCAGAGCATCGTAGCGGCTCAGCGGTGCTGCTTGGGATTCAAATTGCATCCGCTTACAGATACGTCCAGCTATCTTGTTTACGTTCTGACTCCTTATCTCTGCGGCACGATAGCATCAGACACGGACAAGTTTATGTAAATGCCAAAATATTTCTCAAAAGGGGGCGGCTATTATCGCTATGTCCCACATGCACAGGAGCTGCGGTGAGCGTTCCTGCTCCTCAGATGAATTCTGCATTTATCCTTTACTGAATTTCATCTGCCAGGTGTCTCCCAGCTCTTCCATTTCCTCCAGGTCTTTTTTATAATTCTTTGGCTGCAAGTTCGATGTCAGTTACACAAGCTAATTTTTATGTCATGTTTAGATGCTGCCAGTTTGTTAAATCTCTGTGATCCATGTCAGAATCTCTGCCATTTTTCTGTAGATTAGGAAGATTAATAGTCCCAATAAAAGCTCAGTGGCATTCTACTGGTTGCTCTGGCCCAGTTGGAGTCTATCCCTCTGAATATGTAACTCCTTCCTTTACTCTTTCCTGTGCCCTATTCAACATCCAGACAAACATACGTCCTTCATCTGTAGCTCATTGTCTTCATAGTGTCAGTGTTTGTGTACAAATTGTAGACACTTCTAGCAGATCAGCCATATTGGATATATCTATTAGGCAAGGTCTGCCTTTCCTTGTTGGCGATTCATCAGAATGTTACTAATTAACAAGAATGGCCCTTTGTTAGAGAAAATAAAGGTAGCATGACGTAACGAGTAGGACTTGTATCCATTACATTCATTATATTCATATAGAAGAGGAACCTGTAAAAATCCTGTGTTCTTTTCAACAAAAACATGCATTAAATGAATTCATTTAATATACTATCGTCCCCCCACTTTGTCCTGGAGCCCAGTAACCTTTACATTTCATACTTTGTAATACAAAAAAAAACTTTTTACCTATTGTACCCAATTACATTTTTGGCCTTTTCTTTAATTTTCTCCTAAATTGTTTGTTTTTTGTTTGCCAGAAACAACAGCAATGCTGCGTTGAATTAAATGTTATTTTATTATATTTTCATAGCCTGTTTAATGTCTTACTTTACTAACTCTAAAGTATTGATTGTTGTTTAGTTGCTTGTTTGTTCGTCGATTCATTTGTAGTGAACTTATCTCTATCTCTCCATATGTCTGTCAGATGTCCATTTATATAGGATTATCGCCAGAGGAACATAAATCGTGTTCGTAGCTTATTATTTTTGCTTAGCAGAGACTTACCCAGAGGAGAATTCACAGGTTTTCCTTTTTATACAGCTGGATATTTTCTGAGGCAATTTGGCTAAGTGGTGTTCAGGCGCTCTCCCTTATGGAATTTGTACTTACAAACCTTAGACCATAAATCTAATTCCTTAGCAAGCACGCTACCTGGTTTGCAAATTGTTTGCTTTGCTATAGATGAAATTTGAACAGACAACAAAAACACAAGCGCCTGCCCCCTCAGGGGGGACGGCCAAAATGAGTGGCGCCAAGCAGTCTAAGTCTTCAGCAGACAGTATTAGTGTTCAGCAGACACTCTTGGTGTTCACCAAGTAGCTTTAATGTTCAGCAGACAGTCTTAGTGTTCCGTAGACAGTCTTTGTGTTTAGTAGACTGTATTAGTGTTCAGCAGGCAGTGTTGGTGTTCAGCAGACACTCTTGGCATTGAGCAGACAATGTTTAGCCAATGTTTTTAAGAGGCAGCCTCAGTGTTTAGCCAGTGAATAGTGGTTTAAGAGGCAGCCTCAATGTTTAGCCAGTAAATAGGGGTTTAAGAGGCAGCCTCAGTGTTTTACCCAGTGAATCGGGGTTAAAGAGGCAGCCTCAGTGTTTTACCCAGTGAATAGAGGTTTAAGAGGCAGCCTCAGTGTTTAGCCAGTGAATCTGGGTTTAAGAGGCAGCCTCAGTGTTTAGCCAGTGAATCGGGGTTTAAGAGGCAGCCTCAGTGTTTTACCCAGTGAATCGGGGTTTAAGAGGCAGCCTCAGTGTTTAGCCAGTGAACAGGGGTTTAGGAAGCTGTCTGAGTGCTTAGCATGGCTGTGTTTAGTCAGTGTCTTTGTGTTTTGCAGGCAGTCTTAGTGTTTAGCCAGTTAAGCCACCAAAGCCAAGTGATAAACTGAAATAAGGAGCTTGTGACAAAATGTTCCACATATTTAATTCGATTTTATTTGCAAATCAGTCTGGTCGCGCTGTTCCTAAACTAGCCCTGACGTAATGTCTGATACATGCCGGCTTCAATTCAATCAGGCAGTTAATGAAAGACTCGCTGTGGTAACTTTAAAAATACTTTAGGTGGATGCTTTTTATTGGCTTGGAATGTAATCCATGTTAAGTATTTAGCAAATGGTTATTAATGCGTTATCTATTTTTAGATATTCAAATACGTCTATTTTTGTCATCCGAGTCGCTAACAAAGCTTTGAAAGATGATTAATAAATAATAAATTATATTTATTGTGCAATTTTCATACACTGCCTGACAGCCCAGAGTGCTGCAACGATGGAAACCAAAAAAACACTGATTATGAAAAAAGTTAAAATGCACAAGCAGAATAATGGAAATCATAAATAAACATGCATTGTTCTTTTGCTTCTCCAAGCAGAGCAGCATTTGCAGATCTGAGGAAATTTTGATGCCGTGCTGTTTAATACTTTAAAATCCAGTGAATGAATCTTTAAATTCATTCTAAACATACAGGCAATAGTTGCCGGAATCCAGTTCAGGCAAAAGGTGTCCTCTTATTATTGTTTTCAGCTACTGCTGAATAAATAACAAACTGCATGCGATCAGGATCTTTCAGAAGAGGAAATAATATATATTAGTATTGGCACTGAAGCCTATGCTCATTAGAAATTATGTATTTACCAATGACCAAAAACTCTGCAATCTTTCTTTAAAATCTTTCTTTGCATTTAGTGTGAATTTGGATCACAAGGAACCCCAAGATGCCATACTGAAGATTCGCTGGTTTCTTCCCTCTTCACCCAGGCCTTCACCACCTGTAATTATAACCCCTGTCTCATCTAGGTTTAATTGTACTTAATTCTGTGACCCCATAATGTCTTTCATGTCATGTCTGACGAATGCGTCCATTGCAGCTACGTCCTCAGGAGGTGCATTAAGAGCAGATCATTGTCAACATATTGGATGGTTAATATGTTTCTGACAGTTTTCCCAAGTGGACTTGGGCCGAGAGAGAGAGAGAGAGAGAACCCACAGGCTCCATTTGCAATATTTACTTTTCTAAAACATTGTCTTCTAAAGAATGGACTGTCTAAGCCCCAGTTCACACTTAGTCTTAAAATGCATCTTGAGCGATCGGCTCACAAGTAGACAGCCAAGACACATGGCGGTCTACGCCTTTGTCCATCGTGCGTCTCCAAGATGGCCAGCTGACTACCTTTGATCAGTGCTAAACACAATTGTAAGCGACCACCAAGGCACATGGCGATCTGATCACTCAAACCGCTACCTTAGGTGGCCTGGGATGCAATTGTTGTCTTGTCTTATTGCTGCATCCTCATGCGTCTCCGACAAGGATGTCATGATAACTGCGCGAGGGGCCATTTGACTTCCTTGCAGAAGTGACGTAGGCCGTAACGAAATCTGATCACAGGTGGTCAGCTAGACATCTTGGAGGTGTAAAAGGCCCAGTGTCCCAGCTGGCTACTTGCGAGCCGATCTCTGAAGACGCGTTTTAAACCCGAGTGTAAACAGGGGCCAAGTCTTCTGCATTCAAAATACTAGTAGCTCCAACACTGTCATCAGCACTGAAGCTGATATCAGGGTCATGCTCAGCACCTAGGGGTCCTGCAGCACAATCAAACACCTGAGGAGTGATGATTTGTGGTAGAAGGATCTCTGATACCAACGTAAAGAAAAGACAATTTGAACTCCCAGTGAAAGCGGTGATGACAGATTGCGATGGCTAGCAGCCTCCTCCGTGATCTCATATATGGACTTTTCATTTTTTTAAAAAAACCTTTTCTCAAAGCCCATGTTTAGGATGCGAATGCTTCACGTCGGAAGTCTCCTGCAAGGGTGCCTCTCCGGGAAAACGAGAATCTAATCCTGAAGAATCTATTGCACCCTTGACGTCCAGCTGGTTAGCAGATGTGCTGTTGACAACATAAGGAAATTAGGAAAATATATTCGCAAAGCTGGCGCCATGATGGCAATAAACTTGACAAACAACAAATGTCTGTCAGTATAACTCACCTTATTTTCCTGTCACAAGAATATTTGTGTGTTTATTCTGCGGTAACACGGATCTGGCTGATGGTCAGCCCGCGCTAAATTTGTACATAAAACGGACTAGATGAATGCTAAAATCGGGGCATGATTAATTAGCCGTACATCTCAACTCACTAGGGTAATTCAAGTACTCACTGTGTGTTGTACTCCAGAAAGGATGTGTAATGTTTGACGATGAGAAATTGTTACATACCCAGTATACAGAACGCAGAAACGTCACGCCCGCAGCAGCTATACAGAACGCAGAAACGTCACGCCCGCAGCAGCTATACAGAACGCAGAAACGTCACGCCCGCAGCAGCTATACAG
>JAODJU010000048.1:6206522-6220919 GCA_026776725.1 Gnathonemus echidnorhynchus
GCATGTCATCACTTCCGGCTTCCAAACTCGGAATCCAACTCGGAATCCGAGTTCCGAGGGCAAATGGAACGCACCATTACTTTCTCTCTCTCTCCCTCTCTTGAGCTCCTCTCCACCACTCTCTCTCTCTCTCTCTCTCTCCCTCTTTCTCTTTCTCTCCAGCCCCTCTCCATCACTCTACCACCACAGGTGACCAGCACATTCTGGATGCTCCAGCTCGGTCAGGCTCATGTGAGACAATTGGCCTTCATTAGCTCAATTAAGCAGGTATTCAAGCTCAGTGTCAGTGCTCGAGCCAATGTGGCCTTGTGGAAGGCGCAGAGTCCGAGCAGTTTAGCATTGCGACATCACGGCGGGCGTGAAACCAAGCTACAGGGAACAGGGAGCAACGAGTTTCCTGGACAGGAGGTCAGGGACATGGCAGGTCGTTTGAATCGCGCATTTCTGTGCGCAGACTGTGCCCACCACCACACGACCATAATTCATTCCACAGTTTTTTTTTTATATTCAACACTGTGATCTCTTTGCAAATTCTGGTCAAGATCTGGCCGCAATCACTGCGACAGTTTGCTCTTTTTGGAAAGACTCTGAAGTGTTTTTCCCTCCTAATCTGCCGGGGCCACAGCAAAATTAAAAATGTTTACTAAAAAAAAGGCCCTCAGTTTATGAAATCCCACTAATACATAATGGCCTGTTCAGTCGAACACTCCGAGGACTGGTGACGATCCAGCAGCAGCGATATACAGAGGCTCCATGTTATTTTTATTACACACAGAGAGTAAGTTTCAATATGCAGCCTTGAATTCTATATCTTTAAAGTTTTGCCAGCAATTGATGAACTGCTTTTCATAATGGACCCGCCACCCACGACGTCACCTCCACAATCAATTCTTGCACATTTGTTTGTGAGTCAGATCTGTGTTTTTCCCCTCCAGTAATCTCACTACTCCGCACTCTCGATTGGCAGAATCCTGTTTCCTTCCAATTCTGGCTACCCTATGATGCAGTGAGATACATACTTACAATTCCTTTAAAGCGGGTGACTGCTCAGCCCGTGAATGCCTTCCAATCCATGCTGATGGTTTCACATACATCGGCAAACATATCCTCAGCGGGACAGGAAACAGAGATTTTAGGGTTAACGCTGCAGTAGTTGGCTTTTGACAGAATACAAAACCCTTTTCTTAAATCGAATGAATGTATAGTTTCAAATTTCAGAATTGATTCTTCCCTCAATGGTACTGCAACACACATTTTTAAATTTTATGCAATGTAACTTATGTTTACATTTTACATCTAGATTTTTAATATGCTACAAAAAGTTAATTGTGGGCGATGTTAATTGGATGTGAAGTACCCAGCTCTTGACAATTATGCAAATTTCCTAGGTGGATGATGTCATGAAGTATCTGCTTTTCCATCTGCGTACATTCATCGCATTTGACTTGGGGATATTTCATAGGTGATTGATTTCCTGACGTATGACAGATATGGATTGGGGTAATAATAAAAATCCCCCCCCCCTAATAATTATAAGGGCCATGAGAATGGCGACGAGTCAGTAATAAATTTAGCAGGGGGGCTGACGTGTTATGGAAAATGGTAATAAAGTAATGAAGTGTCACAGTATTCGGAATTATGCATGCCGTGTTAAACGAATCAACGACTATTGGCTGATTGAGAAACTGATCAAAAATGTGATTTGTTTGTGGAAACTGGAGATTAATCTGGACACTTTGTTAAGAACGTAGAGGAGAGGTATGAAGACAAAATCCTTATCCTTTCTAGGATGTCTCCACACGAGCAGACGATGGTGCATCACAATACAACAGCTTTGCACACCCAAAATAATACTACCCATTTTTACAAGTCTCTTTCGTGGGTAGCGTTTTGTTGTCCTGGCTCTGTACGATAACAATAAAGGCATTCTATTCTTCTATAAATTTAATAATGTCTAATATTCCCGTCATTGACCATACTTGTATTGATCTGGGCTTCTAACAGAATGTAAATGCAGCCACATGGATTTACATGATTGTCAGCTTTTGGAGGGAAACCGCGAAGAATATAAAATAATCAAACAATCAAAACAATGGAGGAACCGCCAGGCTGCAATCTGATGAGAACTGTGCCCTTTAATAACATGTTTTCTATCAATCTTGTATTAAGGAATCAGTTCGGAATGAGAATTTGTTGCGAGAATCTTGTGAGAATGTCATAAGATCGTTGCGGCGATTAGATATATTATTGAAATATATTATTAAATCTTTGGCAAAAATCCAATTAAATTTTTATATAGCGCCTTTCACTGCAGAGTCGCTTTACATGGGTGTGTTGTGATACATCACTAAATCATTAAAACAGAATAATACAAAAAGAGAAAGAAAGAAAAGACAATGGAAGAGAGGTACCAAAATCTCCCAAGTACCTTGTTGGGGTCAACTGGCTGCCCAACCCCCCCGGGTTACAGAATTACAGAATAAAAATGAATACCAAACAATACATATCGATCAAAATTGAACCTGCTGTTAGTAATATATCTGGAGAATATTATCTAGAAGCATCTGTCTACTTCACGGCCAACACAGCATCTTCCAGCTACAGTTCCCTGCATCACACTTAAGTCACAGAAACCAATCTTACCCTTTTACCGGAGGTGTTGAATCAGGGGAAACGTCCGGGCAGACCTACCCCTGAGACCTTCCACGGTGTAAACACATCAGGGAGTTAAACTGGGGTGTTATTTTACAACAACTCAAAGGGCAACGAGGAGGCGACAGATTAAAATACAGGAAAGGTCATTATACTCTTCAGACCCAGAAAAAGTGATAGGGAATTTGTTATTAAAAAAAATGTTAAGGACAGACAAAAGCATGGAGAGCATAATGAAACCACAAAGGCCTGTATTACTAAAGTATAATTAAGGATGCGATATATATTTTTACTGTGACCTCAATGTTAATCCATGTTTGACCAAAGTTTTTTTTTTTCTTACTAGTGATTCGTCTAGACTGATTTAACTCACTGTAAACTAAAATATGCAAATTAACGGTACAGATGCAGCAGTGTTTCGTATTTGACATGCCCATTACCTAATCATGAAAATTATCGGAATGACATACAGCCCAAACTACCGTGATATCCATGCCTAGGTTGCAGAACACAAAATCTTAATTACAGTTCGTTCCCACGCTCCTGAAAAATATGAACAAAATAAAATTTATAAAATAAGATTCACGGCGAGCTATATTTTCTGCTCAAATATGGACCACTACAAAAATTATTAATAATACACTGGCAGAAACTGTAATGGCAGCAATTATTGTGGCTGAAAAAAATGGGATGTCAAAATATTCATATTGACAGCTGATGTTTCGTACATGTCTGTGTTGCTGGATTGGTATTTTGCAGTATGCTGGGGATCTTCTGCTGGAAATTTCTCTACGGAGATGAATGGTCACATCTTTGTTATGCTCAGGTACTGAGATTAATATGGCTGGCTCAGAGCGCCGACTATGCGATCACTCAACCACTTATTGCTAGATTTTGATGTATGTTTAGAGTCGCAGTCTTGCTGGAAGGTCCAGTCGTGGGCGAACTCCGGGACCTTGACTGAAGGTAACCTGTTGCGAAACCTAGAAAAATGTGCCCTGACTACAGCGGGAACAAAAGTGAAATAGAAAATTAATAATGAAATTTCTTTTAAGTATTAGTCGGTATGTTGTGGTTTTACCGATATTTGAGCTACGCTGGAATACAGGGACAGTCATCAGAGATTCTTCCTGCTAACTGGCCTCTGTGCTGCAGTCTCCCGCTTGAAAAGAGAAACCCAAGAACAGAAAATAGAAAAAGAGGAAACGGAAGATTAAGATGGAAAGGCAGAAAACAGAGTACTGTGGATAGCTGGACTGCTTGCAGCAAGGCTACCGGCACGTCTAAATTTCCCAGAGGGATGGCATTTCCGTTATGATTTTTACATATGAAATTGTTTTTATTCCTGCCTCAGTTATGTGTGCCTTTTAGATGATTGCACCAATCAGCCGCGGAGCTTTGGAAGCCGGCCACGTTTATTGTAATTTACGACCAACTGTTACATTCTTTTCCACCAATATATACACCTGGATGTTTCGCCGGAGCGCAGTTACCGACGGAGTTATGAATGTATTGCATAAACTCGCAGACCACAGGAAACATCTGTCCATCCATTTCCCATACCCGCTCGGCCTATGCAGGGACGTGGGGGTCCAGAGTCCATCATGGAAACAATGGGTGCGAGGCAGGGAATAACCCAGGATGGGGCGCCAACCCATCACAGGACCACAGGAAGCAACACCCCAGAAAAGGGAGCTGATAGCAGAATGTGAGCGACATGCTAAATGCAAGGGGATTCGAACATACGACTTACGCTCAACTCGTACTTACAAATGGACAGACATACAACATATATTAAAAATTCAGGTTACAGTACAGTTACGTGAGTCGTTACTTTTAAAGTTACTGTATTATTTTTATTATTACGACGCATTATTATTATTAATCTGATTTAACCACAAGTTCGACTTAAAGGCAGTGTTAGAAAATGGACCTTGCTCGTAAACTGGGGCGTGACTGCACCCACAAAGACAGTAGGAGGCTACATACTATATAATATAATCACAGGTTGATTGCGTGTGCAGCTGTAATGATTCCATGTTGAGAAGGGACTAGGGCTTCTGCGCGATTCCGGCGATGATTGCATCCTCGGATTGAAGGCTGATGAAAATCGATTAGTGGATAGATGGTCAGACTTTATTTCACTGGTGCAGGACGCATTAACTGCTAATGCATGCATTTTATAATCAGTAATTAATGTAGAAGTCATGGATGATGTCCCACCCCTGGACCAGGGAAGTATTATAGCATTCATCCATCTTACAGAGTTTATCCAATACAGGGTGATAGTAAGGATTCTGCGAGGCCGGTCCGGTCCGGTCCGTGGCAGGGCGCTCACACTACAGACGATTTAGAGACGTCAAACAGCCTGACAACCTGCTTATGGACAGAAGGAGGAAGCCAGTGTGTTTGGAAGCCAACACTGGCGCACGGGGAACATGCAGACTCCACACATGACCCCCCCCCCCCCCCAGCCCTCTGCGCCTCCATACTGCCCAAGTCATCGATCGATTTATTTCAGTCTTAACAATTACAAGGATCTGATCTAGACCTAACTCAGTCACATTAGGCACGTGCAGGGCAAGGAATCACGCTAAATTTACTGAGTCGACCCCCCCTCTGGTCTGCAAAATGTACCCTAACTCACCCCCTACCATTTAAGCACCCACCTCTTTTTCATTTTAAAAGCTGAAAATATCACCGAAATAAAGCTTTGCATATTCAAACTAATAAGAACATTATCTACGTACTCTAAGCAGGTTTGATACATTTTTGTATCCATTGTGAGCCAAAGGCCTCATCTGAGAGCAGTTATAGATACAGACAGGGCTATTCGTAAGCGCACCTGCGGAGCGCGTCCCATCGCTGCCAGAGGCTTCGGCGGGGGGATCAATCCTCCGCGCGAACAACGACAGGAGCCGGGCTCGATCTGCTAACCCCGGAGCTACAAATGGATATTTTCAGGCGAATGTAACAGTACCCGTTTATTAATAAAAAAACACAGCACTCACGTATAGACGAAACAATTGCTGAGCGATCGTTTATCGTTTGACTTCTTTTTTTTTTTTTTTTCTAGCGCCACTCCAACCACATCTTTCACAAATAATTACGACTGTCGGGACTGTTACATCACAGCTGGAACTCAATCAACAGCTCAATTAAAGTTAAAAGCAGAGCTGGAAGGCGGGCTGGCGCCCAGCGCGGGTCCTCGGGACCGCAATCGGGAAAAGCGCGATCCGCTAAATGAAACCGGGCACCGCAGACAGCGCGGATGCTGATTGTTTCAGGCACGTGCTGACTGTGTCAGTGATGCCCTCTATGCTTAAGTACAATCAGAAATAAAAGTGTGCTTGTGTATATACAGGGATACACACAAATAGCCCTACATTTGGTTTATTATGCAACACTGAACAGAGGACACATATTGTATTTAAATGGAAATTTAAAATATTATTTTTACAATGCTTGAAAATTCTTTAATTTAAATGGAAAAGGTTGACCTTGGCCCTGTACTCGATAAATTATAAAGATGGATGGGTGAAAATAAATATTCCATTTGGCAAAAGCTTTCGGCATAATATCATTACTAAATAGGGAGTTCGCTGCTTGAATATGAGGTACACATCCAAACACATGACTTCCAAGCTTAATCTGAGGTTAATTTTAACTGAGAGGAAAACATCATCGTGTCTTTGTTATGAAACCCATTCCACCCCCCTAGCTGAGCAAGCATAAAACTTATTCCCGGAATTCCTGCTCCAAAAATGCGGGGAAAACGCAGGAATCACCTATGGCTGAGCGTGTTTCTGCTTAGTAGACTGGATTGGGGAGTTATTAGACCCGTGATATATGTAATAAATCTCAGATACATTAAAGCAGAGCGGGATTTGGAAAGTTCATGCAACTGTCAGCACGTTTATGTTCCCGCATCGGCGTGGCGTTTGGTGGCGAGCGGACGGATGATGGACGGGGGGCGGCCTTTCTCTGCTGGCTTTTCTGGTGTCTGTAAGTAACAGACATCAATGTCCGATCATCGGGTCCGCAAAATGCATCTGAACGAGGTAGGGGGCGGCGTTGTCGTGTTCACTTGTTTGCATATGAAAAACTCAGACACAACTATTTGTTTTAGTAAACACGGATATAATTTGGGGTTTTATTAATAAAGTTGTATTAGTTTGCATTAAATTATTCGTAGATTTTCCGTGAAATTTTATTTTTTCCGTGACTGTTCATCGCTATATTTTTAATGATGGACATTTTGATCAAAATGGATTTTTTTTTAACCATTTACATAATACTTACAAAAGTAACACACCAGATCTCTGCAGGGTGGAGCAAAGTAGAGTAGTGGGCGTGCCAAATGGGCGTGCCCAGAAGTTTACGGGCGTTTCAAAGCTTTTGTGGGCGTGGCGAAGTGGGTGGAACCACTCATAATTTCCTTTGCACTTTCTGGATGTATGGCAGTAAGTGTAAATCAGCACAGGAAATGCCTTGCATTATATTAACAAATATGATTTAAACATAGATATCTGTTAACTGACCCATATAATAGTGACAGATACTTATTATTGACCCCCATAGGGAAATGATCTCCTGATCCCCAAACTTGCTCTCTAGCAAGCTGGCCACGAAAGGCAGACACCTGTTGCGATGCCCATGGAGCTGTAGATTAAGGGCATTGCTCAAGGACCCGCAGACGTACCACGGCCGGGTTTGAACCGGCGCCCCTCAGGCCCCAGGCAGAGAGGCTCAGCCCACTGAGCCACAAGACACGCAGGCAAATGCGTCTTTCTGAAATAACGTTTATTGACAGCATTTTCGGCCAATACGAATAAGCCTTTGGCACGCCTGCTCTATCGCGCACGTCGCCATTCACCACACCCCCCTTTAGATATGCCCTACAGACTCACGTCTTCAGTTTTGTGGTCCATGGGCCAATCAGAATAACGGTCCACTGAAATGATGCAAGGAGACAGATATTCCTGGCAGTGACCAAAAGAAAAAGAAAAAAACTAAAAAAAAATCAAGAAAAAGGAGATACAAGAGTATCTATGAAGTACCACTTTGAGAACACAAACCAAGGGTTTGCATGCAGTTATTTTACTTTATATAAGCCGTATTCTGTCAGATGAGAGACATGAAAGCGACATCAACACATTTAATCTGTGGAAGAAACATGAAGGAGTTTTGGCTACTTGGCTACTTTTACCGCCTGACAAAAATGATAACCATAGATGCACTGCATTAATGTTTATCGCTCTGCCATCTCAGTCCCTGGTGTATTTGACAGAGGTTATACAGGTGAGCACAGTACAGCATGATCAGCCAAGACACCGTGGACTCGGGCTTCCACCGAAAGCCTCACCTCAGGCTGTAATATACGGTATTTCCTTCCCCTGCTAATATCTGCAATGTGCCCGCGCAAGATCAACCAGCACATCTGTGAGATTGGACTGGCCTCAAGAGACAAATTGAGTCTGGCCATTGTTAAAAAAAAAAAAAAAAAACACAGTTTCCCATCTGTCACACGGCACACAAAGACTCGAGGCGGTCTGGGCCGGTGGCTAAGCACACAGCTAATCAGATTTAGATTTATTGATGGCTGGCAAATTGGACAGGAGTTAAAAGGAATTATTATCATTAGTGTAGTGTTATTAGTACTGCGTTCAATGGAGTCCTGTAGCCGGGCTGTTCATGAAAGGGAGTAGAGACTCTTCCTAGTCATCAAACATCATGCTAGCGATTTTGTTGAAGCCTCGGAGATGGGAGATGACACACTTTCGCTGTGGCGGAGAGCGACCGTGTCATGTGATGAAAAGGCAGGAGTGAACCCGACCTTCATAACCCAGACCGCGGTCGTTTTCATCATCTCCAGGTACCAGAGTCTCCTCATCGCCCACGGGGACCACGCCTGACCCCCTGACCTTTAAAACGGGCAAGTCAATCGCGCCCAAACGCAGTCATAGCACTGCAGAGGAACAGTGTTTACAACAAGGAGTGCTAGATGAACGCTATACTATACTGCTATACACCTGTAATAGTAAACCAGCATTATACTTCACTATACTGCTATACACCCCCATTACAGCAAAGCGGATCATTCACTGCGCACGACCATGGCTACTGTCTTTAGAACAATGGAGAAAACCAGGACTCAGTAGCGTTATATGGGGGGGGGGGGGGGGGGGGAGTCAATTGGGAACTGGATGGTGGAGGAAGTTCTGGCCCAGATGGTGGAGGGAGGCGATGAGCTGCAACCTGCATATGGGCTTAACCAATGTTCATCTCTACTCCAGCTTCACGTAACCCGGGGAGAGCATGTCGCGCGTGTAGCTGCAGAATTCGGCGGTACACACCATAGTACGAGTGATGCTACAGGAGCTGACCTGATTTATGGGTGGTTTTCAGGGCCTGTTACAAAGCTAGGGGCTGCGGTCTACAGTAGTCTATAATGGATACGCTACCAAAGGCTCTTTGGTCATGGTCATTAGCTTGTGGTCTATAGAGGTTACAGTCATCCTCAAAACAATGCCTGTGAGTATGGCATCTGTGATATTGGTAGAAGAACCTCTGAGAGATGGTGGACTGTAGAGAATGAGAGCTTCTCTGGTGGGTGCTGAATCCTGATTGGGCAGTGTTAGTTATATCATCTGCCACCACCAGGGGTTTGGTGCCTGATGTCCAGCAAGGGGGCTCAGAAAAGACCTAAGGTCATTGCAAGGTCATTGCTTTGAGTGTCGAACAGTGCTTTGGTCTCCTAGGCAACCTGCTTTCGTTCATGCGGGGAATCTGCATGTTTGGCAGCTGAGTGAGTTCTTCTCACAATCAAGCTACGGATCTACGCTCTGACCGGTCGCTGCTTTCGTGTTCTCCACCTGATTTTTTAGCGGTTACTCTGTGCTTCTACTGACACATTTTCAGGATGTATCTCAGATATGTGCACTGGACTAAACGTTTCCAAAACCTCGCTAAACATTTAGAAGAATTTGGACTAAACTCGGATAAGACAATAAGAGGTGGATAGTCCAGGTCCAGTAAGTAAATATCCAGACCAAGATTTTGTTTCAACCAACTAGTTGAGTATAAAGAGTCACAGTCACTCAGCTGGTTGGTTGAAACAAAATCTTGGCATGAATTTATACTTTCTGGACCTGAACTATTCACCTCTGTAAACACATTTACCCTCAGCAGTCATACCAGATGGAATTTCATCTCCGCTCCATACCAACAATGCACAATGTGCCGGTCTGGTGACCCAACAATGGGTTTTGCAGACCATTAATAGGAAGAGTGTATTGTTGTACTGTTTCAGGAGGTAAGGCAGATACCCCAGAAACCTGACCTAGCTTACTCTGGATGTTCTTCCCAAGAAAGTTCATATAATGCTACTTCATCCCATAGCGGTGAAGTACAGAGCTCATCCCTATTCTAGCTTGGTCTTGCTATTAGAACAACACGTTCTTCCTTTTAAAATCTCCATTTAGTCCCAAATCTGACCGAAGGAATTTAAGTTTGTCAGCTTTCTTCATGACTTCTTGGGCCTCTGTGACCATCCCAGCAGCCGCGGTGACGGCTTTCACGCAGAAGACCGAAGGCCTGCCTTCAGATATGACCATCCCAGCAGCCACGGTGACGGCTTTCACGCAGAAGACCGAAGGCCTGCCTTCAGATATGACCATCCCAGCAGCCGCGGTGACGGCTTTCAACGCAGAAGACCGAAGGCCTGCCTTCAGACTCGACGCCACCGACATAATTTTAGAATCACAGATGTGCAAATGATGTAAACTTTTAAAAAACCGAAGAAAACAAAAACGGCTAGAAATGCACCAGAATCGACGTGAGATGCTCCTGTCATCTTCCAGGACCTTGCAGAGGCACTTGTCATGGTGCCCACTGTGCAGAGCATGTGTGTTTGTGCCCAAGTGAGACAGCATGTTAACCATAAACAGTAAGCCAGCTCTGGATCGGCACAGGCAGGTGTTCTGGTTCTTGCCAAATGCCTGACACTTTCATCTATCTGTATTCAAAGCATGTCGTCGTGATTGTGTTACTCCTAAATTATGACCCCTTCCTGAGGCTTTTCTATTTGGATTGCATGTTTGCTAATCAAATATGTGCATTTGTTTAGCTTAATGGATATTTTACAGAAAACAGCTGCCAATTTGCTTAATTGATTTATTATTCCAAGGTATTTAAATATTCATATTTACGTACTGTCTGCGTACTGTTTATTTTTTTTACCCCGCTGCCCAAAAAGTTCTCGCGAGTGAATATGGAACCCCTCCTGCCAAGACACCGAATGCGATGATGAAGACGCAGGGAAAGCACAGATGGGACAAAGGAGCAAAACTCTAATTACATTTGAAGCGCTGTGACATAATATATGCTTATTAAAACATCTTGCTAAAAAGGTGAGACCTGAAACACCAGTGCAATTAGCAAGTCTCCACGCCCGCTGAACTTGTAGCCAATTAATTATTACACCTGACACACACAAGCGCATGCGCAAATTTAGCGCCAATTTACCGATGGAGCTGAAGAACAGAAATGCTGAATTTAAATATAAACAATGTCTACTTTTTCAATTCAAGAAGGAGGAGGGGGTACAGCTACCGTGTGGCACAGAACAGTGCGACACAGTTACGATAAAACGATCGCGTCTGACAGGTATGTGTGTGCGTGGTTAGAACAATTGGGGCAGAATGTGCTGCCGAGGGGTAAATAGATTTTTATTTCTCGTTGTTCATTAGGTCTTAGTAACGCCATGGGTCATTTAAAAAGTGATACAAATAATATGCAGGTGAGTGGTGAGTCTGCACTATGATTTTGTCGCTAAGTGAATTGTTAGGTGACCGGGCCACGTGATTTTCTGTCGGCTCACCCACGCTATGATCTCTGGCTCCACCCTTGGGATACGACTGCAGCACTCTTTTCTGATCGGGGGCATAGCTAAAAATTCTGGGCCGCCTGACAAAATCTTATTCTGCCCCCCCGGCCCGCCCTGCCGGTTCGCAACTTGACCCCCACCGAATAATATTACATATCCCATGAATCTGCCAGGGTATTGATGCCTATACTGAGCCCCAGGTTCTAATGATTATATTTAACACTCAGACACATTTGACCAGGTGATAACATAGCAGTGAAGGCCTTATTCTGACCAAGGAGGACCACTGACCAAGATGTCAACAGTAAGCGTCCTTGAAAGAGGTCCACCTACTGTACTCATGGGGGGGGGGGGGGGGCAGTAGGGGTGGGGGCAATTAACCTTAATTGCTTCAGTGAATAAAGGACGTTCATGAATCTAATTTCACATTGTTTAAACTAATAAAGCATAAATATTTCAGTTACATTACAAAGGAAAAGTCTGTGTTAAGCAAGTGTGAGCTATTTATGTCTTGAACCTACACTTTCCATTAGAGTGACCAAAAAAGTAGGGAAGAAGTGTTTCAAACCACATTTTTAATAAAGAAGGATATTAAGGGTACTTAGGACCACAGGTGCATAACTGAAGATGTATAATGAAAAATGCCTTTTTCTGGAAAAAAGGCATTTGGAAAAAAGGCATTTGCATGGAGTTCTATATACATACTCACTGTGTCCGCTTTATTAGGTACACCTACACAGATCCAGGTACGACACCTTCCTCTCTCCAGAACCACTTCAGCTGTTGTTGAGTCGTGCTTTGAAAGAAGCCTTTCTACACACCACTATTGTACTGAGCTGTTTCGTTTGCACTTGTGGCCTTCCTGTTAGCTTTACCGAGCCATTCTGCTCTGACCTCTCATTAACAAAGTGTTTTTCGGCAACAGAACTGGATTCCTTTTGTTTATTACACCACTCTTTGTGAACTCAAGGCTCTGTAGCGTGTGAAAAGCCCAGGAAGGTGGCTGCTTCAGAGATGGCGGAAGCACCATGCGTGGTACCAACTATCACACCACATTCAGAACCACTTACATCACACGTCTTGGCCGTTCTGAGGTTTATCCGCACAGTAACCGAACCTCCTGCCCTCCTCTGCATGCTGCATATATTAAGTCGCAGTCACGTGGTTCGCTGTTTGAAGGACTAGGCCGTTTGCATTAACCATCAGGTGCACTTAATAAACTGGCCAGTGAACTTGTGTCTGTGATGTATCTACAAACTCATACTTACGAGTACTGGTCTGCCATAAAGCCTTTTATATTCATGCTAGATACAATGTTTCGCAATAACGAACGCACGCGTTACTTTGTGACGCTCGTGGAAACACTGCGCAGCTTCGCCGGTTCATTGGCTCGAGCTACAACACGGCACCGTATGTAGTTACTTTTACTATTATTACATACTCTGTTATTATTACCTACAAATTTGACTAAAAGCCAGACTTATAGAACGGTTCTTGCTCATAACCTGAGGAATGCCCGTATACTTAAATTTTGAATGTTTGGACGAAATGGGCCGAATTCTGCTCTTGTAGGTATCACCGTGAGGAGATTTCTCCCAGTTTTTTCAGGATTTAAAGTCAGAAGTGGCAGCTCTGAAGAGCCAAAGGGTTTGTTGGTTTTCATGCTAACTCATCTCGTAATTGTAATTGCACTCATTGTACCGATTGTGACTCCGGTAGCTGTTAGGCATCTCTTTCGCCTGCGGACTGTTAGCTTGAAACGGCAACATAGTTTTCAGTCCCTTTATCTCCGGCAAACTTGGCCCACAATAATCCACTTGAACCAAGTGCTCCATTAAATACATGCTAATTGACTACAGTATCACTATTATATATGACTATACCCCTGAATAATTTTCATGTTTCACTCTTTCCAACTGCGAAATGAAGTATGTAAAAACAACAATTAAAAAACTCTAGATATATGGTAATATGTGAGAAACGGTGCATGTATCCTATCTGTGCCAGCATAAATTTAGGGTGCAGGGTGTAGTGGTTATGCTGTGTGGTTAAAGCAGAATTGTTTTACACACGTTGAGGTTTTCTAGGCATAACCAATGCATAAAAATGGGCTTAATCCATCCATTCACTTTCCATAACTTCTTACACAGTACAGCAGTGGGTAACACTTTTCTTAAGACCATGCTTTTAGTAATTTATAAACACATTCATAATGCATCATAATGCATTCATAAAGCATTATAAACATGGCTATACATATTTATAAAACGGCATACATTATTGCCATGTGTATGTCTATAGCCATAAATTATGAATGCTTTATAAAGCTCTCACCTATAATGCACTACAGATACCTTTATAATGCATTATGATGGTATAATCTATAGTGCATTATAGATGACAGCTGCATAAAGCTTTCATAATGCATAATAATCATGGCTATAATGTGTTACATCTTTTTTATAAATTTTTGTAGCCATATATATACATAATACTTTATGAAAGCATTATAATGCTCTATGAATGCATTATGAATGTGTTTATGAACTGCTAAAAACATGGCCATAAGTAAAGTGTTACCCAGCCATGTTTCCCAACGCGGTCCTCAAGGACTTACAGATGGTCCACACTGTTGCTCCCTCCCAGGCTCCTTACCAGGAGGGTCCCCAGGGACTGGATCGGGAAACACTGCAGTACGGGGTTGGATGAACCTGCAGCATTATGCACAAAGCGGAAAAATGTACCATGATAGCATAGCATGTTGCTATTATAGGATCCTTTGGTAACACTTTACATTAAGTGCACCTTCATAATGCATTCATAGAACATTCATAAGCAGCATGCAAGTACACCTTAAC
>JAODJU010000048.1:6232637-6243230 GCA_026776725.1 Gnathonemus echidnorhynchus
GGGGGGGGGGCGGGGTCACGCACCCAGCGCTCGGCCGCATTGGAGGTAAAAACTGGAGGGTCTGGTCATGATATTCCAGGGAAATGTCCATCCAAATACATTTTTCTGTCCCTTGCCAGGAACCCACTCACACAAAACGGGGCTGGAGTGTAACTCAGCAGGTTAGGCTGCCTTGATTGGGATCAGAAGGTCGTTGGTTTGAATCCCAGGGTTGGCAGACTGTTTTTACCACAGCCCCCTTGAGCGAGGCCCCTAACCCCAGTCGCCCCAGGGACTGGCTGACCCTGCTTTCTCACTTGTGCATACATCGCTTTAGATAAAAGTAAATAAATTCTGCGGTTTTAGACCCATGTTTACTTGGGTTGTGCCAAAAACACAAACAGACAAGCTAATATTTAAGTCATGCTCATATTTCATTTCACTAGTCAGGCACAACTCTGTTATGTGTCAAATTGTGCTTCTACGTATCGGCAGAATCGCGACCCGTACACTTCAGAGAACAAACCCAATGCAAAGCGTCCTCCTATCCTTTCCACTGCAGCATTCGGCGGCTGCTTGTCGATGCCACATTTCGGCACGAAATCAAATAAAAAATCGATGCAAATCAGATAAGAACCTGATATTTAAACTTTGAAAAGAGCGCATAACATTTTTCAGTAACATCCCACAACGGGCAGGCTTTAAAATCGCAGTCGAACCAGCGGCTGTTCTATTTTAAAATCAAATCAATTTTCAAAGAGCAAATTCACTTGTGTTCTAGAACAAAAAAAAAGAAAAAAAATCACAATAAACAGCCCTTAGAGGCTTCTAGTGTTGTGGCCTCAAATTTGGTCTCATGTGGGATCTTAAGCAGTAACAATGTAAACTCAAATAAGTAGCTGGCTTGACCTCTTTCACTCCTATCTGAATTGCAACACGAAACCATTTATGACTTTAATGTCAACTGCAGTCTATGGATGGCTGCTTCTGTCAGCAGGGGAATTCTGGGTAAATAATCATAGCTCAGTTGTCCAAGGCTGAATCACATAATGGTCGAACGCGATACACTTAATAGCGGAGCTTCAGTGTGGCCACGCCTTACCTGCCTCCACTTCAAATACATAACGACGACTTCTCTTATGCGCGATACGCTCTCAGCATTAAAGTTACACACACATTTAGCACATTGAAGCGGAGAGAATCTCTTTTAAGGAGTAAGGAGGAGCACAAGCAGGGAGAAGAAAGCAGCCACAGTGTATCTGAAGCTAAATCTTAAATGGAGACGATGATAATTTATTCTTTAAATATACAGCGGTTTATAAAAAAAACAGGTAGATAAAAGACTTGGTTACCTCAGCCTCACCTCCAAGACACGCATTTAAAATTCAGTAGGAACTTGGGTCACGTCACAGCTGAGATTTTTGACCCCCCTTCTGGTGCGAAGAATGCACTTTGAAGAAAACCCTTTATTTGAGAGATTCCTCTTGAATTCAAGGTGATAAAAGCAGAAAATGTGCTATTTTCTCTCATATGTTTTGTCGTTGCAAATCTCTCCTCTCATTATTAGTTACTTATCCCTCGTTTTTTTCTCCCCCCATCTCACTCCTTTGTCTCAGCGTCTCCCTCATTGTCTATTTCTCTCTCTTTCCATCTCAAGGCAAAACACAAAGTCAAAGGATCTTTATAACCCGTCTCCTTTGCCGAGAAGTCACTTCACATTTTGCATTATTCCCTCAGAGTCTCCCGGGAATGAGAATGTAAATTAAACTATTTTCTCAGTAGAGGAGGCGGCACAATAGTCCTCGAGACCTAATAAACCGAAAACACAAGAATGGAGTCGCGCCATGTGACTTGGTCTGCCGTCACCATTGAAACGAGGACTTAACCTCATAGTGTGAGTATCCGACACGTATTGTGTTGAACTCTGAGGGGATAATCCCATCTGCAGCAAGAAAGAATGAGCTCTCCACTATCAGATAATCCTGGACTTATTTACCCTACACATTTCTGCCAATGCCATATAGGACCATCCTCGGCTGTCCACAAACATAATAGATCACAGATAGAGTACAACAGCATCTTTGTGCTTTCGTTTGTAACGAATTCTGGGGAAAGCGCAGGCGAAAATCAAACATGTTAACAGAGATCTTGGATGAGAGGTGGAAACAATTGCAGAGAAGATGATTCATTTTCAGATGTTTCCCCTCTCGCAGATCAACCCATCATTCATGGGGAAATCAACATATTCTGAGAGACATCATACGATGGTGAAAATTTGTGACCTATTTCGAACGATCTGTATTCCCTTCATTATTAAATGCAATCTCATATTCATCAAAATCCTAACAACAGAGAAAATCTGATTAAACTAATAACAGATTAGCTTTGATCCATGCAAGACTGAACTTTTAAAAGGTTATAAGCGTCTGTAAGTGCATAACCTTAAAATCTTTTTAAGTATGGACCAAAGAGGGAAAAAAAAATCGAATCAAGGCACTCTCTGTTGAGAAGTGAAGGTGTGTTTACAGGACTAAGAAGCATTGATCTGCACCTCAGCTCTCAAAAAAAAAGAGACTGTCACTGTTTCCTTTTAAATTATGTTTTTTAGAACCACAGACAGGCAGAGTGTTGAAACACTGTACAGACAAAATTCATTGTTCTCTTTTGGAACTGTCATTCCCCTTATTACATGTACCAAAGCATACAAGGATATATTCGCAAACAAAGACTGTGTGTAGTGCATATTCTATACTAGCGAGCCAACCTATTAGACAGTTAGACAAAAAAACAATTTTGTAATTTTTTTTTCCAAGGCAGGTACTCCCTAAGTACTCAGAGGGGAGGAAAAAAGAGTTACATTGAGTTTATTTTTTTTTTTTTAAAAAAAAAAGCATGGTCGCCAATCAAAATTGATTCATTATTATCACCCAACAGGAAGCACAACAGGCCCCCAGAGTCAATAGATCTGCAGGATCTTGTTGTTTAATCACTCTGACAGGACTCATCATCATCAGTTATGCTGTATAAATATCTTCCGTTTCCAGAAAAATCTTCCTGCCCGAACACTCTGTTAGACACTATAGCAACAGTTGCCATGGCTGCAATAATGAAATGAAAGCATTCTACTACTCTGCTACTCCTTCACATTGCTTGCTCATTATTTTCGTCTACCTATTTTTGGTCTCATTTTCATTTTTTTCCTCTAGAAATATTCTGCTGAGTTATACCCCATTTCTGAAACGCACATCCAAAATTATCCTCAGTTGCTCTTTCTGGGGAGATAAATTTAATTCCGACTTGTTTCATACTCAAGTCAGGGCAGCTTGTGTGTGTGTATGTGTGTGTTTTGTGGCTAGTTAAGACCAGGAGAGGACAAAACTGTTTCTGGAGAAACTGTCGTAGACACCCCTCAAATATTTGAACTTTCTGAACAGGCCACTGCATTCCTGAGTCCTTGAAACATTTCTCAGAGTACTTTATTGAAGGACATGAAATAGTTCGGTGGGAAAAAAAAAATCTCAGATCTCAATCTTGCATTTTTTATTTTTAAATATTTAAATACTTTAGCAAGGGGCGAGTCAGCGAGCACACAGGAGCGTTTCGAATTCTCAAAGCATTTCTATAACTTTTATAGGGAATTATACGAGCTATAAAAGATCCTGGTAAAGATCGACGCTCTGGGGAACATCGGGGTCACCGTGGTGATTTTAGGAGGAGAAACGCAGCCTCTTAAGAAGCAGATGCACCCTGTTCAGCTACAAAAAGTGACGCCCAGGTGTAGACTGACCCTGCCTGCCTGCTGCACGGACACAGAGAGTCGGAGAAGGGGGCCAAAGCCTCAGCGATGGAACCTCATTCCGATGGTGAGGCCTCTGCATGACCCCCCAGGCCTCCGCATGACCCCCCAGTCTCTGTCAGCAGAGGGATCCATGATGGTTTATAAAGCCAGGTCTTTGAGATGCACCTCTGCACGTCATTCATGGAGCAGACCTCAAGCCTTTACTTTTATCTTACTTTATTTTTTATTTTATTTTGTTTTACATTTATTTTCACAAGGGCCTTTGTGTGGCACTAAGCAAAGAAACAGGAAGCCAGCAAACAGAAGTATGTCGGGCAAAGGTTTGATTTACTTCCCTTAGTGGTTTCCAGTATCATTTATTAGTATTTTATTATTTGTTCATATTTTGTGAATAACTGAGTTCAGTCAGTTTAGTGTCCTTATCTTGGATGTGAAGCTTTTTACTGCTAAATTTTCTAAAAGGATTCTTATATACTTTTTTTATTGAGCTTGACGTGTTTGATCACGTTACGATCATGAATGGACTCCACCGGCGAGTTCTGACATATAATTGTTTTCAATTAAGGCAGGCAAAGCTTAGATAAATGCTAAAGTTCATTCTTAAAAGCTATATTTGACATATAACATGAAAAGAGGGAGGATTGAAAAAAAAAATGCAGATTCTGGATTGCAAGAAGCATGCAATCATATTTCAGCAAAACCTCAGTGAAACCCAGACTGTCATTATGAAAGACAATATGCTTTGATCAAATCCTCAAAAGACCTTCACTCGTCACAAGCTGAAAGCAAGTCATTTTGAAATATGAATGTAAACTTTCCGCCGCTGGGTTTTTTAAGAATGGGACCAAGCGTGGGACCAAGCGTGGAACCAAGCGTACTCGATAATCGCTCGGCGTGGAACAAGAAGCCAGGGGTACAGTGACATCCTGGGCACGGGGAAATATCTCACAGGTGATGCCAACCGTGACATGGCACGAGTAACAGATCCGGCTGATACCAAAGCTCACCTGGCTGGGGAAACCAGGCACTGGAGATGACAGTCGAGTCCAATGGGATCATGTCCCAGTTTCTTCGTCTTTGCCGGACGCCTCAGCCAAAATTAGTCACATAAAGAAAGGCATATGCCACCTGTGACACAGCTGTCTGGGGGGAGAGGGACTGGCTTCTTTGGACGGAGGCAGGCAAGATCAAAGGTAGCTAACGGAGTTGTAGCCTGATGCTATTATTAGCCTACCAGCTACTTCTGAAGCCCTCAGGAACCCGGGAGAAACAAACAGCGCGTCATTTGTGGCAGACGGGATGACATTCAAAGTGTGCTTAGACGGCTCGAGCTCTCTGATGCATCGTTCGCGTTCGCTAGCAACGTCAACAGTTAGCCACCCGTTGTCACGGCCGCCTGAGAGGCGTCACCTGGGCTAAAATGTCCCGGAAGCGACGCCGAAGCAAGGAACGCCGCCTGACGCCACAGCCCGCCATGTGGCCGCAACACGCTTTGTCATTATCCGTGATTCGGAAAATCGACCCTCGTGCTCCGTTGGCTAATAATGGATTCATTTTCTGGGAACAATATGAAATCCCGTTTTCCTTATGAAGAATAGCCCGAAAAGCAGTGAAGAGCAAAGCAAACTGATATAATTGAATCCAAGGTGTGAAGGTCAAATGGCCAATTAGGCGCCTTCCATGCTGTTTAAGAGCCACTCAGCTTTGAAGTGACAGAATAAATTATGAAGCCTCAGCCAATGGCGTGTGACGCAGAGTTAAAATGCTTTAACCGATCAGTTTCGTGACTACTGCACTCATTTTTAATGCTTGATTTCTGGACAATATTCGGTGTATGAAAATGATCTATCTGGTACATTTTTATTGTTAAAGTTTCTAAAACACTAATTTCTAATTACTACACTGACACCTTCCCAGAGAATGTAACTTTAATTACTCAACATGTCTTTTATCCTTCAAAATGAAAGGCAGAAATCAGAAAATCAGCTGATATTCATGAAAGTGAACAATTGCCAATAATTTAAATATAGAAGAGCACTAATAGTGCAGAGTTTAAGGTAGAGTTGGATAGCAATTAGCATCAGTGGTATATTCTGCTTCAGGGACACAATTATCCATAGATGAACATATACATGTATTATTAAGTATAATAAATTACAGCATGAATTTATCCCACATACAGCCAAAGGACAGCTGTTCGTTCGCAGTATAATTTTAGAACATTTTCCGACAGCAGGACACACCGTGTTATAAGGTTTATCGAGCAGGAGAGCATAAATCGCTCCACGAATCACCATATATCAGATAATAGATTGCTGCTTCCTGACCCCATTCCAAAAGAAATCCGAAATAATGAAGTGACCTCTCAGATTTAATAAGCCATGCTGCTACACAAAAATTACTATATTACTGAATTTTAAGTCTGCATCGAACACACACACTTACACACACACACACACATATACATACATTCATGCAAGTAATATATATGACCAGACACATACATTCACACACACATATACATTCACATGCTCACACACACACACACACACACACACACACACACTCAGTGTCCACTTTATTAGGCATGCTTATGCAATTTCAGGTATTTTCCCTTTTGTCCCCATAACCCAGGATCGCCCCCTATAGGCGACACAGGCTATCATCCAGGGCACCATTTGATTTGGGGGCGCAAAAGAGCGAGTGAAACTAATCAGAAGAAACACCTCTGGGTTGCATTCCGTGGAATTACAGTTATTTACATTCCTCTTAATATTTTAGTACTTTTCTTGTGAAACAGACACCAGCTACCTAGTCAGCAGTCAGACACCCAAATGAACTGATAAAAATTGTTTTCTGCTGCTCTGGGGGGGTGGGGGGGCACCACAACACCCAGAAAGGCTAGATGAGTCGTATATTCAGAGAAGCCTTCCTGTGCACCACTGTTGTACCAAGGTGTTATTCCCCCCCCCCCGCGTGCGGCCTTCCGGTGAGCGTTAACGAATCCAGCCGACCTCTGACCTCTCTCATTAACAAGGTGTTCTCATCTCCAGAAGTACTTCTGGCTGCTGAATGTTGTTCACTGCGGCTCCAGACACTGTGCTGCATGAATACCTCAGGAGAGCCATGTTTTCTCCATGCTGGAACCAACCACGGCTGCTAGCAAGAGTCATGGAATCTTAGATAGAACGACTTAGATGATGCACTTAGCTGTTCTGGTGTACAGTTGTGTAGAAAGTGACCCCTACACACAAACTACACACAGCGCTACACACAAACTACACACAGCACTTAAGAGAAAACAGCAAAAGTCTTGTATAAAATATACATTTTTTTTAATAAACTGCAGCCTGGTTGTTCCCTGTTTCTCATTCATGAAGGGCTTCTTCCTTGCTTTATGGGACTTCAGTCCTGCTTCTAGGAGCCTGATATGAACTGTCCTAGCAGTGCACTTCACACCTGCACTTAATGTCTCCCGTTCCCTTTGAAGGTCACTTGAGGTCATCCTCTGATTTATGAGGCACCGTCGGATAAGTTGACAGTCGTCTCTGGCATTAGAAAGTCGCTTCTGCCCTCTACCTGGCTGGTTTCTGGTCATTCCCAGTGTCTCCTGCTTCACCCTGTTCTTGTTTACTGCTGTCTTAGGAACTTTGAGCCTGGAAGTAACCTGCTGCTCAGTGTAGCCTCTGCCAGCAGGACCAGGAGGATTAAACCAGGATTTAAAAATGGAGATTTAAAAAAATATATAAAGTGGGCTCTTAATGTTTTACAGAGCTGTATTCATTTTCAGCAATATGAAGTTTGTCGCCCAGCCTATATGCCTTATGGTAGAATATATGTCCACCTCATTGCATAAAACTTAGCAAATACTTTATATACATTCATAGTATATGCTATAAAACATTATAAAACCCATCAATTCAAAACAACAAGGCTCCAATGAAATGAGTTCACAATTTAACAAACTCCTTTCTGTCAAATATTTCAGAATATTGTCAACAAGACAACATTTTGTCCTGCACTTTAGAAAAAGATAATAATATTAATGGCAAAGAAGTCCCATAGTTCAGCCTGTCAATATGTCAGAACTGTGTTCATTTAATTAGGCAGCTATATAACAAGTTTCTCTTCGCATTATTTTCAATGTAGTGCAGAAGCTCTACTTTGACTCTGTCACCCCTGGAGTATTTTACAATACGGCTTCGCAGCGTTTCTCGTATTTTTAGATTTATGATAGTTTAATGAGTGGGAAAAGGCCAAAAGGCAATAAAACTGTAATTGGATTGGTTCACAGTGGTCACTTTGTTTACCGTTACATTGTAACCCTTTTAATCAAAACAGAGGTGACTCAAAAGCTACTGCTACCATTCGTCGGCTGGCAAGTTTTGACTTGTAGGCCGAACTACTGAGTACAGACCGAGGGAGGCGCTGAAATGTTTATGAGAGCAGAAAAGCAGGACTTGCTGAAAGGAAAAAACATATCTATGGTTGCAATTGATCATAGATCTTCCACACTATCTCACATTAACATATTTCATAAGTCACGCTACTCCTATATCTAATGGATCGAAACAAGGGAAAATAGCTGAACTCACCTAGTTATCCACCTTAGACAGTTCTTGCCTTTGCTTACACTAAGTAGGCAATTAACTTAATGTCTGAGTTCCAGAACCCAGCAGTGGCACCAATTAAATCACCACTGCATCATATTCTGCTGCTCATTTGTAGGTAAGCTTATAGTAAAATGGTAAAAGTGTATATATGGGACATAGACGGTTTTGTAAAATTCAAGTGTATAATATGTTAAGAGTAGTTGCATCCCCCCTATTTAGCTGTGAACATGAGACAAATGAGTATAATTACTATCTTCTAGGTTAGAGCATAATTGTTACTACAGTAAAACAAAGAAACGGCACTAATTCACTTACAATGGAGACCAATATTCACAGGAAACTCATTAGTCTCGCGTATCGTGCTTGAGTTACATCTCTTAATGGTTTCAGACCATTTCAGATGACCTGCAGATACTTTGTGAAATCTCTGCTGTGTGTGTGTGTGTGTGTGTGAGCGGGTATATCTTACCTTATGGGGACACAATGTCTCCATAACGTGATGAATACCCATTTTTTTGCTTTATTCCCCATAAGGGAAAACTCAATTTAATAAAAATCTGTGACTGGTTACTTATGGTTATGGTTAGGGCTGGGTAGGGGTTAAGGTTGTCATAGTTAGCGTTAGCATTTTCCCCATGAAAATGAATGAGCGGCCCCCACAAATAATTTCTTTCTGCTTTTACCCACTTCATTATTTCCTCTTACATACTTAGACAGTAACAGACAGACAGCAGAATAGATAATAACAATAAACAGGAACAGTGCAAAGAATGTTAAATTTCCTGAGGGAAGTACTGAATTACCCCAGGAAAGTAAAACGTATGTCAACAAATGTCAGCACAGACTTGCAAAAAAGGCAGTTTTTGATGCAGTCTAAGCATGTCACAGGGAACATTATGTCACTTCTTTTTTGGATGCTTGTTTTCCGGATCTCCCCAGGGTTGGTGAACGATAGACCCACCCATCCTTGGTTTCTGTCTCGTATGAACGAAAGCGACTCATGTGCACAGAGGGTCATTATCCATCTCTGCCGACGGCTCTGCCAGGTGCTCTGATACCTGTTCTTGACGGAGGTATAGCTACTGCGGGCTAGTTGACATCTGTTAAAAGATAAATATGTCATTTTTAACAACCTCCTCAGCTTAGAAAAATTGATGTTTCTGATTCAACTCTCCTGCTACTGGTTTTGCACATTAAACGTCCTCGACAGCAGCTGACACAAGGACAGCTGCAGACCTCGAAATTAAACTGTGGAACATCCTCACAGAGCCTAAAGTAAAATAACCCAAGGCCCCGTAAACTTGCATGAACAGATGGCCACCTTTCGCTGTGTATATTATACAAAAACACTGTAAAAGAGCCTTTGCACTGAAACTGAACAGGTATATTACAGTGTTTAATATGAATTAGTGTAAGCAGGACAGTTGCACATGCAGCCGACTGCAGTACTGAATGACCCGAGGGAAGTAAAAAATAGTGTCAACAAATGGCAGCGTAGATAGCGAAAACTCGGTTATTGAGGAAGTCTAACATGTCACCGAGAACATCACACAAGGTGAAACACATTTGTATCCCTTTGAACTTGCAGAGGACCGGCGGACGCGAAGGAAGGATAAGCGATCGGCCGCGTGGCCGTCCAAGGTCTCCAGTGAGATAATGGCTTTGGAACAATGGCGTCTTGCGATTGCTCCTGAGATTAAGAGGCTTTTTGAAAAGTTCTCCGCTCTAACCAAAAATGCTGATCCACGGGATATTAGTAGGGACACGATGTGAGTAAATGGGAAACCAAGAATGACAGAAGCAGAAGACAGGCCCATTAATCCAGGTACGTCTCTCCAGTATGGTCTGTCGCTGAGAGAATGTCACTAAGCAGCTACGGAACACAAATGCGGCTGTACATTATTATGACAGAACTGTTTGCGTTGAACGCAAAGAAATTACTGATAATTAAAAACAATCTTTGTGTCATGTAATAGGGGCATGCTCCTTTCCTCTCTCTCTTTGTGCCATTCTGTCTATCACATTGACTATATTTTATGGGATGCATCAATAATTTGACACCATCTGACGAATGAAAGACCCAGTACAAAGGTTTAGGCAGTCCCCTTCTGGTTAATGCTACGTAAACTGACCTTGTACATCCATCCATTTTCTGAAATCACTTGTCTTATTCATGGTCACGGGGGGGGGGGGGGGGGGGGG
>JAODJU010000048.1:6243240-6254966 GCA_026776725.1 Gnathonemus echidnorhynchus
GCCCAGAGTCTATCCCAGAGGCTACGGCCGCAAAGCAGGGAATAACCCAGGATGGGTCGCCAACCCATCGCAGGGCACACTGACTCACACATGCACACCTACGGGCAATTTGGTAACTCCTATTAACCTCAGCATGTCTTTGGACTGTGGGGAGAAACCAAAGGATTCAGAGGAAACTCCACAGCGACACGGGGAGAACATGCAAACTCCACAGCAACACGGGGAGAACATGCAAACTCCACAACGACACGGGGAGAACATGCAAACTCCACCACGACACGGGGAGAACATGCAAACTCCACACGCAGAGCCATGGCAGAGATTCAAACCGAGGTGGTACTGGTGTGAGGCATCAGTACAAGCCAAGGCACCAGCACGCCACCGGACTTTATACGTATTAGTGTAATTTAACGTGTACCGTGCTCTAAAGAAGCCTTCAGGACGAGTGTTATACCTGCGCAAAACGGTTATAAAAGAATCCTAAGATGTTTTGGGACTTAGCAGCCCACTTTATGACAAAAAATATATGAATTGGCAAAATTCTGGACTCAAAATGATGCGTCAAAATTATTCCGGAGATGTGCACGAACTTCTATCAACAGTAACTTGGATGCTGCTCACGTTTGTTTTTGCTCATCGAAAGTGAAAATCCGGGACAGACGACCAATCAGTTATTAGAAAACACAAGGCTTAGCCACAGAAATATAAGCCTGGTGGCTTGCAAGGTGCTTTCAAAATGAACAAAAACTCACACACACACACACACACACACACACACTCACGGGAAAACGACAGCGCACCCGGTGTAGCTGCAGAGACTCGTGAGGCGTCCTCCATCACTGTCCGATTTGGCTCCGCTTCTACGCCCTTTTTCAAGGACAAGCTACAAGGTTTTTTGGAATTTGCTGAGAAGGTTATTGGCTGTAGGCCCCCCTCCAGAACTCCAGAGTAAGGAAGTCTGCTGGCGAGTCTGCTGCTACCCAGGACTCAACCTGCTCCAAAGACTCACTTCCAGAAAAAAATGTAGATCAAGCAAAATCACATGCTACATAGTAACTCCCGTACCAGAATCATTCTGCTTCTTCAAGCACCTTAGATTCATTACAGTCCCTCTACGACTCCATATTCCTCCAAGTCAATTGTTCTAACATGAACTATACTTGAGAGCATACTAGTATACTTGAGAGTATACTAGATGTGTAATTTCTCAATATGCATGTTCTAGTTTACAGTAGGCTAGTTCTGTGAGCCATCTATGGTATCGTGAGTGTCGTGTCGTGCTGTTTCACTATCAGTTGTTTGGCTTTCTTTTTTAGCTTTTATTAAACATGACCATATGAATTGCCGCAGGTATAATGCACTTAGCAAACAAAGTTGATTTCCTTTCAAAATATCCATACTGACCATTTCCACAGATCTGCAGGTCTCTGCTGCTGAAGTTCATGATCAAAACATACCTGAAAGGACATTCAAGCTCATCTTAAGCTTGTGAAAGACCACCTGGATAATCTAGGATTTTTCTGGCTACCTTATCTCAGTTCTCAGACATGACTGCTAGGGAGTCATGCTCTGTATATGGATGCCCAACACCTGAGGAAACATCTCAGTACTCTGTAAACCAGGGCTATTCAAATCACGCTCCTCAAGGGTAGAGTTCTGCTGATTTTCCAGCCTTCCTATACCTGGGAGCCAGGTGTGAAGCCTCTGACCAATCAGAATCAGTGATTATTAAACTAACTGCCTGGGAGAACTGAAAACAAGATTTGGGTTTGGAATCGAGGGCTAGGTCTTCTGCTTTAGAACTGAAGTTGCACCATAAATCGTACCATGACGGTCATGCTAAACATTCTAGCAAACCTACCACGGACTAAATCAAAAAGAAGAAATATGATGTTTTGACGAGTCAATACCCAAAACTCAAGCCAATTTAAATGCTGTGGAAGGACTCGAACTCTGCATGCAAGACTGGGGGACAAAATGTGAAGCAGTTGAAGCATCTATGTAAGATAAGAAAATGCGAGAATCTGTGAGGTATGTATTTAAAGGTCCGTTCAATTGCACACAAAATGGTCTGAGTTTCACTTACATTAATACATACTTGCATAACTGAACATATACAGTATTGTGCAAAAGTCTTAGGCATGATGTTTAAATGATCTTTATGTTGGTGTAAAACTATGATATAATGTCTGTCAAGGTAAGGTGTGTTTCTTTAGCCATTTCAAACCCTCTCCGAAATTCTCCCCAGTATTTACAGGAATTGAGTTTTTTTTTCACTCAGTGACTGGCATACTTTGTTTAGCTAATCAAGTGTCTCATTGAATTATTTACCTAATTAAAATTCATTAATTAATTGAGCAGGTGGTGAAATTTAACGAATACATGGAATGGCTGAGGTGCCCCTGAGGAGAGGTTTGGGAACTGAAGCGGTGTTCATCTAGCCATCCAACTAGATATCTACTTTTTGGAGAACAGAAGAAATCTTATTTTATTGTTCTGCTGTTAACTTTCATATATTCTGATGTTAAATGCATTCTTTTTTGTGAGCAAATATACACTTAGTATCCAGATAAATACCTTTAAACATTTTCTTTGACTGCCTAAGACTTTTGCTCAATGCTGTCTGCTGTTCAGCTTATCGTCACTAAGCTATTTTGCGTAAAAGTCTCGCGTGCTTTCAAATAACTATCCATGCAACTCCACTGTCCCCGAGGAGCGATTTGGGGGAGGGAGAGCTTTGGAAATGTGCGAGAGAGACTCATCTAATGATGGAGTGAGCGCCCCCCCCAGGCCTAGCATGTGCAGCGAACCAACACAAATGGTGGGGGGAGAAAAAAAAAAAAATGCATGAAGTAGGGACGAGGGATGCGTTCGCCAAGTATTTTTGGCCTAGCCATGCGATGCACCTGTCACGCGCGTTCTCCATGGGGAGGTTAAGTTTGCAGCTAACACAATGGTGAACGGCATGTAGGAGAATTACCACAGAGCGCCAAATATGGCGGTTGGCACCACAGCAAAGGCAAATGGGGGCCACAAAATTCAGCCAACTCAGAAGTCGAGGCTGCGAGGAAAATGTAAAATGTAGTGCAAAAAAAAAAAAAAACACTACAATAAATAAAAAAAAAGAGACAAGTTCAAGACCGATAGCTACAGAAAATGAAGTAAGGTTTGGCGGGAAAGTGTTTTACTTGTGTTTCTTCTGGTTGACTGGGCAGGTTTATGTAAAGATCACAGCCATTGTGTATTTAACATAAAGTCAATAAATATGAACGGAAATTGCGGAAACTGCTTACTGTAATTGTTTTCTGATAATGATTTTTTTTACAAATTGCTTTTAATAATTTTACTTTGGGAAAGGAATATTTTACTTCTGAGGTATATTTAAAACTGAAAATTAGTATTACTGTATTATGTTCATTTACGACACAGAACGTTGCTTATAACTCTTGTGTTACCGCGTAAGTCTTTAAACGCTTTAGTGACTGCCCACAATAAATAATTTTTAGAAATGAAATCTCTCAGGATATACCATATAGTCTAGAATGGCAACTCCTCTGTTCAGTACAAACACCACAGGGACACGTTTTAATAGCATGACTACACAGCAAAACTATATTAACAACTAAACAAGCAAGTCCAAGGAAAATGAATAATGTCTGTCCATTGTTTTCCGAAGTTAAAATGAACGTTGCGTGAGGGTGTTTGGACGACTGGACGCACTTCTCGATCAGAGGGAAATCACCTCTGCCTGACAGGCCTCGGAGATTGCCTTTTGGGGGGTGTCAAGGATGAGGTCAAAGACATAATTCAGCATGGGTGGAGGGGGGGGGGGATGTCCCCAGTGATTCTCGTTTTATTTTCGCTCAGTTCCAATGGAGTTTTAAAGATCTTTCGAAAAGCAGAAAGTCCAGCAAATGAGAAACCATTTATATATTGTGAACAACAGTGATACATAAAAACAGACTAAACTACCATCCATTATATACCTAAAGTACAGAAGAATGAAGTTACAAAACATGCTATTAAATATACAGTCGCATGCTATGGGGGGATTATACTTTGATTAACTATACAATGACACATAGTAGGTATACTGTCAAATAAAAGTGATAATGCCTGTATCATTTACATGATTTCACAAAATGAGAAATATTCATAATATCAATAAACATACATATAAAAAATGATCAAAAAAATTAAAGTCACCTTTAAGGCTTGAAGAATTACAACACAAATCCCACGTGCCACAAAACGTCTAGAGTATCTATTGCAGAAAGTACTTGTTGAAACCGTAGATTACTTTACTCAATAAAACCACTGATCAGTGTATATAAAGACTAATTCTTTTATTTGTATACACACATGGGAGAGCAGTATTTAAGATGTTGTTTTGATGCTTTATGTTTTGAGGTCTGGTTCTGGTTCTGGTCGGGTTGGCAATACAACAGGACAAAGTGCCTTCAACCCCAAAGGGAGAGGACAGCCCCCCACCACCTTGAAAATCTCATGGGAGTTTTACTTACACAAAAATTCTCTGAGGGCAGAAAGAAAAATGATTGTTCCAGAGAGACAACCAATCAGATCTTGGTCAGATGTCGGATATTACCAATCAGAAGTTTTGGTCCTGCCTACTCTAGCTGCTTGGGCCTGCCTCCTCTACAATCCGATTGGTTATCTCCCTCGACCAATCACTTTTCATTCTGCTCTCAGAACATTTTGCCCTCGAAACAGGATGGGGCAAATGCTTCCCGGGTCTACAGGACTTCGAGTCGGCACAGAAATAAAAATTATATATATTTTAAAAAAAAAAAGCTTAGCAGGTGGGATTGAAACGGCACTAAATGGGCCAATGTCTGCACTTCCCCGCACAGCAAACGACTCAGACTGTGACACATTAGCAGTGCTCTGTCCCATCAGGCACAAAGTACGCCTCTCTCTTACGCAGCCATGTGTGCATGGTCCATTCAGTCCACCACCAGTGCGCTTTCTAATACCACGTTCATTACTACTAATTGCTACTAACAAAATCTACCAGTTGGAAATATCCATTTTCATCGTATATGATATATTTTATGTCGTAAGTATGCATTTAAACATTTGTACATTTCTATTGCTGGTCTCCACCAGACCTTTTATTACGTATAACTTGGATTAAAATTCAAATTCAAATTTTATTTGTCACATACACAGTCATACAAAGTATGAAATGTAGTGAAATGCTTGGACTATGGGTGTCGGTGTGAATCTGCGCTGTTTTTCTCACACAGAAACGGCATTTAGCTTTGCACCCGGGGCGTCGTCTGTAATGCCTCACACGTGTGGACAGCCCATCGCTTCAAGTGAATGTCAACAGGAACAGACTGTAAATCTCTAGTGTAAATAAAGCAGATGTATATTTATGTATATGATATTCTGCCCCGAAAGCCACTCCCAGATCTATTTCAGGAACAGCATGGAAACATGACAGGAAATCAACACTACTGTGTCTCTCCATCTGTAATAGATCCCAGCCAGCTCTCCGTCCATAAACCTCGATTTTATGATGCGCCACCATTGTAATATTTCTCTGTTTGTAGCGGCCGTGTCTAAATAAGCACTCTGTTAAGTTAATTTGCTGCCGACATATTTACGTCGGGGGAAAAATGCAATTGAACTGTGCTGGTCTCACATGCGTGGTAACCTAGTTAGTGACTTGCTCTGTTCTCGAGTCTGTCTGAATTAGTCACAGTGGGCATTGTTAGACGTGTAAAGGTACTACAAAAAAAGAGAGGTCACAATTAGTGGGCAGGATGGTGTATCTATGGGATGCCTTGCACCTGAACATTTGGGGGATTGATTCCCGCCCCCCTGTTCCTCACACTTGTGCAGGTTTCCAGAAGCATATGGTTGGATGAATTTGTATCTCTAAATTGAACATCGCATGTTTGAGCGTGTGCCCTGCGATGGACCGGCGTCCAATCCGGGCTTCATCTCCCGTCTCTCCTCCTGCGTCGGGCGCAGTGCAGTTATGGTGTCCGGGTAGATGGATGGTGACAATTACGAGGTCTCACTGAAGTTTCCAGGACCGAGTTGGATTTCACACTTAGCTGTGTTTCACCTGCCATCTTTTGGCCAGGCCTACTGCCATATCTAGTCACGTTTCACAGTTTCGCTGGAGCCTTGAAAGACCTACAGGAGAATGTATGGAACAAAGGATCACGTCGGGCGTTTTACCAAAAACCTGAAGCTCCACGGAAGAGGGAAATATACGGAGACAGAGACACAGATGAAGAAAAAAACAGTGAAAATCGGTCGTGTTCGACTCATCCGGGAGGTTTGCAGAAGAGAAAATTGAGAATTATGCGTGATGCGTGCTCAACTGCATCAATTTAACTGTCAGAAATTGAAACGGTATTGTCGTGTTTTTAAATGTTTTTGTCAGCTGGGCATTCCCTATTGTCCCTCAAGTTCTTCTAAGTAATTCGCTGAGAAAAAAATCCTGTGCTCTAAACAGAAATCAAAATGTCTGGTTTGACAGAGCTGGGCCACTTTAACCACTCCTGTAAGAGTCATTTGTCTTCCTGATGGAACCCCTAGTGTTTTTCTACACTTTGCCATTGAAATCCCCCCTCCAAAGCACATTCAAACTGCTCGTCAAGACATTTTTCCTATAATATAACGTTCAGATGACTGATTAGTGCGCACGGAATGTATTTTAGCAAGACCAGCTACTTAAGTCTTTAATACTGAATCGATCAATTAATCCATCGATCGCTCAATCATTTTTAATGGAGTAGCTGTTCCGGAGGCGATCGAAAAATAGAAAAAAAAAAAAAGCCAATACTGTATGCGGAAAACTGAAAAATATTTGATCCCTTCAGCAATAAAACAGAGAGATAAAATGTCTTTAAATGTATAAATCACAGATCTAAAGTCCAGTGGGATAGAAAGTCATTTGATCCAGTTTGGTCATCCAGTAGGGGACCGGCTGACCTTTTTTCTGGAAATTACTGAAAGATGAGCGTCGGAGCAGTGATGTCACCGGCGTGGCCACATGGCGGTGATTACACGCAATGTTAGCATGACAGTCTGACTGCTGAGCTCACCAGCAGCTCTGTGATAAGGAGCTATCAGTCGCTCTACACCTTCATCTACACGGCGTAAAATACAGACTTAAAGACGTGCGGATTCCAAACAAGTGCAGGTAGATTATTCCATAAAAGATGAGCCCTACATACGAGACATCTCCCTGCCTTTGAACTCAATTCTTGGTAGAAGATAGAAAAAAGTAATCAAGAATGAGTGTGTGGGACAAAAAAAAAAAAAGTTACTAAGATACATTGGTAGCATTTAGGCCTTTAAAGTCAAGAAGTAGTAATTTATATTCAGCTCAACATTCGGCGGGAAGAAAATGTAGGGCAGAGTGTCTAATAAGAATTCTGCACCACTTGGAGACAGTTCAGGGAGGAATTTGAAGAGGCAGAAAGCAGAGCATTATGACGATCTAATCTTAAAATAATGAATGCACGGGGCAGCATTCCGGAATCATTCACACTGACTTCTACAGGATTCCACCTCTGAAAGAAAAGACTGCGCTGATATATCGGCAGTCATGCTTGCTAATAACATCCCCGAGAGATAGGGGACATGGCACAGCCCGCAGAGAGCCCCGTGGGGCTTCGTACCTGGCCACTGAATATTTTATAGATTAATCACTTACTCTAATAAATTGATAGCGCTCTGACAGCAATGGCGCTTGCCCACAGTCCACTAAAAGCCTAGGCGTCTTGATCCATTTCATAAAACACGGGCGAGATATCACATCGACAGTGGAATTTCAATTCAGGAGCAGGATAAGGCCAGTAAATAAATGCCCACGGTATGGAGAAGACTGCGGCTCATTCTGTGGCTGGTCTGTGCTCTAACACCACCGCGTCACAGACTGACAGGTGGTCTGTGTGTTATTTTACCAAATACAGGCAGGCAGGTATGGTTATGGTCTCACCGCTTTCTGCCAACAGATCTGATATGAGGCGACGTGTTTGAGATCGGCCTATCAGCGGATTAAGCTTCTGGAGTAGAACTTTGATTACAGATATCTTAGAAGACTCGAGTAAGATAAAGATAAATGTGGATTCGCCGATTTCGGGCAGAAGGTCTTTCATTAGCATTGTTGATATAGGATCAAGTAAACAAGCGGATGATTTAGAGCTTGGAACTAATTTAGTCAAATTGCCCTGAGTAATAAGTGCAAACAGCTCAATTCAATATGTGCAACAGCGATATCAACAGTAGATTTATCACTGACCTGCTGGTTTCTGTTACAGCTTGGCGACAGGTTTTGGATGTTCTCCTCGATCTTCAGAATTTAACCTTCAGGAATGTTACCGCTGCCATACTGCCAGATGACAGGTGCGCCTGTCCATGTTGCGTGAAGCTCTCTCAGTTCAATGACTTAATTAAACAGAAATTGGGCCATTTTTATTCCCTTCATTATAAGTACCCTGGATCTGAGAGCAAATTCTTAAGGCTTATGTTGGGTTTTTTTTCGGGCTAGATAATATATGCGTAATTAGCAGAAGACTTTTTTCGTTTCAAACTTCTAGAAGCCAAGTGTTAGAGGCATAAAATCAAAAGGTGGGGGCGGAATGCAACAGAAGTCATCTGATAATTAAACCTTAATCATCATTACAAAATGCTATTGATTTCATCATTGATATTATTGTTGTTGCTGTCATTTGTATTATAGCATCATGTGCGCTATATTAAATTTTGTTCTGCACAATTAGCATCGCTGACCAGACTGCAGAAAAGACACAGAGGAGCTAGGAACGTCCTTCCGTCTACGGAACGACGGCTTGCATCAATCGGAAAACCAAAGCCAAAGGCTTCTGAGCTGCCAGTCAGTCACAGCGAGAGCCCAAGGGCCAGGCGGCTCTTTCCTATGCGGCGCCACGCGGCCTGCCGTGTGACGAGTGACCGCCGCCTGGCACAGGTGTCCGAAGGAGGGGCAGACACACAAACTGAGCCCGCTGGGCTTCCTGGCACATATGGGCAGGGGAGACAGGGCAAAGGGGCTGGCAGAGAATGTCCGTGCAAAGCATATGGCTCAAGCAAGACTGGAACATTAAAGTGAAATCGTCATTTAATATTAATACTCATTAATACCATTAATATCTGGGAATGGATTACTGGCAGTCAGGGTATATAGCTATGGGCTGAATTTATATGCATTAATATGAACTGAGGTGGTATTTCTGGCATAAGGAAACTCTGCCTCACACATGCAGTCTTCTGTGAGTGTCAGCAAGAGCTACAGTGTAAATTAAACATGACTGCTTATGTCTCTGCCATTGAATTACTTTTCAAAACACGGCTTGCTCTTTCACGCAGAAGACAGTTACGTTTAAAGGACTGGGTTTTTCCCCCCATCTTTTGTTCTGTCTCGTTTTTGGCCAATTTCAGTCAAATATCATTAAGTGACGACACAGACAATCAACGGGATTTTAACACGATAATCCTAGAAGAACAGCGGACTCCGAGCTTCCGTTTTATGGCTCAGCTGGACGGCAACCTCAGAAGTTGTTGTCGGATGAGACGTCGCCGCTATAGACGTTTCGCTCGTTCCATTTAGACGTACGGACCCTTTACGTGAAACTCACGGGGACGTAACGGAGCTCGGCCTGCCGCGGGTTATGACTTGTGGTCTCCGCGTTGGCCAGGGGGCCGATAGCTCAGCAGGAGAGGCCGCAGTAATGAATCTCCAGCACCTTGCGGAGATCTCCCACACTCCGCCGGCCGCCATCGGTCACGTTTCCAAGGGGGCACGTGATCTCAGCCATGCCCCGACCATCAGATTAGAGACATACATCTCAATAAAAGGCCTGCCAAAAGGTGCAGCCACGTCTCCCCCGCTTCGGCTAAGAATCATTCCCCATTTCCCACACCGCCCAAGATCTCCGCTCCTTCACTGTCATCAGCGGCGAAACAGATGGTCTCTCCTATATGTACGAACAAACCAAGCGATATTTGCGGCTATCCTGAAAAGCACAAAAGACAGGTTGTAATAACTATATATTTGCAAAATAATAATAAAAAAAACACACTAAAATTCTACGACAATGACGAATGATGAAAAATACCAAAAAGGTCTGTAGGACTCTTGACCTTTAAAATGAGTAGATCAAGGAAAACGTAACATTTTTTTTATGAAGCGCAATCACAGACTTGTTCATTTCCATCATAGCCTGACAGAGATATGCACATGTAACCAACACTGTTGAACTCAACTTCAAGTCGATTCAAGCCCTTGAAACATCTGTCAACATGATTTCTCACTCAACATCGACGGTTCCAGGAAGCCTGCGATAAGACTGAAAGACACCCTTCACTTAACTGAAAACCAGCATAACAGAGAGATATATTTTACGTCTTTAAAGGGGCAGCATAAGAACTTGAAAGGGAACTGTATTATAAGATGAGACTCCTACACAAAAACTAAGATTTTCTGTATCAGAGTTTGGGATGAACGCATAATTATATCATATGAACAGCGAAAATCTATTTGGCCCATCATACATTACACGTTTTTAAATTATTTAATACAGTTTATCTACACAAAAAAAAGAAAATGTGATTTAAACTGCCTAAATACGATCAGAATGGCAGTCAGAATATTTTTATTATACCGGAGTAACTTGCAGTAAGTGAGTACTGTACATATTTGCAAACTACCTGTAATTAGTGACAGAAATGTAATGCTTTGAAGCAAACGGCCACTTCTATTTGCAAAATAAATACTACCTGCACGACAGAACCGCCGTACTCTGAAACAGCAGAACCTCCGTGAATATTGTTGCGGAGCCGCTGATGAATTTACTTGTGTCCGAAGGTGAGAGAACTTCAGGACAGGGATGAGAAGGACAGTAGAACGTCTGCTCGCAGAACCGGCTCCATAGCAGGTGACCTCCGCGGCTTTGCCATCTTCAGATATTCCTTAATACCGCTGGCACCAAACAAAATACTCTTTTAAAGAACAAGCTTCTAGTCTGTGTACTTTCATATCTTTTTTAAATACGAAAGCCGGCGCTTGTGTCTGTAGGGGTCTAAATGTTATATGTTAATATAAATCCCAATAATAAAGGTTCCAAAAAAAAGAACAAGCTTCTTTATTAACTTCTGAAAGTACCTGACACGGTCCTTGAATGTCACCACCAACTCCTTATATACATGCTGTGGCATCTAAAAATTGAGAACATTCTGACAGTTAAGTTGAGTAATTCTGCATTACAGTTATGTAATAATACCGACATATTTGCATGAGAAGGTATTCTGCATGTTCTCGACCCATATCATCCAGGCATTCCGGTATACTCCTGCAGCCGGTCACATGACTGCGGTGACAGCGGAGTTCGGCTGGACCGGCGTCCCGTGGAGAGCGACCCCCTCGCCAAATGCACCAGGGTCACCGTTAGCCCGGCTGTAAAAACAGCCATTAAAAATTCATGCCCTGCTGCATTTCCTGTTATTTATTAGATCAGAAAGTGCTTTCATCAAAAGCTGTTTACACTGGTAAAAAGGATATTGTTGTATAAATATACAGTTGTGTTCTTATAATTGAAACTATCCATCTTATAATAAGCGTCCAAGGTTAAGGAACCAAGGCCTGCTCCCCTCCTGGGAAGTCTAAGTCCCGCCCCCCCCACCCCGATACGCTGGCCCTGATTTCCCATCATGGTCTTGCTCAT